>OX384030.1:34062140-34399640 GCA_947534325.1 Agonum fuliginosum | reverse complement strand
AAAACGGAGTTCTGTTGGACTCAATTAGGGTTTTGTTAGTATTGATTAGTTTATGTCAAAAAAACGGAGTTCTGTTGGACTCAATTAGGGTTTTGTTAGTATTGATTAGTTTATGTCAAAAAACGGAGTTCTGTTGGACTCAATTAGGGTTTTGTTAGTATTGATTAGTTTATGTCAAAAAAACGGAGTTCTGTTGGACTCAATTAGGGTTTTGTTAGTATTGATTAGTTTATGTCAAAAAAACGGAGTTCTGTTGGACTCAATTAGGGTTTTGTTAGTATTGATTAGTTTATGTCAAAAAAACGTAGTTCTGTTGGACTCAATTAGGGTTTTGTTAGTATTGATTAGTTTATGTCAAAAAAACGGAGTTCTGTTGGACTCAATTAGGGTTTTGTTAGTATTGATTAGTTTATGTCAAAAAAACGGAGTTCTGTTGGACTCAATTAGGGTTTTGTTAGTATTGATTAGTTTATTTTTAAAAAAACGGAGTTCTGTTGAACTCAATTAGGGTTTTGTTAGTATTGATTAGTTTATTTAAAAAAAACGGAGTTCTGTTGGACTCAATTAGGGTTTTGTTAGTATTGATTAGTTTATTTTTAAAAAACGGAGTTCTGTTGGACTCAATTAGGGTTTTGTTAGTATTGATTAGTTAATGTCAAAAAACGGAGTTCTGTTGGACTCAATTAGGGTTTTGTTAGTATTGATTAGTTTATGTCAAAAAAACGGAGTTCTGTTGGACTCAATTAGGGTTTTGTTAGTATTGATTAGTTTATGTCAAAAAACGGAGTTCTGTTGGACTCAATTAGGGTTTTGTTAGTATTGATTAGTTTATGTCAAAAAAACGGAGTTCTGTTGGACTCAATTAGGGTTTTGTTAGTATTGATTAGTTTATGTCAAAAAAACGGAGTTCTGTTGGACTCAATTAGGGTTTTGTTAGTATTGATTAGTTTATGTCAAAAAAACGTAGTTCTGTTGGACTCAATTAGGGTTTTGTTAGTATTGATTAGTTTATGTCAAAAAAACGGAGTTCTGTTGGACTCAATTAGGGTTTTGTTAGTATTGATTAGTTTATGTCAAAAAAACGGAGTTCTGTTGGACTCAATTAGGGTTTTGTTAGTATTGATTAGTTTATTTTTAAAAAAACGGAGTTCTGTTGAACTCAATTAGGGTTTTGTTAGTATTGATTAGTTTATTTAAAAAAAACGGAGTTCTGTTGGACTCAATTAGGGTTTTGTTAGTATTGATTAGTTTATTTTTAAAAAACGGAGATCTGTTGGACTCAATTAGAGTTTTGTTAGTATTGATTAGTTTGGGTACAAATGTGCAAATCGAAGTGTGAAAATTGGTATATGGGTAGCTGGACATTGTGGTGCGGGAACATTTATACGCTGTGGTTTTTCGGACGTGTGGTTATGGTTTTTATACGCTGTGGTTTTCGGTGGTGTGGCATTTACTCTTCGAGTAAGTTAAGTTCAGAAAAATGTTAGGCAAAAATATTTTCTAGTTTTAAAAAATTCAAAAAATCTTGTTAAAAATACCTACTCTTCGAGTATGTTGGGGTTATGTTCAGAAAAATGTTAGGCAAGAATATTTTCTAGTTTTGAAAAATTCAAAAAACCTTGATAAAAATACTCCTCGAGTATGATGTTAGACAAGAATATTTTCTAGTTTTAAAAAATTCAAAAAATCTTGTTAAAAATACTCTCGAGTATGATGGGGTTAAGTTCAGAAAAATGTTAGGCAAGAATATTTTCTAGTTTTAAAAAATGCAAAAATATTGTTAAAAATACTCTTAGAGATGGGGTTAAGTTCAGAAAAATGTTAGGCAGAAATATTTTCTAGTTTTAAAAAATTCAAAAAATATTGTAGAAAAACTGTCGTATCCCTAAAACCATCGTGCTTTTCAAATGTGCACTTCTGCGCTTATGCAACTGTTGTTAATAACACGCAACATTGTGATTTATTTGTCTGCAAAGAAGAATTTACAGATCATGAATATGTCTGAAATTAATTTTTTGGCGATTAATTATCATCGCGATGAACTTTTACGTAATTAAGTTACCTCGCGATGAATTTATTTCGCGATGATCTTTCCCGCGATTAATTTACCTCGCGATGAATTTTCTCCGCGATGAACTTGTCCGCGATTAACTTTCCCGCGATTAATTTACCTCGCGATGAATTTTCCCCGCGATGAACTTTCCCGCGATGAACTTGCCCGCGATGAATTTACCTCGCGATGAATTTACCCCGCGATGAACTTTCCCGCGATGAACTTGCCCGCGATGAATTTACCTCGCGATGAATTTACCCCGCGATGAACTTTCCTGCGATTAATTTACCTCGCGATGAATTTTCCCCGCGATGAATTTTCCTGCGATTAACTTTCCGCGATGAACTTTCCGCGATGAATTTTCCCGCGATGAAATTTCCGGAAATCAAAAATCGTCATATTGTTATCAGAATATGATGTCACAATAACGTCTTTAAAGTCGTCATTTTGTCTTCAGAAAATAACGTCTCATAGCTCCACGCATTGACGTCTTCAAGACGTCTTTATGACTAAAATTATGTACATTGTATCGACGTCATATTTGGTCATAATTGTTACTTGGGTATATTTTCTTGCGTCTTTTTATTACAGATTTGATTTACAATTTTCACATTTCAATATTACTTAATGATTTGCTGACATTGTAATAAGTGAAATCTTTGGTGTACACAGTTCAATTAACCCTGGGCGCAAAAGAAAAAGGTCATGTCAAATGTAAATTTGGCATTGATTCGACGGCTTCATTAATTTATTTAGTAATTTACAAACAAACAGTTAAATATCATTTACTTAATTCATATTTCATTTAGTAAAATAATTAAGTACCTATGTTTCTTTATAAGAATACTGAATCCTTAATGATGCAGCATAATAGCATAATTTACCTCTTTGTAATTAAACATTACTGGAGACCTATTCTGTGAAGTTAATACTAGTGAATTGATAAGTATTTTGGTGATAGTTGTGCTGCCATCTGTGAGAATTGAGTACGAAACCTCGGTATGACGTCATGTCAAGTGTAAGAGTTTTCACCACCTCAGTAGCTGGTGTTAGAGACTTTTCAACGGTGATAGTTTGACGTTTCGTATTTTGTTGTCCGTGCGAAGAAACAGTGAGACAGTGTTTTATTTATTGTGTTGTGTACGGACAGATAGCAGTGATTGAAGAGTTGAAAAATGAAGAAAGAAGAGAGGAAGATCGTCTTTTTAAAAGACATGCCGGCGAAGGCGCGATTACAAGAATTCCAAACAACATGCGGGTAAATATACCGGGTGTATATTGAAAAGTGAAACATAGGCGTTTAACATGGTAAATCAGTTTTTCCGTTCGCATTGCTTCCCTAATTATTTTAGACAAATTTTTTTCAGAATAAACTTCATTTTTTATATCACGGAATCCGATTCTGTAATAACACTGGGGGTTACCATTTATGATAACGAAGCAACCCCCTCCTCCACCAGATGGTGAGAGGGGAACTTTCATTTGGTGCCATTCGATAGAACTTTTTTTTGTTTCTCAATCCGTTTTGTTTTTCGCGAGATATTCGGGGGGAACGGGTGATCTGAAGCAGCCTATATGTTTTGATTTCCAAATCGTAGTAGGTAAAATAAAAGAAAATCGTTATTTCATTAGTTGTAGCTGTAGGTAGAAGATATAGAAAAAATATCAAATAAACAGGTACCTATTATAAAATGTAGGTTCATTTTTCACGTATCGTACGTCAAATTGAAACTATCGCTCTATTTTATACGATTTTTGCCATTTCGGTTTTTATTAAAATCTTATCAGTTCTTCGCAAAAATATATAAACGTAGGTATACCTAATACAAAATATTAAAATTTTATCTTCAGCAGAATTTTTGATAAATAGTCAAAATAGGTTCTACGAGTACTAAACGTGGTAAATGACAATAATCTCGACATCGATTTCTTTTCATGATGCCTTTGCCTATTAGGTACCTACCTACCTACCTCCCTTTTAGTGGTATAAAAATGAACCTTTCAGTGGCGCACCCAGGATTGCATGTTGGGGGGGGCTAAGAATTTTTTTTATGTAACCTGTAGTACGACACAAGAAAGAAATGCGCCGCAGGCGAATTTTTTTTAGAGCTCAGGGTCAAACACCTTTAAATTGAAAGTTTCATTTTTTTAAAGATAAACAGTTGCACGTTTTACTCTCTTTCTTGTGCACACACATTGTTTTTTCGGCAGCTTTCTTGATATAATTTCATAAGAACGACTCTGAGCAGAGTCATGTCAGTTATATAGAAAAATACATATATTTTAATTTTAGTTCATATTTAATGTATCAGTTCTTTCTTTCATCTTTTTAGTTTCACTCCCAAGTGCACCGTTGTTTAAGTTCAAAATTTCACCACAAGGTTCGCATTCTTATTAAAATATCCAAATATCGTCAGTAGTTAAATTATTTTTAACTTTCTGCGGAACTCCGCAAGCTCCGCAAGTTTTGACGTTTAAACTGTCAATTGTTATAACTTCAAATATATGTTTATTTATGTTGAATATGGAGATGGAATTCGTGGCGGCCATTTTATTCCGCAAGAAATCTGCGGATTCCGGATACATGAAAACGAGGCATTATACGGAGTGTATATTATTGTATAATTTGAACTATTTGAATTTAAGATAATCATAAAAACAGATAAAAGGCGATTATTTTTAGTCTTCAGTGAACTTAAATAATCTTACATAATGTTTAAAATGTTTAATGAAAAAATTTGAAAAAAGTTCAGTCGTCTGGGGGGGGCTCAAGCCCCACGAGCCCCCCCCCTTGAGTGCGCTCCTGGAACCTTTACAAGTTGCCAATATGGCAAGCCGTTTTAGTATTTAATGTTACACTGGCTTCATACTAATTTTAATAATGTACTTGGCGTAACAAAAAATAAATGTGTTAAAAATATTCGCATCTTATAAAAATTGATGTATTTACAATTTGAATGAATTAAAATTTACACGTATAAAATTCTGAACGATTTAAAATTTGAATGAATTAAAATTTACACGTATAAAATTATATACGATTTAAAATTTGTAAGTATTTAAAATGTGAACGAATTAAAATTTACACGTATAAAATTATGTACGATTTAAAATGTGAACGTATTTAAAATTAACATGTCCGACTCTGCGTACCTATCTCATAGAAAATAGAAAGAGATGAAAACATATTGCCCTTTAAATATATCCCTTTAAATATATATCCTTTAAATATATCCCTTTTTAAAGAATTAAATTATTTAATCCCATCCTCAAGTAAATACGTGCTATTTCTTACAGAGTATCTATGCAAAATATATTTTGTTTATAAAAATAAAATATGTAAACGAAAAATCTTTGTTATTGGTAATCTTATACGATTCAAATTCTGGTTATTGATTCGGCGGTGGAAGGGGTTGAACCACCTAATTCCTCACCTCCTGAATAGTACGGCCTTTATAATATCTTCATGTGATTTCAACACACACAAAAATGAACATCTATGAACGTACCTATATTTCCTATTATTGGAAAATAAAGCTATATTCATGTTAATTTGTCTCAGATATACATAAAACATAAGTATTTGACACTAATTGTTGACAACAATGAATGAATGAGCGTATGTTTATTGTTTTGTGCGTGGCAGTCTCCCGACCTAGAATAACAGTTAAACGAACATTTAATTATTTACAATAATGTGATGTACGTTTAATATTTTTTATTTCCTATTATTTTTCCAAAAACTAGAAAATGTGAATTGGTAAATAAGTAGGTAGGTACTCTGCATAGCAAATAGGTTTGAATCTGTTTTCGTTGAGATTCAATGCGCGGTTTTAATATTGTAATAATATAATGTAAATAGATTTATTCCATCTTTGTTTAGCAAAAAAATTTTTTTGTACGCTTTTTCACTTTATTAGGGCACACACCTTTTCTGCGCATTGTAACAAATTACAAATTATATTATTACACGGCAAATACCCCGAATACACAATATATAAAATCAACAACAACAATATAACTAATAAAACCAAAATAAAAACAATACAATGAAACAACGAAACAAGACAAAAGTAACAAATAATAAATATAGCAAAGAAGTGCAAAATATAAGAAAAACTATGATATCGCTTTTAACGAGATTCTAACACAAATATACAATACAATGGCAGCTTGAAATTCGAAAACTTCAGCGCCAAATGTAAAAGCGACAATCGTCCATCTATGAGAGAATGCCTGAACTTTTTCTGCTCTTGAGAGCTACTCAAACTACATTTATAGTATTTTGTATTGCATTTTAATATCAAAGTATATTTCTTAATGGTCTAACTTCCTAAATTCATTAAAAAATATAATCTAGTGGCTCCATACGTTTATATAGTGATAAGTTCGATAATTCAATACTTTTCACAAATATTTAATGTTGATTTAGTGCTATTTATTATGAAAATATATCGACCCACTACATATCATTTTTGTTAAATCATATATCTAATGATTATTTTTCTCAGTATTGCCATTAATGAATGCGGTACAAATTAAAATAATTACTGTTAGCAGGCAACCATTCGTACTCATAACCCAGTCTTAAACGCTTATGTTTCACTTTTCAATATACACCCGGTATAAGTAATATTTAAAGTAGTGAAATAAAAATATAAAATATATTGTTTATTTCAGATTTCAATAGCACTGAACTTTTTTGCTGTTGGAAGCTACCAAAGAAGCGTTGGAAACAAGTAAAACTAAACAAAACAAGAAAAACACTATTAACAATAATAGTCTTCAAATATTTTGCTTCAAAAAGAAATTACAAAACGCTACTCACAGACAAAAGCCAAACAAACAAGCCGAATGTTCAAATAGCAATGAGCGTCAACATTGACCACCACCAACATGATTCATATTTTAAATGTATTATATTTGGTGGCTATACGCCCCGTCGTGGGGCTGAACCGCTTCTTACGAAGCTCTCTTGATCCTTTGTTATGGGGGACGGATCAATCCCGCAATATCTGTTCATATTTTCGTGCTAATATTTCTCCATTTTTTCCTGTCGGTTGTTTTAACTTTCCAGTTGTTAATTTCTGCTTTGTGTAGATCTTCCTTAACTTCTTGTAGCCACGTTGATCGAGGCCTTCCTCTTCTTTTATTGCCGGGATCCCATTGTAAAATGTCATATATCATTTCTTCCGTACCTGCACTCCAAACATGCCCTAACCATTTTACTCGTTGTTGCTTTATCTTTCTAACTATGTCTTCTTCTATTACTTGTTCAATTTCAAAGTTCATTTTTGCTCTATATTCGTTGTCGTCATTTTTGATTGGGCCCAGAATAGCTCTCATTATTTTTCTTTCTACTATTTTTAGTTGATCTTCCTCTTTTTTGTCATTGTTATAGTTTCGGCATCGTACATTAGTATGGGTCTTATCATGCTGTTGTATATTTGCTTTCGTTAATTTTCAATCCTATTTTTCTTCCTTCTGTAACTATCTCATTTAGCATTTTTTTTATTACATCTCTTTTTTTTGCTATAATAACTACGTCGTCCGCATACGCTATCATTTGTCCCACATCCTTTCTAATTGTGCTCCTGTTTACTTTCCTTGTTACATATTCTAATGCAATATTGAATAGTGTAGCTGATAATGAATCTCCTTGTCTTACTCCTTTATTTACTGTGAATTCATTTGTCTCGCCTTTGTTGGTTCTTATGCTTGTTTTCGAATTATCCATGGTCATTTTTATCAATCTTCTTAGTTTTGGTTCTATTTTCATTTCTTTCATGAGTTTTTCTCTTTTAATAGAGTCGAAGGCTTGTTGGAAATCTATAAAAGTAATTCGATGTTTATCTTAGCTGCATGTGTTTTTTCTATGATTTGTTTTATTGTGTGTATTGCATCGACCGTGGATTTCCCTTTTATGAACCCGCATTGATACTGGCCAATTTTATTCTTTGTTGACATTGCCAGTCTTGATTGTATTATGGTTGATAAAAAAATTTTAAATGTATTTTTTCATTAAACATTTTAAACATTATGTAAGATTATTTAAATTCACTGAAGACTAAAAATAATCGCCTTTTTTCTGTTTTTATGATTATCTTAAATTCAAATAGTTCAAATATACAATAATATACACTCCGTATAACGCATCTGTACGATTATTGGGATATTTTAATAAGAATGCGAACCTTGTGGTGAAATTTTGAACTTAAACAACGGTGCACTTGGGAGTGAAACTAAAAAGATGAAAGAAAGAACTGATACATTAAATATGAACTAAAATTAAAATATATGTTATTGGAACTAATATCAACATTTATAACTGACATGACTCTGCTCAGAGTCGTTCTTATGAAATTATATCAAGAGAGCTGCCGAAAAAACAATGTGTGTGCACAAGAAAGAGAGTAAAACGTGCAACTATTTATCTTTAAAAACATGAAACTTTCAATTTAAAGGTGTTTGACCTTGAACTCTAAAAAAATTTCGCCTGCGGCGCATTTTTTTCTTGTGCCGTACTACAGCTTTCATTAAAAAATTATTCTTAGCCCCCCCCAAGATGCAATCCTGGGTGCGCCACTGCTATCACATTTACACTATCACCGGCTGACGTCATCAACGTATCACAATTGATAAGTGATAACTTCACAGAATAGGTCTTCTGGGGTCCTATTCTATTTCACTTATCAACGTTGATAACTTGGGTTGTCTTGATAACCCCCCACCATGTGTGACGTAGTAGCCAAGCGACTGTCGCTACGACTTATCAACCCTCGCTACGGTTGACTTGCGCGTTGCGTTGATTTTTGTTCGTTGTGAGGTTAAAATATTTATTTTATAAATATAAAATACCAATCAATTATATGTATTTAATATTTTTGATTAGTTTATTAAATAATTCAACTTACAAATTGTAGAAATAAGAAATTGACATTTTTCTTGAAAAAATAATTTACTTTGAAAATCAAAAAAATGGCTTATTTTAAAACAAATAATACGTTTATGATAAGTGATAGGTAAAATGGTGGTTTAGCAGTTTTTCTTGCCAAATTTCACAGTAAAATGTAAAATCTATATCAGTCGTTATCACCTGGAAGCCAAATATCATCCCTAACCCTTGATATAGTTACAAACGGAATGACGTCACGAAGTTATCAACTGAACTTCGCTAGCTACTTTCGCTATGAATTAGAATAGGTACCCTGGTAATATATACAGTGGCGGCGCCAGCAGGGAGGACGGGCCTCCCCAAAACGATCTGTGGCCCCCGGCTGGCCACTCTCGTAAATTCCCAGAAAAAAAGGATATTTACATTTATATTTAACGTAAATACAAGTATTAGTAAATCTTGTGAAAAGTACAACTTTAACTCCGCATTTTTCGACCAATCAGTCTATGCACTCGATCTTGACTCGATCACTGACGAGAATTGGCCAGAATGTCGGCTATTGTTGTTGTTGCGACCCGTGTGACCGCCATTTGTTTTGTGTTCACATTTTACTTTCATGTTACAAATTTAAAATAATTTTGCTATTTCATAAAAAATATAAAATATAAGGTGGTTATTTTTCTCGTCTAGCGACATTCCACATTCGTAATAAAAAATCCTTCTTTACAACGAGCCCAGATATATAAATAACTATTTTCTGATTAACTAATTTTACCAGTCGACATTTTTCATTTTATTTTGTACTTACTTAATTACTTAATCCAATGCCTTTATACCTTTCGGTGCCAGGCTATATATATATATATATATATATATATATATATATATATATATATATATATATATATATATATATAAAAAAACGCACCACTTGAAAATGTACCAAAAATGACAAAATTTCAAAGTGCGATATCTCGGCTGCATTTCGACTAAATTGGATGAATCTTCGAATTCTGAAAACGTTGAAGTCTTATCTTTAATGTGATGATAGCCAATGTGACAAAAAATCCACTACACCCCCTCCCACCCTCCTAAGAAAATCAAATGTACCTGATGTCCAACTTTGGCAACTCATACGCAGTGCCAAAAAATCGTGGACCTTATTGGCCAACAGGGTAATAAAGATAAGACTTTTTCCTTCAAGGTCCGCAAAATTTCTATTACCTACGATGATTTGGCGCGAAATTATTAATTTTTGAAAAAAAAGTGCCTTTTCGAGGTTTTTGGCCATAACTTGGCGAATTTTGTAAGTTAATCTGCCACCAAACCCGATCCACCCCCTGCCACCCCCGAATAAAAAAACATATTTTTGACTGAAAAATGTTCAATTGTAGCAACTTGTAGCGTGAGTAAAAAAAAATCGTGGACCTTATTGCCCAACAGGACAATAAAGTTCAATCTTTTTTCTTCAATTTTCTCAAAATTTCAAGTACGTGCGATAAGACACACTTTAACATCAACTGTAGACAAAAGTAACACAAAATACGGCAATCACTACGTATTAATATTTTAAAATATCTGTGCGATCTACCACTACGAATTCGTTACGCCCTATGCCTCGTTTTCATGTATCCGGAATCCGCAGATTTCTTGCGGAATAAAATGGCCGCCACGAATTCCGCAAAACTCCCGTTTTCATTTGTCCGGATATTTTTACGAGATTAGGCGGAATTTTTTAGGAAAATTGGTATTAGTTTTGAAAATGTTGGTATCAGTGAGAGCGCCAAAATGAAATGTGTGCATGCATATGAAATAGATATCATACTGTCACCAGACGCTAAATATCTCTGCAATTACATTTAAAAAATATATTATGCAACTTATTTTTTCAAAAATTATAAACTCAATACCGGATTACCTCAAAGAAGTAATAGCTAATTTTCAGCTGGTGAAATTGGTTCTCTTATAAAAAACATTTTCAAAATCTTCGGATGTATTATTTCTAATAATGTATCAAACATTTTAGAATCCATGCGAAAATAATTAAAATGCATTTCTGTATCTTGTGATAGTTTGTGATAGTCCCCTTGATTTTTTCTATTTTTACAAATATCTCGCACCCACATTTTTTCTACGATCTTTTCTTTTTAAAATCTTTGTTTATCTGATAAATTACATAATTATCATTTTTAATATCGACAATACTCCAAGTAATAATTATAATTTTCAATTTCCATCTCCATATTTAACATATATTTGAGGTTATAACAACTGACAGTTTAAACGTCAAAACTTGCGGAGTTCCGCAGAAAGTTAAAAATAATTTAACTACTGACGGAATTCGTGGTGGCCATTTTATTCCGCAAGAAATCTGCGGATTCCGGATACATGAAAACGAGGCATTACGCCTTGTAAGTGCTCGCAAGTTTATAGTTTGTAACACATGCTGTAAAAAGGCAATATTTTTTATTAAAAGTTGAGTGTTGAATGTTCATTTTCTATTTGTATTTGAATTTGGAAGAGAGTCCAGTAATTAGGTTCTTTTCGCATGAAAAAGGTTGAGGAGTTTTGAAACTTGGTAGGATTGTAGACTAAGTGGCCCTAAGTATGACTAAGTTTGCGACTTGGAGCGACCGGCCGCACCCGCCGCCATCTTGGAAAAATGGCGCCCAAAATCAGTTTTTGGGAGGTATATAACTCCGTTCCTGTAGGTTTTAGAAAAAAGTTTCTTAAGGCTGGCGTCTGAAGCAGTGAAATCGTAGTTCTTTCTCAGTTCAAAAAGTATTGGTTCAATAGAATCAAAAAAAATTACAATTTTAAAATGGTATCCAGGGGCAGACACTATTTATTTGTTTATAAGTTAATACATGTAAAAGTTATAAACCAAAAAGTTGAATTTTAATAAAATGAAGAAATATAAAACATATACCTTGCCCCTGCAATCAATTGTCAGAAATTTAACCCGGCATCCCGCACGTGGGGTGTGACAAACATTCAAATTTCGCTCCAAACAACTGCAGCATCTCAGTAGCTTTCACAAAACGGTTAATCTGTACATTATTGCATAAACGTCAGTCTACAAGTTGACATTGGTAGAACAGCATCGCTTCAAAGTGGACTGGCGTTTCTCACACCCCACCTGTCGGAACTATAGTCCATTTGAGAATGACTGACAGTAATAAATCATTATTTGCAAGAGTAGTATTGGATTTTTGCCAGCAATGCGGCAAATAAAACTACCAGAAAAATCAGTTGTAACTACACTAGGATGGTCAAAATAAGCCGCACGCTTTGTACCTGGAACGAAACTTAATTCTCGAACAATAGAAATGCAGTGAAAAACGCTTCGATAATCCCCGTCGGACTGTGTCATAGACGTAGATAGGATTTATCAGAGTGATCTGTTTATACATTTACTAAAAATAAAAGTTTTTAATATTTAAATATAACTTTCTCACTCATTATTATTAAAATAAATGAGAAAGTTATATTTAAATATTAAAAACTTTTATTTTTAGTAAATGTATAAACAGATCACTCTGATAAATCCTCACTCATTATTATTAAAATAAATGGATTGGCAACACTGTAAACCAAAGTAGTGGTCGTTTATTTCAGAGCTCATAAATAAGTGTTCATAGTGTAAAACTCGGTAAAACAAACTAAAAAAACATTAATTCTACGTCTATCAGTAGTGTATTGGGCGTGAGTGAAGCACCTGCAGTAGATAGAATTTCTCGATTTCTCTCTTACGCGGTGGAGTTAACCTAACTTTCCCATCATGTCAGAATTGGACAAAAAACTTGATCATACAAACTCTCACACAAAATTTCTTAAAATAAAGTCGGCGCTAGACAACCAAACGCACAGCGCGGGCGTGGGGGCTACGAGCGATTTTTTAGCCCAAAAGCCTTCAACGGCAACAGCAACATGATAACAAAAAATGTATCCTTTTATAAAGCAAATAAGCAATCATTTAATAGTAAAGAAAATTTATCCACTTGTAACGTCACTAACATAGATTTAAGTACTACTAACAACCTGAATCAAGGAAAAAATATAGATTCTAAAATAAATTATGTTTGTAGGCACGGCCTATCTCTGAACTTTTGGAACGTAGAAGGTTGGAACAATTTCTATACTCTGGATGATCTAGATTCAATTCAGACCATTCTTACTAACGATATCATCTGTCTCTGTGAAACATGGCACTTGCGGGACGATTTACAACTACCGGTCTATTTGAAAGGATACACTTGCTTATTTAACAGTAAGGGAGTAAAGTGCAAACAAAAAGGTAGGGCAAGCGGCGGACTAGCTATTATCATTAGAAACAGCGACGAATTTAAAATTACTCTGGTTGAAAATACAAATTTATGGATAATTTTTGAATTTAAATACCGGGAACTAAATCTTATAATAATATTTACTTATTTAAGTCCGAGCTTGGATACCTATTGCATAAGTATGTTGGAAGAATCAATTGAATTTATTGTAGCTAATTATGATTTACACCAAATAATTATATGTGGTGACTTCAATGCTCACATCGGCAATCTAAATCAGATAGATTTAGAACTTTTTTCTCAGCACTACGTTAACGAGACCAGGCAATCCCTTCATGAAAATGTGAATCCAAGAGGTAGATCACTAGTAAATACAATGGAAAAATACGGGCTTTATACTTTAAGTGGTAGGGTAGAAGGTGACATTCCTGGCAACTTCACATTTTTGAACGTCAAGGGTCGCAGCACTATTGACTTAGCATGGGCAAATTTAAATGGTTATGATAAAATAGCTTCATACAAAGTAATTCCTACTCTGAACAAGTCCTCCCATTGCATGTGCGTAATAAATTTTACTGCAGGATTCCAAAAAACCCATGCAATGAATTCTAACTCCCCACAAAACAATGAATTATTATCCCAAATACGAGGTCGATTTTAAATTTAATAATGATAAAAAGCCTGTTTTCCAATCTAATATATCTAATCATACTAATATTTATTTCAACAGTGAAAATATCAATGAACTTGCAAAGAATTTAGAGATATCAATTAAAGAAGTTGCATCCTCAACTAACATGCTGATAATAAAACGAAATACTCTCAACACAAACATAGATAAGAAGCACAACCCGTGGTTTGATCTAGAATGTTCAAAAGCAAAACAAGAATGTAAAGCTTCTCTAAAATCATTTACGAAAAACCCAAATAGCGAAAACCTGTCAAAATATACCCTAGAAAAGAAACAGTATGTACATTTCTTAAAGTCAAAAAAAGGTAAATTTTATAAAGCAATCCAGGATAAAATCAGCAATACTAAAAACTCTGCAGAATTTTGGAAAATAATAAACACTTTCAGATGCAAGAGACTACAAAAGAATGAAGTAAGTCTGGAAGAATGGGAATTATTTTATACTAACATCTATAAAGAAAATTCTCCAATCTATGTTACTCTTTTCGATTGTGTGCACCCAATACTGGATGTTGATATCTCCCTCGAAGAGTTACAGCATAGTTTATTTAAAAGTAAATCTCATAAAGCTGCTGGCCAGGATGGATTAAACAACGATTTTTATAAGGCTCTTCCACCCAACTGGATCCACTACATTCTAAATCTTTTTAATAAAATAATGTCACAAGAAATACTTCCTGACAGTTGGTCTAATATCCACACGTTTCTAATTCACAAAAAAGGCTATCCCACAGATCCAGCGAATTATCGGGGCATAGCCTTAGTAAATTCATTATGCAAACTTTTCACTAAAATTCTGTTCAACAGGTTACAAAACTGGTGCGAAAGTTATAACCTAATACATGAAAATCAAGCAGGATTTAGAAAAAACAGAGGGACAATTGACAACATTTTTGCTTTTTCAGTCTTAACACATCTTCAACTAAGACTTAAAGGGCAGGGGGTTTATGCTATTTTAGTTGATCTTAAAAGAGCATTTGACTCTATAGACCACAGTTTATTATGGTTTAAACTGTACAAAAGCGGAGTATCGTCCAAAATAATTAGGATTCTACAATGCTTATATAATAGTGCATTATTACAAATAAAAGTAGATAATAATCTCACTAACCCAATTAAAATAACGCTTGGAGTTTTACAAGGAGAAATCTTATCGCCTTTTTTATTTCTGTTATTCATAAACGACATATGGGAGTTCTTCATGAAGAAGGAGATTAGAGGTGTAAACATTGATGGAAGTAATGACGTTTCAATCCTAGCATTCGCAGATGACTTAGTGATTTTTGCACATTCTCCGGTAGATGTTAAGAAGAAATTAGGAATTTTACAACAATATTGTGAACTAAATTCTCTACAAGTTAATACTACCAAAACGAAGATCCTACACTTCCACAAAGGCCGTGTAAGAAGTACTTCTTTTTCCCTAGACGATAAGCCTATTGAAACCGTACAAACATTTTGCTACCTGGGTACTACATTCTCTTCATCTGGGAAATACCGCGTAGCAGCTACTGAAAATGCCAAAAAAGCAAACCTTGCGATACAAAAAGTTAGAAACATACTATATAAATCCAAGTCAAATGGCTGGGACGAGAAAACGAAACTTTTGAATTCAATTATTAATGCAACAGTCTTATACTCAACTGAAATTTGGGGTTCGTATCAGCTAGAAACATTGGAGCGCTGTCAGTTACAATTCCTTAAATGTATATTAAACGTGTCAACAAAAACCCCTGATTGTTATATTAGATTGGAAACAGGAACTATCCATATTTCATTGTTAGTTTGGAAACGCATTCTAAAACTCTGGTCCAAAATCTTAACTATGGATAAGAGTAGACTACCAAAAATCCTATATAACAGATTAGTTCAGCTTGATAACTTAATCCTAAATAAAATCGAATGGAATTGGTACACTCAAATAAAATTATTTCTAAATTCTGTAGGCTTCGATCAAGTATGGCGTGGTCAATTTATAAACAACAAAATACTTGACGATATTATCATTACCTACAAAAATTCGCTTATACAAAAAGACCTATCTCAACTTCGCAATAGCAGATACAGCTTGTACTATAAGCATATCAAATTCAAGTTAGAAACCGAATCGTATTTACAACTAAATATAACGTTTGCGAAAATCCAATTAATTAGTCAAATCCGTGTAGCAAGAAAGACTGGGTTAAGAATTTACCACAAAGGTCTAAAATATGTCCTAGATTGCACCAACCATTGTACCTTATGCAATAGGCTCCAGCCTGATTCAGCTTTTCATTTCTTCTGCGAATGTCCAATCCTTGACCCGTACCGTAAACATTTTCTCAATAAATTCATCCGTAATCAGGAATCAGAATGTGACTTTTTTGTCAATTTTTTAACGAACCTTACTGTTGAAAAAGTAAATTCAATATTTTTATTTACAATTAATGCCTTTAAAACTCGCAGCTTCTGTCTGAACGAATAAAACATTCGTGCTTGCTCTATAGCTTAAACCCTAATATGTTTGTAGCTATCAGTGCAGACGCAAACAATAGAAATATTCGAACCTTCTACGGCTTTGCAATCCTTTATAAATATTATAACTCTTTTTTGCATACCTACATGGATTATTTTGGTTGTGCTCGTTGTGCTTTTAAGTGCTCAGTCATGCAATCGATATCAAACTCAAGTTTCAGTTTTTCTTCTATTTAGTTAACTATGTACTATTATGTTTATTAGTTTGTTTCATCATATAATACTTGAGATTAAGTTTTTTTTTTTTTTCTATTTGGTAAATTATGTAGGTACTATTATGTTTATTGGTGTGTTTCATTACTTAACTAATTATTATATTACTTACTGTTGTAAATACCAGCATTTAGTAAATTTTGTCAATCCATTTGTATGGGGTTTGGCCCCGACAGCAAATTAATAAAAATAATAATAAATAATAAAAAAAATAATATTATTAAAATAAATCTTTTCCCTGAAAAACAATTTAGACCTAAAACGATAGTTCTCTACCGAATTTAGTCATTTCGACTATCCCTGTGCAAACAATTACTGGTGCGCCACTGGAATGTCTTTGACAGAATGATTTATTACTGCCAGTCATTCTCAAATATAGTATAGTGATATATTTTTGCATGGTCGCATTTTGTATCTGTAAGTTTTTTAGCTTGAATTATTTATTCCCATTATAATTTATTTTATTATTTAACCTTGAAATAGTTTGAAGAACAATGTGTGAATATGAAAAAGAGCAGAGACGTCTCCAGGCTCTCTGAAATGCCGAGTAATGACTCAAAAACCTCAAAATGCAACTTAATTTTTAAACTCGCATAACTTTTTATCCAATCATCGTAGGATCTTCGTTTTTCGAAAAATTTACAGAGAATTGATTGAATTTTATTGTCATGTAGGCAGATCGGCTCAAAAAAAAATTTTAATCCGTGCACATCATCAAAGTTGAAAGTTTTTTCCCCTGAAAACACTCTTTTCATAGTGGAGTTGCAGGGGTACAGAGGGGGTTATAACAAAAATTGAATGGATGCCTTTAAAGTTGACACTTTGAACTTTCTTGGAGTCGAAAGTTCATCGAAATCCATCGAAAACTCACTGAGTTATAGCGGTTTGGAATTTGTAGGTTTTTTCACAATTTCACACCGAGAGAAATGTACCTATATTTACGGTAAATATAAATATAATTAGCCTAAATATATTTTATGCTTAAAAAAGTGACACAAATACAAGATATTAGAAATAATTATCTAAGGATATTAAAAAGCTAAAAATATTATATAGGTAATAAGAGCAAATATATAGTATAATATTTTTAAATATATTTAGATTTTAAAATGTAAAATAATATATTGTCATCGCTAATATCCTAGATATTTCGATTTATTATGTAAATATATTAGGCAGAAATATATCAGATATTTACGGTAGGTAGCAAACATATATATTAGATACTTATTTTATTAAGTTAGGTAGGTTTTACTTTGAAAAAAACTGCTTTAATTAATATTAACATATTTATTATTATCAAAAAAATGTATAAAACAACATTGCGTCAAAAAAATAAAATAAAAATAAGGAAAACAAAACCAAACAAAACTTCTATTATTCACTAAAATGTTTTGTAATAAAACAGCTCAAATATCTGCATAAATATCTCCACAACGCCACAGATAAACAATATTGAGTATTGTCTTTTCTATAGATAAACACTAATGTCTGTCTGAGACAACGCCACAACTACAATAGCCTGTTCGAATCGAACCTGGCATGTTGCATGGGCATGGTTGATCCGCGCAATATACAGTGTATTTTGTTCTAATATGCAGTATATTTAGTTATACATGTAAGATATTATTAAATATCCGTAGATATTAAATTAGAGTTATTAAATATCCTTAGATATTAAATGAGAGTTATTAATTATCTTTAGATATTAAATAATAGTTATTTAAATTTATGCGTATATTTGAATAAGTTTATTTTAAATATACGTATAGTTATGCTTAATATACAGTTTTTAAACTTAAATATATATTATTTAAATATATGCGAATATTAACCATCAATATATTTTTATAGTAGTTTTAAATATATATTTTGTAATATTAAATATTTACATATTTATACTAAAAATATCAATGTTAAATATGCAATTTTTAATATCCATTTCTCTCAGTGCAGGTGGCTCCACGCGGAGTGTATTTCAATTATAAAAATAAATGTTCGTTCAAGCACAAATATTTTATTTATACTAGTTAAAACAATGTCCCTAAAGTGCAAAAAAGACAGAGCGTAAAAAAATATTTATTATAGTTTAATTAAGGGCGCGTTTAAAGTTGGGGTTTGCCACACCCCACCTGTCGGTACTCATGACAAAATTTCACCTGTCGGATGCCGGGTTAAATATGTTTACAGTTTCTTAATGTACCAAATTTGAATAATGGAAGAACGGAGATTTTTCCATAAGAGCTAACGTTAAGTTAGTTCAGCGTTTTACCGTTGACGGTATTACGTGTGTGTTCTTGCACCGCGCTCGCTGTCACCCCCCGGCGGAGCTCCATAGTTCTACTTCTCTGTACGCCTCTGTAAGAAATTTAAAAAACACAATTTTATTTTCATTCTTCACAATATTGTGACGAAACCAGGGCCCGAAAAATTTTGATGATAATAATAATATTGATAGAAAAATGTTTCTGGAATCGAAGCTAAACCAAAAGTCGATATTTTTACCTGAAAAAAGTAATTATAACCGTTTACGAGATAAACGTGAAAAATTTAAGAAATGGATATGCAACTCGCAATACACATCCCCTGTAATAAGTAATAAATAATTAAAAACAACTTAAAGTTAACTTTAAAATTCTAATTTAAAAGTGCTAGCATAGCATAAACTTATCAATAATATAGTTCAAAGGAATATTACTAGGTACGTATTTTATACATATAGGCATTGGTTTTCGTAATTAGGGAAATAAGGAAACTAGAATATAATATATATAATAATTTAACAATTTGCATAGAAAAACAAGGTAGAGAGTCTATATTAATTGCCGACTTGCACATTTACATCAAGTACAACCCTAAGTCATTTTCCGCTTGTACTAATCGTACGTCTGCTAGCTGCCGCGTGCCTCCCTTCACATAAATTTTACTCCTGTACATTACATTTCTGTATATATTATTATCATTCAAATTCAAAGTAAGATAATTTCTTTATTCAATCTCTGAATTCCCATTATCTAAAATATTGTCAATATTCAACGAACGTGCTTCAAGTGAAATTCTATTTATATCTTGTTGTTATAGGTAACGCTAATTATAACACACGTTGCACAATGGTGCAGATCACTGCAATCTAATTCCCTATTGACCCTATTTAGATTTAGTTTAACACAACAAGTATCAGAAACATGATCTCAGTATGCAAATAATAGAAAACTAATAATACAACTACGAAAACATAATACTAGAGAATATTATCTGAACAAAACAACAAAATTTAATAATCACAAAAACTATGATATTTCATATTTATTAATAGCGCCAAAATTTTACTTTTCATCGATAAAAATGGCATGTACTTAAACTTCATATTTATTTATTTTGAACCTAAATTTGGGGGACTCATATCGAAATCAAAACAAGCAGTGTACATTATTGGATTTCTTAACTTTAATATAAGTAGGTATAATCCGCTACCTTTTTATTTTCATCAAAAAAAATGTTTTTTTGTCATACCTGCGTGTGCAAAGTGGCTCATTTTTTAACTATGCGGATATGCGTGCGTAAAGCAGAAACGTGCGAGAAAATTCAAATTGTACTTTGCGAATTCATACGAAGTCTGGCTATTAAATAACGAGACTGTGCACGTAGAAGGCGTCCTAGAGGGGCGGAAGGAGAAACGATGAAACGAATAGCTGGAAGTGTCTACTATTCCGGTACTAAAACACGTTTTTGTCGCTGTAGTAGTATTTTTTCTATAAAAGTTTGAAACGAACGTGTTTTCTTTTCGTGCCGATAACAGTGTATATTATAACAATGGATTTTGCACCAGGACAACGCAGCTGCCCATAACGCGCTGTCTGTGAAGCGTTATTTAGCCGCTAGAGGTACTCCAGTGCTCGAACACGCGCCGTACTTGCTTGATTTAGTATAGTACCCTGTGACTATTTTCTATTTCCGAAGATCAAGTCTGCTATAAAAGAAACCCGGTTCGAGTCGATGGAAGAGGTGAAGCGAAAATCGGCACGAGAAGAAAACACGTTCGTTTCTAACCTTTATAGAAAAAATACTACTACAGCGACAAAAACGTGTTTTCGTACTGGAATAGTAGACACTTCCAGCCAAGCTTCCAGGGGTACGTTCAGAATCAACGCCGGAGTGTCACCCAGGCGCCACTCTGGTAATTACAGGCGTTCTGTATTATAGAGTGAGTTACCGGAGCAAAATAATTTCACGTTCAGAATCATTACGCAGACGTTATCCGGACGACAACTTTTTACCCTACTCACAGAGGAAGGTAAAAGTCGCTCGTCATGCGCAGTGTGTATGTTTATTTTTATAAGCGCAAATTTTGGCTTGTTATATGTTCATCTTAATTCATTATTAATCATATTTTGTGTTTTATTGTAATTCTCATCATCATCTTCGTCATTATCATCATGTCTATAAAAATTAGTGACGAATTTTTTTTTTAAAGTTCGCTATAATATTAATAAATTACTGCATTCATCGTTTTACAATAATAAAATTTGAATAAGGTTTTAAAAAATAAATATTGTATAATCTGATGTCAACAGTACTCAGTTTGACAGTCCTATCTAACGTTTTACCCTTTGCCGTTCGGAATGACTAGATAATCTAAAATATGACGTCATCGCTCCGACAATATTTGTCCAAATCTACACTCCATAATTCTGAACGTACCCCAGCTATTCAACGCTGTATTCATTTCCCCTTATGCCCCTCTAAGACGCCTTCTGCGTGCGCAGAGTTTGCGCAGAAGATACGCTACGTGTCAAATAACGTTTGGCGGATGTTGTTATTTGCCATTGTCACTAACTTGTCGATTTGTTTCCAATTAATATTATTTGTGTGCATTTGAGATTTTGAAAATGCCACAGTGTTGCGTTAATTTGTGTAAAAATAGGCAAAACATGCATAGACTGCCATTTAATGAAATTCGTAGAAGATTATGGATAAATTTTATGTATGTTCTATTATTATTGTATTACAGTGCTAAATTTAATATAGCAAAGGTATTGACTATCTAATAACTGTTGTGAGTTTTTGGAAATAATTTGGTGAAATGAATTCAAATATACTTTAATATTATGTCTTCATAGATGAATTTATAAGTTGATTCCACCATGCAAATCTTTAATGAGTCAGCTGGTGGAATTATCATTTTATGTGGAACGCCTTTTTACTTCCCCGACCTAAGAGGCTGCAGCCGAAAAAGCAACATTTTCTAGCTAGTCTGGAAGCTATATTATACAACATTTAATGTTGAAATTTTGTATAATAAATATTTAAGGTCAGATTTAGTGCGTTATAGGACGTTTTTATAATTTTTTGTGAACATATTTGATTAATATCAAATTCAAATAAGAACATTTCTTGATATAGGCAAATTTTCAACTAGTCTTGTAGCTGTATTTTTGCAGTAAATTTGTTCAAATTTTGTACACTATATATTAAACCATGTATAAAGTGCGCTATAGAACCAAATTTCAAATAATGCTTAAGATAATTAAGTAAATAACATTTAAATTTCAATATTATTCAGTACAAGTTTTGGAGGGTTTATTATACTTTAAATCATAAATAATTGGAATTTATTCCTTTCAATCGATAATTCACACTTTTATGAACAGATTTTATATTATAAAGTGCTAATTTTTATAAAAATATTAACAATATTTTACTTTTAAAAACTACTAGAAATCGTGAAATTCAGTTCACACTTTCCTCGTAAGATAGCGTGCCTAGTTCACTGTTAGAGCGAGCAGTGGCTTATATTTTCATTGGTTCACTTTGTATTGGTGGAAGGGGGTCTGAGGAAGGGGGTCTGCGGAAGTCTGGTACTATTCAAATGAGGAGTAAGTTGTGGTTTTACAGAATTAATAAATAGTAGTGCGTTTTGTAGAAGATTTAAAATTTTTAATATTTTAGTTACTAATGTTGTGTTGATTTAGTTTATTTAAATTATTAACCTTGTCTCGCTAATCATGGGTAGTACAAATAATGAGCAAGTAAAATTTACGAAAATAAGAACAAGTATAAAAAATAAATTAAAAACAATGCGTACAGCTCAGGGTCGGACTGGCCAGGTCGCCAAGTCGGCAATTTCCGACAGGGTCATTATTAGGGACGAAAGTGAGATATTTCTGATCGGTCAATTCTCTTCCTCTCTAAGAAGAAAAAGCACTTTTCCTCCCGCTTTATGCGAGAATCCATTTGATTTTTCCTTCCTAGGAAGGAAAAGTACTTTTCTGGCCATTTTATGCGGGAATCCACTTGATTTTTTCCTCCCTAGGCAGAAAAGTACTTTTCCTCCCGCTTTTTATGGAATTATTTATTATTATTATTATTGTTATATATAAATTGATGAACGGCGGGATAGCATAGTGGTAGAATGCTAGGCTCTGGTTACAGAGGTCGTGGGTTCGAATCCCGGTCAGGTCAGGAAATTTTCACGGCCTGATTTGGATCGGTACCTACTCCCGTTACCATTCCAAGTTGGGATCTAATTAACTTGGCAACCTCTAGCTATCGGGCACCGGCTAAAGGTTGTAACAAGGGCTTGCGCCGGGTTGACTGGCAACACACATGGTAGTAAAGTAAAAAACGCCGTGGCAAAGTATAAGTAAACAATTAATACTGTGTGTGTGCCATCAAGTCACCCTAGGGATACAAACCCGTGAGGTTCAAATCCCGAAATTCTAATACAATACAATACAATATAAATTGATGAAGATTGTTGGTGTGCGTTATTGTGTCTGTAGTGCAAGCCGATAAAATTTCTCGTTTACCGGGTCTTATCGCTCTGCAAGCGGGCACAGTGTTATTCTAGTGCTCACAAAGTCACAGTGTATGAGTGAAAGTGAAGTTCAAAAAAGTTATTGTGTATTAAATGCGTGTCAGAGTTTTCAAAATTTTAACCTGAAACGTTAGATTGTCAGCTGGCAGCCGGTGGCTGAAGGTCACGCGTGACTCCGAGGTATAAAACAAACTGCGCGTGCGCGCTAAATCATAAATCAGTGTTGCCAACCATAGCAACGCCAAACTCGAATCTAGAGAGACTATAAATTACTAATAGTGGAAATAATAAGCAGAGTGGGAGGCCGCTGACAAGTACCGATCAGTAGGGTAAATGTCCAAGTATTCACCCGACCCCAAGGAAAAATTGAAGAGAAAAAGAGAAGTAAATTCATACAAAGAAGACAGTCCTGAAGACATATTTAGAAAAAGCAAATTACTAGCAAGATCTCCAGACAAAATCCACCGACAGCAACCAAATCCAACCTACAATACAAATATAGCGGCTGAAAGTGAAAACATGGATGAGGTTATAAAACTTATACGCTCATCTGTAGCAGAGCTGAAGGAGGAAATAAAAACAAACAAGGAAGAAATAAAAGAAGAAATCAATAAAAATAGCGCTACTATTAATAATCTCAGAGAAGAACTAAGAGAGAAAGAAGAAAAATGGAATAAAGAAAAGCAACATCTCGAAGAAAGAATCATGAGACTAGAAAATAAAATTGAAGTGCAGGAAAAAGCCAAACGCAAAAATAACATATTATTATTAAAGGGATGAAAATTAACGAAAATAATCTAAAAGAAGAAGCAGAAAAGTTCCTCAAAGAAAATCTTGACCTTAACATCATTATTAAATCAGCCTTTAAAGTTACAAACCAAGAAAATAAAGCTATACTCAACATCGAATTCGCCAACTTCGAAGATAAACTAAAGGTCCTAAAATCTAAGAAAAATCTTAAAATAACAACAGTGTTTATTGAAAGCGACCTTACATACGAAGAGAGAACTATCCAGCGTAACATCCGTACCAGAGCCAAAGAAGAAAGAGCCAAGGGAAACGCTACAAAAGTGGGTTACAAAAAACTCCAAATAAACGACCGACAATATATATGGGACTCGGACCAGGCAGATTTAACTCTGGCAAAAAACTAACTAGAGAAGATGGATTCATGATGTCGACTATGGCAACGAACAAGGAGAAGCAATCGGAAAAAACTGTCTATAAGATTGGAACTTGGAATATAAAAGGTATCAACGGCAAGGAACAAGAATTAGTCAATGAAATAGAGAACATAAACCTTCAATTATTATGTATAACAGAAACAAAAAAGAAAGGAACGGGAGTGACTAGCTTACCTAAAGGTTACTCCCTATTCTTCTCAGGAATAGAACCAACTAAACATGCTCAAGCTGGAGTAGGTCTATTGGTCCACCCTAACCGCCTAGCTGAAATTAAAGACTGGAAATTTATAAACGAAAGATTAATGACAGTTAAAATAAAACCAAATGATACAGGAAGCTTTACACTAATTATTGCATATGGACCCAATGAAAACGACTTAAAGGACGAGAAAAATAAATTTTTCGAAGATCTCCAACTACTAATTGATGAAGCGGAGGACCAAATCATGATTGCAGGAGATCTAAATGGCCGCGTAGGCAACAACACCAAAGGCACTTTCGGATGCTTGGGAAAACATGGCGAGAATGTGATAAACAACAATGGTGAAAGAATTATTTCATTATGCATCGAAAATGATCTGATAATATCAAATACTATGTACGAACAGAAAGATGTTCACAAATATACACGTGAAGTATCTTCCAGAAACGAAAAATCGATCAT
Organism: Agonum fuliginosum; assembly: GCA_947534325.1. NCBI lineage: Eukaryota > Metazoa > Arthropoda > Insecta > Coleoptera > Carabidae > Agonum > Agonum fuliginosum. Next base: position 34,374,323 of record OX384030.1, on the reverse strand, counting down.
TGACTACTTCATAATTAGTAGAAATATGTGGAAATTTGCGACTAAGGTAAAGGTAAGAAGAGGAGCTGAAATAGGGAGCGATCACTATCTAGTGGAGTTTTATGCCAAGTTCCCAACCATCAACACAGTAAATGAAAATAAAACAAAAAACTCAAAAGCCAAACCTAGTATTAAATATTATTTGTTACGGGAGCCACAAATACAGCAAAATTATAAAGCAGAAATCGAGAAACACGTCAACAATGCATTAACTAGGATCGACTTGGCAGAAAAATGGGAAAGCTTCAAAGAAATTGTTCTACGCGCAGCAAGCAAGACCTGTGGAACTACAATAACAAAGAAAAATCAACAGAAGAAAACAGCATGGTGGACAGAAAAAGTCAAGAAATGTATCCAAGACAAGAAAATAGCATGGAAGAAATACATAAACAACAAATCGCCTGAAAACTACGATTGCTACAAACAAAAAAGAAACGAGGCTAAAATCGTAGTGAAGAGTGAAAAAGAAAGAACATGGGAAGAATTTGGAGTAAAATTAGAAAATAATTACTCGTCCAACCAAAAATTATTTTACCGTGTACTGAAAAGCTTGCGTTCTGGAAAACCACAACCCACATTTTCCATTCATGATAAAGACAACCAGCTACTAACAAATAATGAAGAAATTATAGAAAGAATATTTCCAAGATCTGCTTGAGGGTCAAGACGGGGAGAGTACAACAAATTTACAGAGCGAAACGAATACAAATGCAAGTGAGGAATTACACATTACTATAGAAGAAGTCACATCAGCTATAAGTAAAATAAAAATTGGGAAAGCAGCAGGATGTGATAGTATCACAGGAGAAATGATTAAATACCTAGGTGAAAAAGGACAAAAAGTACTGCTTGAAATCTTTAATGAAGCCTATAAAACTCAAAAAGCCCCCGATGACTGGATGAAAGCAATCATAACTCCAATCTACAAAAAAGGCGACCGAAAAGACTGCAAGAACTATAGAGGGATCTCGATCCTAAGTATACCTGGCAAAGTATATGCTAAAATATTGGAATCAAGACTCAAGGAACATACAGAAAGCAATATTGAAGAGACACAACATGGGTTCAGGGCTGGACGCAGCACTCAAGATTTGATCTTTGCCCTAAGGCAAATTAGCGAGAAATTGTACAAACACAGGAGAGCACTTCACGTTTGCTTCATTGATCTAGAAAAAGCCTTTGATAAAGTTAACAGAGATAAACTATGGGCCATCTTAGAAAAAAGGCAAGTAGACAACAGACTTATTGAAGCCATTAAAAGTCTATACCAAAGCTGCACCAACGTAGTCAGAACCCAGCAAGAGACATCACGGGCATTTGTAACAACGAAGGGCGTGAGACAAGGATGCATACTTAGCCCTACGCTTTTCAATATATACTTAGACGAAGCCATTAAAAGAGCCAAATTATCAAGTAAACAGTTCACACTGGGAAAATGGAAAATGATGGACATTAAACTACTAGAACTCGCCTTTGCCGACGACATGGTTATCATTGGAGCTTCAGAGCAAGACCTACAGCATAACATTAACAAGTTTAACGAGGAACTGCTGAAAAAATTGATATGTCAATAAACAAATTAAAAACAAAAACAATGATCTTAGGTAAATTAACCACGAAATATCAATCGACGGCATGAAGCTTGAACAGGTTACGAACTTTAAATATCTAGGGAGCCACTTCACAGAAAATAGCAGTATAGATCTAGAAGTTAATGAGAGAATAAACACAGCCGGCAAAATATTTAACAGTATTAAATCTAAATTCCTAAGTAAAAGGGAAACATCAGACAAAACAAAAGTTACTGTTTACAAAACAATATTTCTACCAGCTCTAACCTATTCCTACGAATCTTGGACGCTAAACCAAAAACATAAAAGTAAACTACAAAGTATGGAAATGAGATTCCTTAGAAAAATTAAGGGAAACACTAGAATAGACAGAATTAGAAATAATGACATCAGAAGAGAACTCAACACAAAACCACTGATCGAGAATATATACGAATCGCAACTCCAGTGGTATGGACACATGCAACGCCAGACGGAAGAAAAGACTGCTAAAAGAATCTATGAAACAAGAACAACAGGTAAAAGACAGAGAGGCAGACCCAGTAAAACTTGGACTGAACAAATCAAGGAAGCAGCGGAATACAAAGGAATTGAATCCAACACCATGAATCAGCTTACAAGAAACAAAACTGAATGGAGAAACCTATGGAAACAACCCGCAACGCACCAACACCAAACAAACTAAAAATAAACAATGTAAAATCTAAATTATCTCACCTCGACACCTAACGGTATAAGAGGTTTTTCAATTATGTATGTATGTATTATTTTTCCAATGTTATCATTATCCGGTTCATCCCTTTCTTTAATTTGTGGGCCCCTAAAATTTTCGACACTGTGCATTTAAGTTACTAACTATAAGAGTTCAAATGTGGACAGACGAATTTCATATGTCTTACCGTTTCCGCGTAAGAAAAATTGGCCCCATTTGTGGGTCTCCAAAACTTTTGACACTTTGTGCACTTAACTTACTAAATACAAGGAGTTCAAATATGAAAAGACCAATATCGTATGTCCGTTTCCGCTTTAGAAAAATAGGTCCCATTATTTGTTTATTGATTGAGCTTGGCACGTATACAAGGAAGTATACAAGGGGTGTAACTTCAAATTATAAGACATTTGACCTTGAATGAAATAAATTTCGCCTGTGGCGCATACTACTTAGTTCATTTCCATTCAACCTTTATTGTAATACGACATATTACTCATTCTGTATATTCTCAAAATTATTGATATTTTTGGAAGTGATTTTTGGGACCAAATTACAATTTTTCCTTGCGGGACTAAAAAAATGATGCCAGTCCGACCCTGGCGCAGCTAAATTAAAATTACTTGAAAATACTTCGGATTTTGTCAGTTTTATGTCATTTTCATTATTTTAATTATTTATGTTTGTAAAAATATAATAATATTAACAATTTAGGCTAATTTAAGGCTGCCGTGTAAAATTAATCAAAACAAAAATATTTATTCCGTCACTCTGACAGCTGACAAATTTGAAATAGGGTACTTTACTATAGTAGCAAATTACTAATCCAGTCAATTATATTGAAAGGAGACCTCAAAAATGAGTTATTGCCATGAAAAAAGTTTTCAAAAAGTTAATAGTTCTTTAAATGTTTGAGATTTTACGTATCGATACATCTACGTCACAGTAATGCGTTTTCACATGTATTCTTACTTACAGTAATAAAGAAACTACCAAATTGTGTTTTATATTTTGTAACATTTTAACATTTGATTTTACATGCAGAACATTTTAATTCCAGCCCCATTGTTTGAGAAAATTGCAGCTATACATCTACGTCACACAAACTTTAAAAATAAATTATAGCTTTATTAAGAACAATAAAGGCTAATCAGTACTCACAATCGCTTTCAAATAACATGAAAAAACTTTTTCAAAAAAATGGTAAACTACCCTATTGTTATAATTTATTTATTGGATCATAAGAAGAAAACTAATCGAAAAAGAAATTAATAATCATTTTATTTTTCTTGCTATAGTAGGTACCTACCTACATTTTATCATAATTAAATGAAATACTTATTTTTTTATCTAATTTTTTTCTCTTGCACTCTGTAAACAACTCATATTATGAAACATTTAATTTACATTTATCTCGTGACAGCAATGTTTAATATCAATATCAATAAAAAAAAGCTCTACTATAAATTTCATTTTGTTTAACCTCTTAGTTAAAAAAAATAATACCCTTAAAATCGTTCTACAAAACCTTACATACTTATTTCCTAAAAAAGAAAATTTTAAATATGCTTCTCTGCTTCATTCTGCTATCCAAATCTCAAACTTTTATGCCTGTGGCACACCGGTCGAGGAGCATCGAGGACCATCGAGTAACTCCTCGATGAAACGAAAGAACGCACCCGTCCGCGATGGATTTCTATTTAATCGGTGACAAATACATCAAAGTTTTGCGCGAAATCAAATCCAAAGATACGTCTGAAATGAGATACATTCGTTTCATCGAGGAACAACTCGATGAAAATAGCGGCGCCCCTATTTTTCGTCGACGACGGGGTGCGTTCTATCGTTTCATCGATGGTCCTCGATGCTCCTCGGCCTCGGCCGGTGTGCCACAGGCATTACGAATACTGTATTGAGAATTGAGACCCGTCGACTCCGTTGCATGCTTCGAGCATATACTGACTAGAGAAGTAATTCCCTATACCAATGCATAGCTTGTTGTGATCGGAAGATATGCAGTAGGGGGGACTTGCGGGGCTGGAAGTCATGGTGTATTGCGGGCAGCGTTTTGATGTTATTCTTTGTTACTTCTTGTCACACATGTCATTTTATTTAACCTTAAGTTCTGCGTTTACTTTGTGAAAAGCTTTATGAGGTTTTGTGAGTAATATTTTACTTTGTGGAATAATACTAAGAAATTACGCATCCCTCAATACATCACGGCTTCCGACCCCGCAAATCTCCCCCACCGCATATCTTCCGATCACAACAAACGCCGTAACGCGGCCTCTAGTCAGTATATGCTCGAAGGTTGCATGCGATAGTGGAAGGGGAAGTGTTTGAGCCCGCCCGCTCGCTTGTGATTTTTTGACAGTTCGAGATTTTGGTGAATCTTCACGTTTTAGACCCTACTAAACCCAAAAAAATCTGCTGTGTCCACCACAGTACTTCCCCGACTATAACTTTTAATAACTTATTTCGTAACGCCTTTAATTTTATGCTTTATTCAGCAAAATTTAAATAAATTTTTCTTTTTTACCAAACTATTTAATTTGATAGGTACCAACTTGATTGAATATCGCATAAATGTCATTTTTTACATTTTTACTAAATTCGTCTTCCCGAGAGCTTTAAATTGACACCAAACTCGGTATAATTTGAATAATGTATTTAAAAAAAATTGACGATCGGTTAAATGTTATTTTTATCTTTCGACTAGAATTATTTTCCCGAGAACTTTAATTTGAATAATTTTTTTTAGAAACAATTGACAATCGCATAAATGTCATTTTTTACATTTTTACTAAACTTATCTCCCCAAGTGCTTTAAATTGACACAAAACTCGATATAATTTGAATAATTTATAATAAAAAAACAATTAACGATCGTTTAATGTTATTTTTGTTTTTCTACTAAAATTCTTTTAACGAGAGCTTTAATTTGATACCACACACGATAGTATTTTGATAAAAATAAAAAAAGTTATGTTTATAAAGTTGGTACCACTGGTTGAATAAAGCTCATTAACGAACTTGAAGTCAGATTTTGGCTCAAGATCTTAAATATAAAATTTCAGTCCAAAATTCCAACGCGTTTTTAAGTTATGCAACATCCAGACAGACCGACAGACCCACAGACTAACAGACCGACTTTTTTTCTGTCTGGATGTTGCATAACTTAAAAATGCGTTAGAATTTTGGACTGAAATTTTATATTTAAGATCTTGAGCCAAAATCTGACTTCAAGTTCGATAATGAGCTTTATTCAACCAGTCAGGGCCGTTGCGTGGCATGGAGCGGAGGAGCGACCGCTCCAGGCGCCTTATGAAAAAGGCGCCAAAATGTAAATTGAAAAAAGTAATTTGTTTTACTATACCTAATAATAAATTCCTAGTTTCAAAATTAACATTAAGTTAAAAAGTAATACATTGTCACACTTACGTTCCAATAATTCATTATGTTTTCTTAAAATTATAGCACGTATAGCACTGTTGTAAGAATATCAGGTATAACAACTGTTTTCCACAAATTAAATGTATAGTTAACAGAATTTACCAGTATCTAAATAAACTGTGTTCTGAAAAGTTGTTTGTAGTTACACGAGTAAAAGACTAAAATATATCACGGTGACTGTTACTACGACTACAGTGAATAATTTTTGTATATGTGTAATACCTACATATAATCATATTTATTATAAAAGTGTAAGTACCTACGATAAATAGAAAATTTAGTTTTTTTGTAATAATATCTTTGAGAATGAATGAATGATATAATGTTTAATAGAGCGAGAGAAGTGAGAAGTGCCACTATTATCTGGTTACATTACATTTATAATTACCTAAACAAGAGTAAAACATGTGTAGTTTTTCATAACCGAAAGTTCAAATTTGAGATACCAATTTTACTTTGAATGGGCTGAAGAAAAAATTTTGCGCATGAAAAAGGAAAAAACAGTTCACATCCCTTAAAAAGTGTAACTTTTAATTATAAGGCATTTGACCTGGAATGAAAAAAAGATTGCCTGCGGCGCATTTTTTAACTCTATATTCATTAAAATTTCTTCAAATTTGACCTCCTCCCCCAAAACGAAATTCTAGATCCGCGCCTGAGAGGGGAGGTGTAGGGCGCCAAAAAATATTTTTGCTCCAGGCGCCAAAATACCACGCAACGGCCCTGCAACCAGTGGTACCAACTTTATAAACATAACATTTTTTATTTTTATCAAAATACTATCGTGTGTGGTATCAAATTAAAGCTCTCGGGAGAAGAATTCTAGTAGAAAAACAAAAATAACATTAAACAATCGTCAATTGTTTTTTTATTATAAATTATTCAAATTATACCGAGTTTTGTGTCAATTTAAAGCGCTTGGGGAGATAAGTTTAGTAAAAATGTAAAAAATTACCTTAATGGGATTGTCAATTGTTTCTAAAAAAATTATTCAAATTTTTTATTCAACCAGTGGTAATAAACATAACTTATTTTATTTTTATTAAAATACTATCGTGTGTGGTATCAAATTAAAGCTCTCGGAAAAATAATTCTAGTAGAAAGATACAAATAACATTTAACCGATCGTCAATTTTTTAAAATACATTATTCAAAGTTTGGTGTCAATTTAAAACACTCGGAGTTTATAAAAATGTGAAAAATGACATTTATGCGATATTCAATCAAGTTGGTATCAACTTAAATAGTTTGGGAAAAAAGATTATTTAAAAAAATTTATTTAAATTTTGCTAAATAAAGCATAAAATTAAAGGCGTTACGAAATAAGTTATTAAAACTTATAGTCGGGGAAGTACTGTGGTGGACACAGCAGATTTTTTACTTCTCCGACCTATATGTAATAGAGGAAAGTGATTTTTTGACACTTCGAGATGTTGGTGAATCTTCACGTTTTAGACCCTACAGAACCCAAAAACATAATTTAAAAAAAAACGGTCTGTTAGTCTGTCGGTCTATTAGTCTGTCGATCTGTAGGTCTGTCGGTCTGTCTGGATGTTGGATAACTTAAAAACGCGTTGGAATTTTGGACTGAAATTTTATATTTAAGGGGGATATAAAGTGAACTGAGAAAAGTTGCGAATTGACCTATCCTGCTGTCACAATATCTCAGAAACTATATGAGATAATGCAAAAATTTCTTCAATAGCATAAATATTAAACCTTGTTACTTTCAAATAAGGTTAAAACATTATAAAAAAAGTTATTATTTATAATAAATTTTTAAGTTTAATCTTTACCAATTTTTGATCTCAATTTACACCAATTAGTAATCAATATTTTAGTGAAATTTTAACCTTATATGAAACTATGAACCTTTATTTATTAGTATTTTAAAAGAAATTGTCAAAATTGTTCTTAGTTTTTGAGAAAACGTGACTTTAGAAAACATCAAAAATAGTAAATTTCGCTTCACATACTAAGAAAATCACAGCTACACAGGTTCGCCTGTAGCAGCTTTAGTTCTTGAAGTTCCCGCTACGTATTCCAAGCATCCAAGTCGTTCTGAGTTTTGTTACCATCTGAAGGGGTGAGGGGTGTGAATTATTCCAGGAAGTGTTATTTGTTAGATTTGGCCGAGGATTTAGCTTTGGCTTTCAAAAAGTATATTTGGCATGAATATTCTTATTGTCAAATGACAAAAATAGTTAAATGATCCCAAGTAACAATTATTACCAAATATGACGTCGATACAACGTACATAATTTTAGTCATAAAGACGTCAATGCGTGGAGCTATGAGACGTCATTTTCTGACGACAAAATGACGACTTTAAAGACGTTATTGTGACATCATATTCTGATAATAATATGACGATTTTTATGCAATTTAATTTTTAAAAAAATACTAATTTATTTATATTTTAACTTCCTTTGTTTATATTAGAAGTAGAATTCGTTGAACATTGACAAATTTTTATTTTATCTGGATCTAGCTGGACTTGAACGTGGAACTCACGTGGAACTTCGAGACGGTATCCTACGCTTCTAACCGCTCGGTCAATCTGACATTATAGTTTGATGTTTTGAAATATCAATATAAAATGAATAGTAGTAGTATTAATTTAGTAGTAATAAATAATTATGTAGATTTAAACCCATTACGTTTAAAAAATAATTATAAATAAAATAATTGATAATTCTAAACGCTATGATTTTGACGATTCTTTTTAGGATGCAGATGCCGAATAACAAAAATCTAAAGAACAAAAATATCAAAAGACGCAAATGCGTATGGGGTGGATGTTACCCTTACGACATCTTAGCACATCAAGCCAAGATGTCGTAGGGGTAACATCCACCCTATCACTACAATTTAGAAAAATATTGTTACATTATTGTCAATTTATCAAACATGTAATGAAAAGATACATAAAAGCTGATGATTACTCGCTTAGCAGTCGAAACGTCCGTCAATGTCTAACAGACTATTTTGAATCATTACGATCCTTACGCCTTCCACACCTAAGAAATGTTAAAAGTAATCAGGATCTAACCTCCAAATTCATAATTTATTTAGTTCAGTTCAGAGTTTCTACTAAAAGTCTCGGCATATTGTGCAATAAAATGATATGACATAATATTCTGAGTCATTCAGAAAACGACTAGGCGTTTTATAAAAAGACTGATTTTATAATTTACCTGCGACAAAAAATGAAAATCATCAAGTTTTTAGGCCACGGTATATATTTAGAAAAATATCACTTGAAGACGTGGGTCCAATTTGTTAAATCGTCAAAATATGATGTGGATCCAACGTCTTAAGAAGTCAAAATATGATGTCAGATTATGACTGAAATATGACCACAGAACCTCACTTGAAGACGTGGATCCAACGTCGTAAGACGTCAAAATATGATGTCATATTATGACTTAAATATGACCAAATTGTGACGTTATATTTTGGTCGACGGTTAGTCATTGTTACTTGGGTAGAGTATGGCAGGAGGCCGTGTGCTGGCCACATCAGATTTTTTCACATATTATTTAAATTATGCCGAAGTTGGTATCAACTTAAAGAGTTTGGGAAAAAAGATAAATTTATTTAAATTTTGCTGAATAAAGCAGAAAATTAAAGGCGCTACGAAAGTAAGTTATCAAAACTTATTGCAGGGGAAGTACACTGTGGTGGACACAGTAGATTTTTCCAATAATTATTGCGTCACGTTTCTTCAGTTCTAATTTGAGATTATGTAGTTTCCAAAAATTGTAATCCATTGAAATTTAAGTTAAAAATAAACAATAACAACATACTTACTTAAGTACTGTGATGGATGCTACGTCGAAATCTTAGTGACAATGACAAATCATAACAACCGCCAAACGTTATGTAAAATCTGACAGTAGTATCTTCTGCGCAAACTCTGCTTACGTATACTGGTTAAAGCAGTGGTGGCGCCAACTGCATAAAAATCACAATAAACGAACCCATTGCCTCATTTGCGCATTACGGTTTGTGCGCATTACATACACAATATAATATTGTTATACCTCTGCACGAAAAGTAACCTTTTTCGTGGCTGTTTTGTCATTATAATTTGATAGAAAATTAAATTTTAGACTGCTAAACTGAACGAAATTGTCCCATTTTATACCACTCACTGACTGTTCCAAATATACAAGTTTTATTAGTACCTACATAAAATGTATGTTTATAAATAAATGATTCATAATCTAACTTATGAATTTTATTTTCAAAACAACATTTATAATACTTAAATTCAGTAAATACAATTAGAAATAACTATTGACGGTATTCATCTGAAGTATGTTGGAATGTTTTTTCTGAGTTCTGACTGATGGTGATTGATAGTGTTACAGCTTAACTTTACAAAGTGGAAGTACACTATTGAAGTGTGAATATTGATGAGTTCACTAACAAATCTACTTACATGATGTTATCAGTGGAATTGAAAATCAATATAAATTATAAATAAAGGTCACACTTAGCATGAAATTTATTTTATTAGTTACAAGTTCACGTTACTTACATGTATCCTTTTCATATATAATTATGTACATTTAGGTATGATGATAATTTTATTAGTATTCACACAAATGATTCAATTCATCAGTTTTATTTTACTATAATATACTTTACTGAATCTTATCACATTTAAAATATTATTACACCATGTGCTAATAAAATATAAATATTATGTAACAAAAACATATCGGAAATATAAGAAAAATATTTATTTATATAATTAACTCATATTTAAAAATTACGCGTTATATGTAAATATATCCAAAGTTGTCTACTAAATATTGTTATAAATTAAAATATTCACATTTCGTACATGATTTTTCAAATACGATTATGTGCAAATTCAACATGTCCAATTTTACATAAAATTATTAATACTTAGTAATTTGCTACATACTCGCGTTCTTTAAAAATGTATTCAACTTTTAGTTTTAATGGAAAAGAAGTACATTGTTATTTAAATAGTTGAAAATGTCCATTAATTAGCTTACAAATACACACCATACAGCACATTTTCTTTTCTTTTCATGTACTTCTATTTCATAATATTACAATGAAATTAATTTTAATGCTAAACATAAAATAAAATAAAAGTGTTATTTTTGCAATACGAGAAATAAACTGAAATATCACCTTAGAGTACGTCGTTTCATTTAAAATTAAAAGTTGCTGTTTTCTTGAAAATAGATATTGTGTCCCCAACTTTATATCTTACATATTCTGCGTAAAACCAATAATACAGAAAATAAATAGTGTTTCTTATCTATTAAAACATGTCGCATATACATAAGGGTAAATTGTGAATTATAGGAATAGGGTTTTACGCACATTACTTCATCTCATGTAGTAAAATTAGTAAAATACTTATTACCATTTTCAATTCTACATCCTGTATTATATGCTACTTAAACATGATACTTACATAACTTTAAGTAGAAGACTTTAATTGTTCAAGTTTGGCTTTAACATCCTTGAATGTCGGTCGTTTTTCTGGAGAAAGATCCCACGCCTATAAAAACATGATATTGATATATAGTACTTAATAATATAATATAATACACACCACTCGCATTATTTCATATACTTCAGATGGACAACCTTCGGGTGCTTCCATTTTGTATCCTTTTTCCACGTGTTTTACTACATCTGCTAATGGCTATAAGAATAAAACCATAAAAACCAACAATAATAATATAACACTTTAAACTTACTATTCGTGGGTACGGAACTCTTCCAAATGAATATATTTCCCATAATAAAATACCAAAACTCCACATGTCAGACTTATTCGAGAATTTCTATAAAATCATAAAATGATTATTATGTGATTGTTATTAGTGTACTTATTAGTATTTACATTGTGCTTTAATGCTTCTGGTGCAGTCCATTTAATAGGTAACTTGGCAGCCTCGGGACAACTTCTTTCTAGTCGCGCAAGACCAAAGTCAGAAACCTTTGCAACACCATCTTCCGCTATTAATACGTTCCGCGCTGCTAAATCTCGATGTACAATTTTCTGTTTTTCTAAAAACTCCATACCTGAACTTGTATCGCTAAAATCCAACAAAAGATCATCGTTCAATTCTCAAATCTATGCTGATTGTCATTTACTTACTATGCAAAATTAATTTGATCTTTTCTTGTCACGTGTAATCTACCTCTCGACCTGAGATAATCTACAAGGTTTCCTTTACTCATATATTCAGTCACTAAATATATGTGTTTATTATTAAAGACCACGCCCAATAAATTCACTAAATTTTTGTGTTTTAAATTCCTGTAAAAAACATTATAATTAAAATAGTAAATATAATATCAAATGAAAATTACTTCATAAGAGTCGCTTCTTCAAGAAATTTCTGCATAGCTTCACTAGAATCTTTTAGCATTTTGACTGCTACTCGCTTTCCATTTAATATACCCAGAGATACTTCTCCAAATTCACCTTTACCAAGTTGTTCTCTAATCTAAAACATATAGTAATAGTATGGTATAGATATGGATAATTCATAATGACATACATCTAAATCTTTTTCTTGAATCGTACATCCTTCAAAGGTCTTTTCCAGGTGTTTGGTATCATTTAAAGAAGCATGGTAATGTTGCTGAAAGATAATAATAATAATATGCTAAATACAAGAGTAAGATAAGAAGTTGGTTAGTAAACCTCCAAGTCCGGTTCTTGTATCCATTCATCTATATGTGGTTTAACTTCTTTTGGTAAATACTGTACTAACTGTGTACATAGTCCATCCGCATCATGTTGATAGTGCTGTGAACAATTACATTATTACAAGTACATAATTTGAAGTGATTGTTATTAGTTATTTTTACCTGTACAAGTAAAGCTAAATTATCAAAGTATTCTTCATCATCAATAGTAAGTTTTTTATTATGATACTTGACTCTATAATGTTCCACTTTGTTTTGAAAACAAACACAGAGTGTGTAGTCACCAGGGAAATTAGTCGACTCCCTCACTAAAAACAGACCATTACTCCGAGGCTGCAACAATTGCTCAGCTACATCTCTAGATATCTTGCCATGAAACCAACTGCAAGAACCATCACTAAATAACTAACAGGATTTGTTGCACTACACAACTACACTTACGGCATAGAGTTTATATCTGTTCGTAATGGGTTTACATTTACATCTGTTACGTCTACTACTTCTTGATTCATGTTGCTTATAAGATGACAACTGTTTCCTCGTACGTTGGAAGGAATCTAAAAACAAATCCACACTTTATATGATATTGGTACATTTTATATTTACAATTTATTCAAGTAATATGAATGTATTACCCAATTTGGATCTTTTTCCACACGAACATCTAAACCCTTCTTGATATTATCATGTCCACAGTCACGTAGAATAATTGGATTGTTTTCTGGGGGCCTTTGCATCGTAAAGTCCGAACAAGTGTTACGCTTAATGCCCCTGGACGGCACTGCTGGGATTTGAGAATCATTTGAATTACTCCAATTAGATGTATGTTCTACCAGTGAAGTTGCTTCAAATCTCTAAATGAATTTAGTAATCAAATTAAATCAAATCAGAACAAATATATAATACTTACTTGAGGCAAAGTTGATTTCAAATTAGAACTTGTCATGCCGCTTACAGGATGATAATATAACACTGCCAAGGTTTACCTAAAGCCATAACAATTATATAACTACATAATATAACAACTTATAGGTTCAATTTATTTCACAGCTCATACATTCAATAACGATAATAATGTGCAGCAATTTAAATAGATGACATTGAACATAACTGATATATTCATAGAATTTAAAACTTTCTAGGTAACTTACATAGAATCAAATGTTTTAATATACTGTATTTACTGTTTTATATTATTTCAGGTCAATAATAATACTTTGACAAAATTTACTTCTTGCACTGTGTAAATTTAAGACGCATAAACTTATTAACATTGATTATGTACTTACAAAACATCTTACACAATTATAGGTACATATAATTGTATTTTTACGTTCAATACATCTCACAAATCACATAACTTGTCAATAAATAACACACATCACCAACAAATGTCACTCAGTATTGCCTACCGCCATTTTGCTTGCGAATATATAGTCGGTAATTTCATATGCTGCCTTACCGACATACTGAAATTGAGCGAAAATACAAATTACTTACATTATCAGATAATATTTGCTTATGCGTACTTCATAGACAAACAAATAGTACTTGAACCACTCAAATGTATAACGAACAGGCTGTATTTGCTGTATTATTTTAATGCTTTATTATTTCTATTTTTTGACCATTTATTTTATTTATAGTTAAAAAATATTTTCAAAATAATTACTTGTAATTTGTATTTGATTATAAATATATAAATGCGATATATTAATATTAAAGATTTATAAAATAATAATAATAATAATAAATAAAATAAAATATAATTTATACAACAGATGAAATTCTTTCTTTATACCGACAAATAAAATTGAATTTATATTAATCTTTGAAATGTTTCACTATGTTAGAAATATGGTTCTTATGTGGATATGTGTAACTGTAATAAAATCATTTTATATGAAAGAAAGCTTTTATGTTATATAAAGAAGAAAGAGAAGTAAAGTAAATACACCAACTTAGTTATTATTTGTAGTCGTACACAGACGCTCATAATGAAATCAAGTTTTACATTGCAAATTGAAATTTAGAACTGGCTAATTATTACTAAAACTATTTGACAATGCTTACATTGATGTATGTTTACTAGGTACTACTTGATAATCACATAATATTCAATATGGGAACTTACAGAAGTTTTTATTTATCAGTAGGAATAAATATTCATATTATGTAAATCATAACGGGTCATGTATTCTATAACGTAACAGTAATATAATTTTCTACAATGCTGAAATAATGTTTTTAAACTTAACTATGCGTATATAATTATGTATGTATGAATTTTCTTCGCCATTTGAGACAAATGTTTCTTACATCATTTATTTTTTATATATTTGGTAATGCATGATTACAGTATAATAATGTGTGCAGTACATTAGATAATAATAATAATATTATTTATACGATTACGATGTATCGATACTTACTTATGAAATAGTTATTTTAGATATGAAGACAATATTTTCTTAACGTGATATATCATACCAGCAATCAGTGCCAATGCAGAGAAAAAGTGTGTTACACTGTAAGGGTGGGATTAAATAAAGACAAAGACAAAAGCAGAAAATGTGACATGCGAGGGATGAAATATATATAAAGGATCTGTTTGAGATCGTAACACAACACAAGTCACTTCAACATCGTCCAAGCAAGAGAGCATAAATATCTATTTCTTCACATATATTGCAAACTTTTATTTTTTATAATGTTTGCGAAAATAAATAGTAGGTAAGTAAAAGTATAAGTAAAAATTTCATAAATTCAAAAAGTGCGTTTTTTCTATTAAATTTACTATTTTAAATATGTTACATACAAATTTTTATGAAATGTCTAATAATATAAAATTGAATCTATAATTTCATTTACAGGACACAGCATAACATTTACTTGATTCTGCATATAATCTTTTTGGCAAAAAGCTGCTTAGCATATACAAATGACAAAACTGTTGATTTGTATCCAGATAAATATGATGATCTATACGATGACGACAAATTACAAAATAATGTATGGATGAACATATTTGGAGTGTATCCCACACTTAGCACAAATAATGTAAGAATTTTCTTCATTTTCATTTCGATTTACACGTTTTTCTGTTGTTGACTTAATCAAGTCTGACACAATTTTTATTTGATTAGAGTTACTCTGTAAATGGCAACATCATTGATTATAAACCTGAACAAATTCATTTTTAGAACGGTAGAAGCAGGACGCCAAATTTTACGCACGAATATTCTCCGATTGAAAAAAATATAGAAAACTTGAAAGTGCCGAATGAACAGGATAAAATAAATGTCGAAGAAAAGTCTATTGAAAAATCAAAAGTAGCAAATAAATTTGAATCTTCAGATAAAACAATTTTGGAAATGATTCAAGATACTCCCTTGTATCAGTTATGTCTTCGATCAGTAAATGTTGCTGAGACATGTTTAGCACTTATTTTAAACAGCAGTAATATTCGCAAATTTTATGCAGATAAACAACGCATTTGTGGCAATTTAGCAACGTGGTCAGAATATCGTTTGTGCGTACAACAATTTTCCCCCGAAGATGAGCACTTGGCCAACATGGCAATTGTAAAGAAAAACAATAACATTGCAGATACTCCAAAACGATTACCTTTCCATGCTTGGGGAGGCAAACGATTTAACCAAGTTGGAACAGAGAAAATTCAAACAAGTCGAGTTCCCTTTAATGCCTGGGGTGGCAAACGATCTCCAACTGAATATGAACTTTACAGAAATTCCTGTGAACCTTGTAAACGATCTAAGGCCAAATTCCATAGTTGGGGCGGAAAAAGAAGCAAGAGAAAAATCCACATTTAATTATTCAAATGTATAACACATGTAATTTCACAATCAATAAATAAACTCTATGGATAATTCGATTTATATTTTCTTATCATTCTTATAATATTACGTAATTCAATGATTAGATAAAATTATATGATAAATACTATATTAAAATTATTTGATTATTATTACCTCCTTTAATCGCCTTACGATACGAATTGTGTTCCTGCTGACAAAATAACTTCCTTGGGTCACAGTATTTTTAATCTTTATAGAATTATAATATAATATCTTTATAGAATTATAAAATCACAAAAAAGAACAATACCTACATTTTAATTTTTTTTGCAGCATTACGCATGATTTTACGCAAAAAAGAAATTAAAACACATAATGCATTTTGCATAATTATCTACATTATCAGTATAGCATAATCTGTCTTGTTCTCAGAAAGCAAATTGGTAGTGGTGTTATCATTCGAGTGTGCATGCTTTTACATTGTTACCTAAAGAACTATTATAAATGTAAAAATGTAGCAGTGATATTCATACTGTCCATCATTTAACATCAGTTATTGTTATAACATCAACATACTACAATTTATTCATTAGGATTACTGTATACCTTTTGTAAGTGCAATTATTTTAAATAAAATTACTCAAAATAAAATACTTATTACGATTATCATGTAATAGGTACGAAAAAGTGTTTTTGGAGACTTGGAATTTACGCATAGTACTTTGCGTTGATGGAATATAATATCGCACTCTCAGTATATTCCTGTGTTAACTCAAAATCAAGGATTTAAGAGAAAATGATGTTTAATGTTATGTAGGCTCACATAAATCATTAGTTTGTCTTGCGGTGTTTATTATAATTTGATTATAATACAGGGCTTTAAAACATATAGTAATAAGCAAATCATACTAGTGATAATTTATTTATTAAAGCAAATATTAATTATTTTTTTTACTTACTACTATAATGTTCTTAGAGTGCGATATTATATAAAAAGATAATTAAAATATAGGACTTCCCCAATCTTCAACATCAGTTAATCTAGAATTGCACTTTCAATATCGATTGTTAGTACAATAATATAAATGGTATATTTATTGAGTAAATTTTAGCTAGGTCGAAATTGTACTAGATTGATTAAATAAAATTTCTAATTTGTTAGATTTCAGGCTTAAATTATTTAATAATGAAAAAATTATATAATTTAAATTATTTTTACATTATTCTGTTCAATTAATTTAGTCCACAATTGACTCTTGAAGTGTACGATCGTACACCCCAATATGTTTTTAAAGCTAAGTAACTTATTACTCTTGTAACTAACAACTATGTAACTTGTTAAGGTTTTGACAATAATAATTCTTGTAAACACAACTGGAACACATTTTATAATTTTTGTAGCTTGAAAATAACCTCAACCATTGCCTCCTAAATACTATAGGCCTGTGACGTCACAAACTGAGGCGATCCGATACAAACGGCGCGCATAGTAATTCACTGCGTACATCAGTGAATAGATTTATAAACTACCAGTAATTATTGTATTTCTAAGATTTTAAGTTGCAAATAAAACATTATTTAACAGGTATGTTTATATCTCGCAGTTTGTTTAAGAATAATGACATAAATGTTTTCCGTTCTGCATATATTCACCAAGAAAACTAAAAAAATCACAGCGTCTTCGTGATTTGACTGCAGTTTAATTTTTTTCGACTTTTACTTTTAACCTCCTAAATACTACAGGCCTGGCCCAGCGCGCGGAAGACGTCACACAATAGAGCAGAGAATAGCAGTAAACTCTGTATGAGTCGCGATCTTTAGTGTTTAAAATGTGTATTACACCATTACACTTGAGATGGGATCTAAACTCGACTCAAACTGATTATTACTCTAAGTTCCTAATGAAATATGTTTTATTTAACATAATACTATAAATAATAGTATTTTAAAAATAATTAATAACAAAATATTCCTACAATTTACTCACCTCAAACATAAAAATATACTGAAACAAGTGATTTTCATAACAATACAATCAATAAATAATAAAAATTAACTCAACAATGTATCTTGAAGAAAATATAAAATCTTTCAAAAATAATTAAAATAATAATTTCAAATATAAGACAGAGTGATTCTCAACTTTCTGCATAGGTATATTTAAATGGCATAAGCGCTGTAATCATTTATTACAGAACTGAGAACTTTTTTCAAAATTCGTAATATAAATTTCCAGGTTTTTTAATCAAACAGTTTTGAGTAGCTGTTTTCAACTGAAATTTCATAAATATACTATTCTTGTCATTTTACAATTAATTACGTACATTTATTATTTATTCCATTCGTAGTTTATCTGATACCTATTATACAATCAACAATTCAGTGGTTTCAAAAATGTGTTTCTTGCGAAAACTGCCTTTTACGAATTTAAAAAAAATTATTTTCGTTCTATGATTAGTTGAATACTATAATGCCATTCAAATAAATATGCGCGAAGTTGTGAATCACTCTATATGCATACGAAATAATTAATTCAATATTATTATCATAATTCTAAAAGAAAGTATTTAATAAAATCGTAAAAAATATTTTTTTTTACTGCAGTCAAATCACGAAGACGCTGTGAATTTTTTAGTTTTCTTGGTGAATATAATGCAGAACGGAAAGCATTTATGTTTTTATTCATAAACAAACTGCGAAATATAAACATACCTGTTAAATAATGTTTTATCTGCTACTTAAAATCTTAGAAATACAAGAATTATTGGTAGTTTATAAATCTATTCACTGATTCAGCTACAGTCAAGCGCGCTGGGCGAGGATTGTAGTATTTAGGAGGCAATGCTCTGCCCCATTGTGTGACGTCATCCGCACGCTGGGCCAAGCCTGTAGTATTTAGGAGGCAATGGTCGAACCGTCGCACTTAAAAAATAAATAATTAAAGCCTGAAATTCAACAAATTAGAAATTGCATTTCATCATATTTATTTGCGAATACTTTTAATTTAGTTTTCACATGCTTAGTATTTATTTTTAATGTTGTTCTTAACGCTTCAATACATAAAACAAAGGAATTCGAAACCTGTTTAAAAAATTAACTAAAGAAAAGTGTGAACACCGCTGTAGAGCTTAATATAAATAATTTTATTCATTTTTTTATATTCAAAATTTTAAAAACATCATTTTTTACTACTTTTCGTACTTGGTTCAACATGATGAACAAAAAATATATATATATATATATATATAAAACATTACTATTTAATATATTATTTCAGTACAAAATAACATTAAGCATATAAAAACACAAATATGTATAAAAAATGGACGGAATTGGAATATAATCTTAAACTAACAATAATAGTTAGACAGAACAATTATGGCCATAATTGTTCAATATTTGGAGATTGTACTTCTTTAAATATTTGATACTGGGATACGACACACAACCAACAGTAAATCTGCAATGAACAAAACAAATGATTTATTCTAAATCAGCTTTTAGATTCGTGCTACATACGTTATATGACATCCAGGACCAGATTACTAGAGTATGTAATACTGAATCAAGCTGAAACAAACAAACAAACATTCAGAGCCTCTATCCTCTGTCTATTTCTTTACCAATATTAACTTACATAAATATAATATCCACCCAATAGCCATAATCCAAACACTAATTGGAATAATATTGCTATACCAAATAATGACATCCAAGGTATCATCATTGCACGATTTGATTTATTTAAACCAACTATGAGCAGTACTGCTGACACAATAAGAACTAACAAGTAAAATATGAAGAACCCACCCACTACTTGCATAGCTGTAAATCAAAATTCTGCATTAATCAAACAAACTACTAAATCAACTAAATAGTAACTACATACAGAATCGAATATCTGATTCAAACAGTGGGTTATATAGTTGCGTTGAATCTCCTCCATTCATTTGATATGCAATCAATGTAATTAGAACAAGACTTATTGCAATTGTGTATCCAGCAATTGCTTTTGAACCAGTTTTTATATTATTTGTCCATATACATGGTGACCAGCACGAAGTAAGATAAACCATTTTATTTTCTTATTAGCTTGAATTAATCCAACTTTCCCAGACACACCTCAAATTATAAGACGCCAAACAATCAAAACACAACACAACACCAACACATGCCTACAGTTACTTCTGCCTTGGTGATGTCATAGATAGCTGTGTTCACGCTGCGTTTCTCTAACTATCATAAATATATTATTTCATTACACGCCATATTTCTTTTACAAAACTTACTCATAAATAAAATTGTTGCATATTAATAAACAAATGTTAATAAATATAACAAATTTATACTGAAGGAAATCGAATTTTAGAAAACATATTAAGGAAATAGAACGCTTCGTATTTCAGTTTTATAAAAATTCTAACAGATGGCCAAGTGACTCAGTGGGGAAGTAAATATAATCATATTCAAATTTAAATTTTAAGCTGTTCTTGGATTGAATGTTTTTGTTTAAATTTAATTATTACAAAAGTGAAATTGCAGTATCCAACGATAATAATTTATGAAGGAATGATGAAGGCTTCATAAATTCATTATTAATAAAAAAAATTGGTATTTGTAAACGCAGCAAAACAGTATTGATAATAACGTGTGTTATCATTTCTAACATGAGAAACAAGAGTTATTTTATGGTTACAAAATATTATAATATATTTTACTTATAAAAATATGTACTCATTTTATTTGGTAATTACTTATTATATCTTTATGATGTAGATAATACAAACCGTGCAGCCCGTGGTGCGAAGGTCAAATTTTTCAAATTTGAAGGATCTGATTCGCCAAGAAATATTAAAATTACTTGACGCTAATATCACGTCAAACACGAACAATGCTTCGCACCACGAGCTTTGCAGCATACACTTTGTAGTAAAATAAATTTTTACGCATGTACATCCAGGTGTACTGTACACTGTAGTACAGACACAGTGTACAGATGCGCCATCTAAAGCCACGCCTCCTAGAAATGTCAAATCGTTCATGCACAATAAAGAATAAAAATGTCCTAAATAATATTGTGCGGGGCGAGGTTTTACTCGTTTTACTGAATTAGTGGCAATTTATATTTATTGTCAGTGAAGTGAAAAACAATATAGTAAATGATGTAATTTTGAATATTAGTGTATAGGAAGATACCATCTTATATCAGTCCAAGATTATGATTACGATACATATGCATAGAGATTTATGTAAAAGAGATGTGTGTGATATGGTCATGTAGCATGAAATACAATGTTTATAACTAATTTGGTAAGATTACTGAACTTATCTTATATTTATATACAATGTACGTGACATTGTTGTTTTTTCAGTTTGAATCTGAATAGTCGTATTGTGATGGCACGACGACGAACGTCTTGCTTGCGGACTGTATTATGTTTGTTCTTGGTAACATTTGTGTGGCTGCAGCTGCATATTCTAAGCTTTAGTAACACTAATTCATCAGATGCTCTACTAGAAGTAAATGATTCTGCCATATTTAGTATGGTACCACCTATATTGCACAAATTTTTAACTTCACGTCCGAGAAATACTAGCGCAGGTACAATTTGTTTATTACTTGAAATATTATCAAATCTTATGTAACATTTTGATTTTGAAGCATTATTTAATAGTACAACGTCAGGAAATTCTGGTATACCCGCACCTTTAAATTTATCTGAAATATCTCGAAACATTGTCCAATTAAATGAAATACAACAAATTTACAACGATGATATATACGGGCCAATACAGAACGACACCGTTATTATTGTAATTCAGGTAAGATTGCAATTATATTCTGTTTGTTTTTTACTAATATAAGTCTCTTTAGGTTCATACACGAATAACGTATTTGAGGCATTTAATTGTTAGTTTAGCCCAAGTACGAGACATATCAATGGCATTACTTGTATTCTCGCACGACTATTACGATGAAGAATTAAACGAATTGGTGCAAAGTGTTGATTTTTGTAAGGTTATGCAAATCTTTTATCCACATTCTATTCAAACGCATCCGCATGAGTTTCCAGGGGAAGATCCAAATGATTGTTCACGGGATTTAAAAAGAGAACAGTAACTTTACTGACTATGTGTTATTATGCTATTTCTAAATCATTTACATTTTACAGAGCTTTAATTCGTAAATGTAATAATGCTTTGTACCCAGATCTTTACGGGCATTACCGAGAAGCAAAATTTACACAAACAAAACATCATTGGTGGTGGAAAGCCAATCGTGTATTTAACCAGTTAGAAGTTACTCGAAATCATACAGGTATTGTTGTTTTCATATTTATACTCACTTACTTTCGTATCCGCAAATATACCAATACGACTTAGGTAACACCAAAATGATGACAAGTATGAAAAAATGAAAATAATGTAGTTGGTATTAACATAATATTACTAATGATACTGCATGATTTTAACAGCTTCTGTAAATATATTATATCGATTTTCTCGGAATATTGCGGGTCATGCATGATTCTAAACAAGTCAAGAATCAAATAAAATCCATTGCATTTCTCTCAAACATTTTGTGATGCCAAAGCAGGACTTAACTGTTGAATTGAAACTTGTTTCATATGCGTATACGAAAGTAAACTTGAAATGATATTTAGTTTTGTTACATTTCATCTGTAATATTAGGAATCGTTGTATTTCTCGAAGAAGATCATTACGTAGCCGAAGATTTTCTACACGTATTGAAACTTATGGAAAAAACTAGTAAAGATATGTGTGAGAAATGTAATATTCTGTCATTAGGCACATACTTAAAGACTTATAATTATTATGGAGACTCAAAAAAGGTATGTTCTTGTGACTAACATATACGTTTGTTTCAAATGTCTAGTAACAAATTTATGTGTTTCAATTTCTACTAAAATCTATGGCATCATAGCATGTTAGAAAGAGTGTATGAATATAAATGTTTATTCTGAGTTTATTTATTTTTATGTGTGTAATAAATAAACTCGGACAAATTCGTAGAAATAAATTCCAGGTAAAGTATTAGTTAATTATTATTAGTTGCATAATATATTTTATCACAGTTACAAATTGTAATTGTACAAAGCAATTTGTTGGTATTTGCATGTTTTATTGCACGAATGGCCTCATACTTAGTTTTATCATATTTATGTTATATGTGAATTTTCTTCCATTGAACACAATAATATTGATTATAATTAAATGACTGTCATCAGTTGTCATATTATCAACTTTGGTATATTCATATTGAATGGCTCTTCTACGACCCAACGTGCAACGGATATAACTTGATATAAAATGCATGTATAAAATGTAAATTGATAATAAGAATGAAGATGGTATGTGAACCAGTAATCTCGAGTAAAGTAGATCGCCTTTTGGCATGTTGCGTTCAAGTAGAAAAGTAACTTGTAGATTGAGTACAAATGTGGCGGTTACAGAAAGAGGCATTACGTGCAATAAGACAACACCAAGTTATTAATGCCGGACAAATTCCACCAGCATGGAGCTTCCAGATTCTACCTTCGTTATACCAGAGTTCACAAAAGGTATACAAGAAACAAATTCAACATATTGGTTTATATTATTTTATATTCAAATTAACATTCATTAATGATACGACGAGTTCAATTCATATGCGCACTAGTTGTAGTTGTATAAGTGTAGGTATATTAAAATGCTGTTGAAATGTTTTATTAGTTTACTATACTTGTTGTGTTGTATATAATAATGAATAGTAATAGATTACTAATAATATAATTTTATAGGTTGAAATCACTCCATGGATAAGCAGTAAACATAATATGGGAATGGCATTTAACCGATCAACATGGATGGAAATAATTAAGTGTGCAGAATACTTCTGTAAATACGATGACTACAACTGGGACTGGTCTTTGCAGCACATTTCACAAACCTGCTTAACTCATAAACTGCACGCAATGGTTGTCAGAGGACCTAGAGTATTTCATATTGGAGAATGGTAATTATTATATTGTATTGTTATAATTACAGATGAATAAAAACAGTTGAATTTTAGCGGAGTACATCATAAGAAATCAAATTGTGCATCAACGACAATGATATCAAAAGTACAACAGGTTTTAAAAGTGGCAAACAAACATTTGTATCCAAGTTATTTAACGTTAACGTTCACCACAAATAACAAGAAGCACAAGTTACGTAAAGGAAACGGTGGCTGGGGTGATCATAGAGACCATGAGCTGTGCATAAACCAAACACGTATCTTTAGGTAGTCAAGTAGTCACTTTAAAGACTTTCAACTTTCAATGTATATATTATTATATCGGAAGTCCACTATTTACATTTCGTATTATCTAGTCACGTTCAAATTCAGGAATAAAACATATATTATTTATGTCGATTTTAAATTTGTAAATATTTTGTAATATATTATGTAAATAGGATATCTCCAATCTTGTCTAGAGTTGTAAACGTTTTTATTGTGTCATATTTTATATTATTTTGTTTAACTCCATTGTTTCTATTTTTATAGGTAGATATAGTTTTCAGTTATATTTATATTTACAAAAAATATAGACTCGTACTACATTTATTCATTTTAAAAAGAAATAGGAATATATATATATATATATATATATATATATATATATATATATATATATATATATATATATATATATATATATATATATATATATATTGATTTTAACGTGACAGGAAAATATAACCATTGTGTAATATTATATTTACCTGCTTAAACTAAAATGATGACTTATTTATGGTATTATTTGTAAAAATCAAATGAGAACACGTATTATTTTTTGTACAAGTTATTTAGCGCATACTATGCCATTTATAAGATTCATAATTAAAATATATAATGTGCAATTTTTGTTGTATTTCTATTCTTGTAAGATAATATTTAAAGATTTTATATCCACCAAGATGTAAAAAAGTAGACTTCCGGTAAAATAAACTGTATGTGTACGTTTTTATCGGGTACTATGTAATTGTTGTAACTATCTCGAAGTTATACTTAAAAACTAGAGTGTTAATTTACATTGAGTACCTAGTAATTTTTTTGCAATTTTCTATAGATACCAGTCTACAATAAGTATAAGGAATGTTAACTTAACATACATTTGAAATGTAAGTAATTAAGCAGTGAATTGTTTCATGTTCCCTTCTGCTTCCTGTAGTGCTGAAGTTGTTGATTGATGCCATAAAGTTTTTACATATTCACCGAAGCCAGGAAGCGACTATTTACTTCTAATATTAAGCTATTCAAAATTATAAACCATAGGCGCCAGCAGTTAAGACAAAAAATTTAAATTGACAATATTTAACTCATTTGATTGATTTACTATTACTTGGAATTAATGCAAGTGAAATGAAAATGATTGTTAACAGGGTAAATAATGTAGGCTTGGTGAACTAGTATGAATTAATATTTTTATTTTATGCAAATTATTGTAAACTTTATCCTGAATAATTAGATTCAGCAGTCCTAGAACAAATAACAAGCTAAGTACCCAAGAAATGTGCTTCAATTTAGGTATTTATCGGTTTGTAAATATTTGTAGACATAGTTTTGTAAAGCGAATAAAACTGTAACAATTATTATTGCATTAGTTGCTACTTTAGATTGTATACAATCGATCCCAGTACCTCTACCATTTGAGCTACGCCCTCTGTAAATTTATAAAAAATTTCTAAAAACAATTGACTATGTTTATGACAAATAAATTTATTATATAAATAAATTACATAACAAACCTTAGAAATCAATGAAATATTTGACTTATACTGGGACTGGATCTCGTAGCACAAAGAGGGGTACTGACGCTTTCAATTAACCCTTATTTTAAGTGCCTCAAGTTTCCCTCCTGCTCCATTCCTTCGTATATTTAAAATACATGGGTTACTGGTTTTATTAATATGCACAAATGTAAGTCAAGTTGCATAAAGTGTGGAGCAATGAAATCGTTTCTTCCTTATGTGTATTGAGATTATACCTATTTTTAAAAGATGCATTTTAATTAAATTTGTAGAATAGCTTAGTTACAAAGTAACAATATAAATTGTATATTAATTTTGTATATTATGGATGAAAACATTATTCTATTTCTGTAAAGAATTTTAAAACAAACTAATAAAAAAATTTAAGTTAATAATAATAAAATCAGTAAAAATTCATATAAATCAAAAACTCCTGCATCAAAAAATTAAAAAGAATAATCCTTATAAAATTTGGATAAAAACAGTGGCACCAGCAAGCAATGGAATCAGAAAAGAGATGTCGATGGTAGGAGAGCAGATATCAGACCAATAATGGCGGACCGACCAGCATCGTCTCACATCATTTTTATACCGATAGCTACAAATCTAACTATACACTTAGTATCCAAAAAAATTATTTCATCAAAATTTCCATTAATATTTTTATAAAATAAAATATTTAGAATACCTATGCCTAATGTGAGTATATGGTGCTTACAATTAAATTAAATTTAAATTAAAATAGATTTAAAATAATTTTCTTCAAAAAAGCATAACTGTTACAAGAATTAGAAATCAAAAGATCGCAGCATTTCTATTTACAAAAGACCTCTTCAATAATTAGTATTATAGGTTTAGCATATAGTATATAGAAATATATTATCTACGTTCTTCATCATAATACGAATGTAATGATAAAAGTTTCATATTATTTTTGTGATACTTTTAACATTAGGTAAAGTCTTTTTGAAAACATTTAAATTGAAACAATTTTTAGTGGTTTCATGTGCTAATTTTGAATTGACACACCCTTATGAATGAATTGATACATTTTGACATAAGCTTGTTAATTTGAAAATGATTATTTACTTATATTGCAGTAGTATGTAATTGTTGTTTTCGAAGCGAATAACTAATGCGTACTATATTAATAAACATGTCTTATGCATGTATGTATAGACATAAGTTATACATCAGAAAAAAGTAGAAATACAATCTGTTATATAAATAATTGTATTGCTAGTAAGAATTTTTGATTGGTAAGTTATCGATGACATCATATATATATCGTATATATATATATATATATATATATATATACTTTCACGTTCTTATGACATTGAATATAGTATTTGTTTTTAGCAATAAGCGAATAAGCTATGGTATTATTGGAAGTGGGAATGGCTTATTGTATCCTATAGGATGGCGGTATGACTAAGATGTTAAGAAGTAAGTTGTAAGTTGTGGGAGAGAATCAGTCGGTGGTCGGTGGTACGGTGCAGGTACGGTGGTGGTCGTTGTGTGTTACTGTTACTCTAACTACTTCTTCCTCTTGATGTTGATGTTGGAACATTATGTGGTGCGGGTGTTGTGTTCAAACTAAACGTAAACGTGAAATCGTGTTATACTATGTCTACCTGTACCTATCTAAAGCTGTGATTATACTTTGTTCTATTTAACATCATGTTTACCAGGTATTTATATTTACTGTTTTATTATAACTAAAGTTAACATAAAAGTCAATTTTATAAGATAATGATTTCAGAAGTTGCAAATCTAAATTATCTAGATAAATAAATAGTAAATATATCTCATGTGAATATGTAACATTTAGTTGCTAAAGCTATTACAGAGCGACTCCGGACGTTCCGGACTTTGGCGGAGGCGACTCCAGCGTGTAGCTTTGAATTATCACAATCATTATTGTATGTTTTCCAGTCGGAATAGATTTACCACTAAGCACTATATAGGCACATGTTTGACTAAATACACACTTTAGAATAAAAAGTGGAACAGGCAGCAAGAAATTTCATTTTAATTTCTAAAGAAATTGCAAGGCATCGATTATTTAAATGACATACCTACATTGAAATATGAGTAGTGTCTCCTATTTAAGCTTTTACAAGATCTTTATTTTAATAACCTAGCGTAAAAAAATATGGTAATGGTATAGGAAGCGGGTATTCGGGAACATTATGTTAAACGTTCCATGTAATTTTTCAACATTACAGAACATACATATTTTGATTAGAAACACTGATTACCTCGTTTGACTGCTCAAGAAGCAAAAAGCAAATATAAACACATGTCATCACTTGCTCGAGTACAGCTTACAAGTGGAATTTAATTGCTTTACGTACCTACTTTACTGCTTTACTTATGGAAGCTTTTAAATTTCATCTACATCAAAACTACATGTCAAGATGTGAAATAGTGGTGTAGTTTAAAAGTGATAAATTTGTTATTTTTTATTAGTTAAAATCATAACTTTTGGTAATAGTGTTCGAGTTTAAAGATGATGCTTCCCGTCGGTCGTTGAATAACAATAATTTATTGTAGGTATAATGAATACTTATGTGAATTTTTTGCAGGTTTGACACAAACAAGTCAACAAAAGGAGCTAGTAAATTACGTAGAGATTTAATAAATGCAGAAATTGCAAATTTACGCGAATTGTTGCCATTACCTCCGTCTTCGAGACAGAGATTATCACAGTTGCAGCTTATGGCCCTGGTTTGTGTCTACGTTCGAAAAGAAAACTATTTCCAGCAAGGTAAGTTATATTTTCATAATATCAGGATATTCTTTAACCGGACCAAATCAATTATTGTGAAAAAACCCGATCACTTAACTGTGACATGCACTCGTATATCAATAATACCCTTAATTTTAAGTAACAATTACCAATATTATGTGCTTCGTAATTTTAGACACAAAATTTTCTCAAAAATAAATCAATTTTGGGAAAGAATGAAGGAAATTTACCAACACCTTTAACCAAAGGCATTTATTTATTTCTGGGAAATTGTATGACATAGTACCTACACTTAATTTTGCATATTTCATTTCTATGAACAATACATCCGCGTTTATCCTTTCAATAATTGATTTATATTTATTTCTGATAATTCTATTTTTTCATTTTAATCAGAACAAATGATAATATATTTCATAAGGGGATTTAAATTCTTATAAATTAAAATTATATGAAATTGTAATGTTTGCTTTAAATTGTGGTTTACATAGTTTGTATTATTTACCAAACGTTTCTACCTTATGTAAATCCAGCATGGCGAATTTTTCAAATTATATTTTAAGATCTAAAATAGTATATTACCTATGTATCAAGTTTTATAAACGTCATTTTAAGCACGAGTTTTTTAGGAACGAGCGCAGCGAGTGAATAAAAACGAGTATCTAGTGAATTTATAAAAACGAGTGAGTTTATAAACGAGTCGCATACTATACTTTTCTATGACCACAAATTAAACAATATAAATATGTACAATATCATTTAAAATAATTTCAACATTTAGATTAAATCCTAATGATATTATACAGAGCTAAAAAATTCTACTTAGGCAAGTGTATTTAATTGTTATATTGGAAAAAATTGACAATAATTGAAAGAAATGATTAATTTCACTCAGTTATTCACAAAAATTAAATGTCAAATATAGGAGCCAAGTTCAGTTGCTATGTTCACCCCGTGACTAAAAACGGCCAAAGCCACGGCTTGTCGAGATGTGTTTAAATTTAAAATGTTATTTAGCGCCATGGAAACCAATTCGTTAAATAATGTTTGAATACCAGGAGTAAAAAACATATATTACTTATATAGTTTCTGAGATATCAGCAGTAAACAAAAATGTTTTGAATACATAATACCACTCAATACACTCAAGTAATTTATGGTTTTTGCTTCTTATGTTACAGTGTTTAAACGTCCAGACGTAGTTGTACAGCAAATTCCAACCCCTAATATAGGATTTTCTAAGGTAAGATTTAATTTTCATATATTTTTACTATTCAAAATGGGGTTATAATATAATTACTGCAAAAGTTCTAGCTTTTACTTAAATTTTTTAAAAGCTGCAGTTCCTTTGCATTTCTCACGATAGTGAATTTTTAGTCGTTGAGAAAAGCAAATAATTTTTTTAAGGAAACATCGTTTTCTACATAAGCCGTTTTTCATAACATCCTGTATATGTAATGTAATAAATATTCTATAAATGGCTACAGTCTTATATCAGAATCTGCATCTTAATTAAGTTAGAAGAATAGTGGAATGTAATGATATTTGTTGGTTTTTTGATACTATATTAAAGACAGAGCATGACCGTGTAGTAGTAAAGTGGAGGGCGTGAGGGGTAGACAGTAGAGCGGTAGAGTATAGATGGAAGTACTATATTGTTATCCGCATAACTCTTGATAAAACGAGAACTGGACCTGTGCTGGAGTTTAGCATAGCTGTGGCATTTTTTCGGGTCATCAGGTTGACCTCCAGCCGTAGGGATGCTTGTTTACTTTCCCACGGATCCACGCAGCACAGCACTTCGACTTGACTTGCCGTTGCGATACGACCTGCTATGACCCGGTCAATATCAATGTATATCTCCGATCTTAGGAGGCTGCTCTTTACAGTCTTTACTCTCACTCGATGTCTCAGTGCCGGGTATACCATATTGTTCAATACAAATACGAATATTAACGAAAACATTCATCTTAGTAAATCATATACAGACGGACAGATTTATTGTTTATATAATTTTCATAGATTTACCTATATTTGAAGTAAATATAGAATATAAGAGATAATATTGAACTAATTGATGATTGTGTGGGAACAGTGTTCCTATGCGTTCCCGCCGAAATCAAGTAGTGAACAAGTATAATATTCCTTCCATGTTGCCGATGTTGCATGACAGACATTACTCGTAAATGAGGCTGAGTTCTGAGTTAGTATATGCATGTGAACAACACAAGCCGAATAATCCTCAGGCTTTAGAGCTTCAGGATATGTTAGGTATAAGGTTCACGAATCTATCTTCACCGTCTTATATTCAAACATAAACTCTATGTTACAATACAATATATTCACTCAAAAGTTAAAAGTTAATTTCAAATTACAAGGTCATTTTTTATTAATTAGGTAGGTAGGTACTGTTCTATAAATCCGGCTTTACATATATACAGCCGGATTTTAAATTATTGATGTCATATAAAAAATAAATCAGTTTATTATAAAATGTTCAGTGTTCAGTTCTTAAATATAGGTACCTAGACAATTCAACTTTAATATATATATACTTACTTCTTTCATTCACCACGAGAAATTATAAATGCCGCAAATATCTTACTTTAGTTTTCAAGTTATTCTGATTTGTCATATAATCTAAATCGCGAATTTTAGAATATGCCACAAGTACAAAAGTGTAGATTTGCAAAGGAATCAATTTTTATTATCTATTACAACAATTTTCACAATACAGACAATAAGCATTTAAAAATCTTTATTTCAAAAAGAAAATTTAAAAATATAATATAAATACATTTTAATTTGAGAAATAAATTTAAACGAATTTTTATCTTTATTAGGTACTTCACAAAAAAATTAAATTTTACGAGAAATTGGAAAATTGAAACTGATAACAATAATTATAAGAATACTAATTCTGTAATATGATAACGGGATTTGCAATATGGCAAGGGGGAAATTAGGGAAAGCGCCTGATTTAAGGATGTGACAATTAAGGCATATTATGAAGTCCCGGTATTAAACATGTTTGAAATTAACACTGTCTGCGTTCGTGTGAATATTACTTAAAGAGTAATATGTAGTTCATGGCACACGTGCGAACTTCAAATTACATTACCTGATGTCCAGTGCCCAGAGCGTTCGCCGGTGATTGTCTATAATAACTAATAAGTAAGAATACAAATTCATTTACGATTGTCATCCCTAAAGCCAAGATAATGTGGCAATACTTCAATCTTCAGCAGTAATTATACTAGAGTAAATTACGGATTTTTATAGTAGAGTGTCAGGGGCGGACTGGCCATGTGGAGATAGCAGAAATTTCCGCATTGGCCGGACCTATTTCGGGCCAGTTTTACAACAAAATGATAAGTATATTTTCTAAAACTCAGTCAAAATTAGAAATACAATTCTATGCTCTATGGCAGTGGCCCTTTTTCGATTTTTGGGTGGCCCTTTCTGATATTTACAAAAAATCATGAAATGGGTACCTACAATTTTAAAATTCTACCTATATCAAGAATATAATATCATAATTCATGTTTCTAAATTTATATTAACTTTTATGTTTATAAAGGAGCATTTATTTATACTTTTGATTGAACATAATTTAATTTTGTTGCGATTTTTGCATAGTGCGCGCTGACCTTATTCGTAGCACATAGATTTGCGAACAAACTTTTTCTTCCATGATTATTATAAAAAAAAAAACAGATGACATTTAAAAAAATGCGACCACTAACATAAATCCTGATAATAGTCAGTTCGTTTCGAAAAGTGAAATATTTAAATTTTAAAACTTTGTCAGTATTAGTTGTCATAATTACAATAAATATTATTTTTGCTATTAATTATATGTAATAAACTGTTTTGATTTGGTGATAAGTTATAAGTTTGGATAAAAAAAAAATTCTATTTTATTTTGGTGGCTCTTTAGGAAATTGAAATTTTATTATTGTCCCGCGATTTTAAAAGTTTGCGTACCACTGCTCTATGGGGTTAATAATCATGTAAGTAGGTACCTATAGAACGGCCGCTAGCGTAAGGCCCACTCTGAAATAAATTTAAATGATTATTTTGCTCAGTAAAAACCAAGCGTAATGCTCTAAATTGAAGCTTTAAATTCTTAAACAAGAAAAACAAAAACAATTTTCTATTATATAATAAACTAATAAAGAGCATAATTTAGGCACTTATGAAGGAGTGACAAGGGGAACTATCAATTACAAGGCATTTGACCTAAGATAATAAAAAAATTCGCCTTCGGCGCATTTTGTTACCAGCACCAGAACAATTTGAAATTGTTTTAATTTTCTTTTTCTTCTTGCACACATACATCATCGCGAAAATACACATTTTTTATTCTATAGCGGCTCTGGAACGAGCTTATACAACAATACCTCCCTTTTGGATGGAAGTTAAAACAGGCCGAATACTTTTGGACCGCTCACAAAATTTTCCGAATGTAAATTTTCGAGCCAGTCCGCCCCTGGAGAGTGTTGTATACTACAGTACACTATACTTTGTTTGCCAAGATATTCTGACCTCTGCTCGATCCCAAAATACGTCAGTACTTCAGTACAGCGCAGTTCGACCTTCTTCGTTTCTTCTTACATCAACTCCCCCGCCTCTCGCCGATCTGCACCGATCGCTATCCAACATGAACAACGTTAAAAGTTAACGTTGTATATAGAGGAGCAACACTACTATTCGCTAGCATAGCTATTCCCACGAACGAACTAACTAATGGTTGTGTGCATTGGAAAGTCGTGTTATCCGGTTGCTATCTCAGCTTCGAGCTTAACCTAGGATAGGATAGTAGGATCCTATAAATTTTCTTATTCACTAATTACAAACAAAATATTGTCTTCTATGTATAAAACACACGACTATAACACAATATAGTATAGGTACCTAGGTACCCTCAAATTTATAAAATGGGGAAATTGTTGTCATTGCCTAATACAAATATACATATAAATAATACAATTATTATATTTTAAATTATTGCAGATCGTGGTGTCGAATTAGGCAATGTTTGGTCGTTGCAACGGTCATGCTTTTTAGAAGAGAATTTAAATGTGAGTCAATATGATAGTGATAGTAATTTGGACGGTGCGTGTTATTAATATACAGATGTACCTTATTGACTGATGTTTTGATTTGAATTGATTTTAAGATCTCGATTGATAATATTTTTGTTTGTTACAGGCGCTCTGTGGTTTTTTAATGATGATGACGCAAAATGGAAAATTGCTGTACATCTCCGATAACGCTGCTGAGTACCTTGGACACTCAATGGTAAATGGTTCTGCTCTTGTTTGCCACGTTATAGTTATTTACGATTAATATTTTAGGAAGATCTGCTCATCCATGGAGATAGTGTGTATGACATAATTGATAAGCAAGATCATCAAGCAATACAAGATGAACTAGGACGAGCAACAGCAGCGAATTCAGTACCTGGAACACGTGTATCGACTGATTCCCCACAACATAGTGATATTATAAATTCGTCCTCAGATCAAAGTAGAATATTTTTATGCAGAATGAATGTATCTAGAAATGCTAGAAGACAAATGAGATTCGGAGACCAAAAAGTAATAATATTATATGGCATTGACTTAGATTTTAATTAGATAGTTATATTGTGTTACAGGTGGTCCTAGTAAAAGGCCATTTCCTATCGTTCCTACCGTTATGTAGTCGCAATGAACCAGTATTTTTAGCAACATGTACGCCAATTGCCATGCCTGAAACTCGGGAATGTGTCGTGCAAGGAGCTACAAACGTTTTTACTTCTATTCATTCATTGGATATGAAGTTTTTACATATAGATAAAAAGTAAGTTGATTCTTTCTGTAAACCTGTGAATGTTATAAGAATTTGTTTCAGTGGTGAATTTTACCTTGAATACACAAAAGGTGAACTGCAAGGCACATCTTGGTATCGTTTCCTACATTGGGAATGCATACGAGAAGCACAGGCTAAACACCGATCTATTATACAAAGTGATCAGGATCGAACTTGTATATTGCTAGTACGTTTACAGCGGCGCTCCGGAGAATGGCTGTGGGTACATTCCGTTCTTCAAGTCAAAGATAACATGGACAATAGTCAAAATGCAGTGATTGTATGTACAAACCAAGTTCTCAGTGAGAGTGAAGCAATTGTGATGTACACAAACGGATGGTTCTACCATTGCTACATGGTACAGAATAAGTTCCAATATGGTTTAAGTAGTTACGATACACATAGTGTATCATATTACCAGCAGGATAATAAATACAATCATACGAGTACAACACAAAATAACAGTAACAGTACGTATCAAGGGTATATAGGAGCACAAACAAATCAGTATCTACCTAGAAGTACAATATTCCCTAGTTCTAGTAATACTACGTTAAAACTAAACGACCAGTACCAGAATCAACATCAGCATCAACAGCAACAGCAACATCACCGTACATATCATAGACAACAACAACCCGTACCCAGATTACGTTCCGATGTTGAACCAGTTGATTACTCTGTTCACACAAACAACCACGATGATGTGAAAGAAGCCTCCATGTCACCCGTGTCGAAACCAATCATGATACCTTTACATAATAAACGAAGAGTACGTCGGATGCCACATTATGCAGCTGTAGATATTGAGCCACTTAAACTCAATAGTATTAGCTTGGATTCAACACCACCTGATCTGGAGCACATGTGTGACAGTGCCAGTGAAATCCTTCTTGTACCTACAGCAGCAACAGTTCCACTAACATCCATTACATTGCAGTACGCCCTGGCTCGCTCGCGACTCTCAACGAAGACGGCAACGGGTGCAGAATTCACCGACTTCCGAGAGGAGTGGAACCCGAGTCCACCGTGGTCCGACAGTCTCCAGAAAGTCCCGGACATTGCTTATCAGGACACGGGCTCATACGTCAGTACCAACTCACCGACACCCACAGGCACACCGAGTACACCAAGGTCGAACTACATGACGTTTACGTTCGACTGGCCTCCGGAACAGTATGTTCCTAACATTCATCCTCCTAATAATGCTAAGCCTGTTGCTGTTTCTGTTGCTGCTTCTGATCCCAAGTCGACAGAGAGTCATTGTGAATATGACACACATCCACCGGATGAACCAAGGTGATCTTTATTACTTTATAGTTGCATTGGTTCGAACGTTCCTTTCCTTATGGTTCAGTATTGTTCAATTTAGAGTATTATGTTTAGGATACCTACTATGTTTTAATATAAATCAATTCTACTATAAAGTGATATTCCTACAATTGTTATATTAGAAAATAAATATATGTTTATAAAATATTTTGTATTAAATTTTAAATAATTATTTATAGATTATTACCTATATAGAATAAATATAAATAGAAAAATCATTTCATTATGAACCAACTGTTAAAAAAAAACCTTACGACCAGTTCCTCAAGAACTGATTCATTAAAAAATATTCAAAAATAAGGTAAGTATTAAAATGTAAATAAATAAAAAATAAGTAAATTGATTTGAATGATTGTATGTGAATCGTGATTATGTATGACAAACGGCAAATCGAATAAAGTAACATACAAATAAACAAGGTATTAAATTATGCATGAATTCCCCGACAGCCGACAGAAATTACATCAGCAATCATACCACACAAAAATAAGTGTAGAATACTTTCGCCGCTAAATATTGATTTCGCAGTAAATACGTATGAAGTTCGCATGCGCACTAAAATAAATTTACCCCCACATCCACATTTATTTTCCGAAATTGGACCTTATCAACAAGACAAGAATCATCCTCATACCTTATTCAGTCTCTTTATTGTCTTCTTCCCCTTCTTAAAGTCTAACTTGAATCATCAAAAACAATACTTACAAATTTATCAAGAACTGATATTTAACACTTCACAGATTCATTTAATTTTCTAATTTCATGTGTTTTTTTATATTAATTTAAACATATAATAAAAATGCTTATTTGTTATAGGAATTAATTAAAAATTTAAGGGGGTGCGACAATATGGAAGATTTGCAATCCTAGAGCCGACCCTGCCCATGATACCTGTTATGTAGTAACGTATGTTTGGTTGCTTAATCAGTATAAAATATAAACTCTTGAGACTATGAAAATAACAGAAATTAATAATAATGTAACAATTGTGTGCATTTAATCAACATTAATAAATTAAGAAGCATTTTCTAATATAGGCAATGCATTACAACGATCAACAAACTTGAATTAGGTAATTTAAAAATCTGCTGTGGCCACCACAGTACTTCCCCGCGACTAAGTTTTAATAACTTGCTTTCGTAGCGCCTTTAATTTTATGCTTTATTCAGCAAAATTTAAATAAATTTATCTTTTTTCCCAAACTATTTAAGTTGATACCAACTTCAGCATAATTTAAATAACAAATCTGATGTGGCCAGAACAAGACCTCCCGCCATACTCTAGCCACTCTTTTTAGTTTTTACTATACTATAAATACTCACAAATATATTTTTTACTTTACGTAGTAATAATATCAAGAAATGTTAAAAGATCATGGACTACAAGATACTGAATACTGTGGTTTCATACTCTAAATTATTATAACAATAATTTATTTCCTAAATAGTATCGTGTACAGAAAAAAATTTAAAATACGAATTGTAAATGACAAAAAATATAATCTTTTATTTGAAATAGAAAATATTGTGATAAATTAATTATTTATCGATATATTTAAGCAAAGTACTATACGTCCGGTTTGCGGATTGCTACAAAAAATAACTGGGTTCTTAAGATTTGTATTAAAACCTTAAATGTTAAATTTGGTTGTTAAATGTTTGATATTTTTGCTTCCTTGTACGGAGTAATAAGGAAGTATTGTAATCGCGAAAAATTTCGGTTTTCAGATTTTGATGGAAATATCCGTTTTGACCTTTTCTGAATCCATTATGACTAGTTTCGTCGTGACGTCTGTACGTACGTGCGTACGTACGTGCGTACGTACGGACGTATGTGTGTCGCATAACTCAAATACGGTTAGACGTAGAAAGTTGAAATTTTGTATTTAGGACTGTTATAGCATCTAGTTGTGCACCTCCTATTTTTGGTTTCAATCTATAAACCGGAAGTAGTACTTTTTAAAAATATTTCGATAAATATTTAATTTAACACAAATTTTTTTATTTTAAATGAAAGATTATGTGATTATTACCTAAAATCGGTATTTTATAAATATTTTTGTATATGGTATCATTTAGGAATAATTAAAGTATATATTTTTAATTTAGTATTTCTTTATCTTGTAGTCCATGATCGATTAACATTTGTTACTACGTAAAATTTAAATGATTATGACATGACAGTGACAATAGTAAAATATGCTTTATATCTTCTTCTGCAGTTTAAATAAAATGACTAAAATATATTTGTGAGTATACTAGTATAATAAGTTAAAATAATTTTTTATATTATTCTACATTTTAGTTATTAAGAAAAGTATGAACACACAAGGCGTACAAGGAAGTCATGTGGTGTCCACGTCAGATTTTTTGAGTTATCGTCCATGAAAAAGGTACTTATTCACTAAAAACTCACACTCGAAAATTTTAACCCTTCACAATACCTCCCCTTACAGAATATAAGGCGGGATGTAAAAACAACTGACCATCGTTTAAATGTTGTTTTTGATTCTTCCACTAAATTTTTTCCCTTTAATTTGATTTTTACTAAAATTATCTCGCCGAGAGTTTTAAATTGACACCAAACTTATAAAAAAAAAACAAATGACGATCTTTTAAATGTTATTTTTTATTTTTATTTTTCTACTAGAATTCTTTTTCCGAGAGCTTTAATTTGATACCACACACGATAGTATTTTGATAAAAGTAAAAAAAGTTATGTTTATAAAGTTGGTACCACTGGTTGAATAAAGCTCATTAACGAACTTGAAGTCAGATTTTGGCTCAAGATCTTAAATATAAAATTTCAGTCCAAAATTCCAACGCGTTTTTAAGTTATGCAACACACAGACAGACTAACAGACCGACAGACCGACTTTTTTTAAATTATGTTTTTTTGGGTTCAAGGGTCTAAAACGTAAAGATTCACCAAAATCTCGAACTGTCAAAAATTACGATTACAATATTCCCTCTATTACATAAGTTGGGGAAGTAAAAAAGGTTCATTTCAAAATAATATAAAAACTATTTTTTAAAATGTATGTATATAAAAGACTATTTAATAATAAATTCAATATATTTAAAAAAAATTATGGTCCACTAAAATTTATAAAAAAAGAACTATAATAATAATTTTAAATATGAAACACCATTTTTTAAGTCTTATATAAACACATTTAAGTATTTACTAATAAATATTATGAAATTTTGAAAAGAATTTTAGACACTTGAAATAAAATATGAAATTGGAAAAGGCACAAACATAAATTTGAATTTAATATATTTGTGAACATTTGATCTTGTAACCCTTAATTTTGAGAGAACGTGAAATTGTAGAAATATATGTTATACTGTATGAGACATGCGCCATTGTGAGCGTTTCAATTGGCTTGTGTTGTTCATCCCTTACATTATATACAGTTTTGTGATTAGAGGAAAAGGGAGAGCCCTGCCCAGCGACTTGTAGGGGCGTGGTACCCCATTGAACCGGAAACCGGAAGGGATGAAATGTAGAATTTAGTTACATTCAGCACAAGTGTTAAGTACATCGTTGTTGTGCGACACTTGCACGTGTGATTATTGTAATCCTGGAAATTATATCGTGTTGTGGGTGTATTTGTGTTTCACTATCATGGAACATGTACAGAGATCTAAATCCGCACATGAAAAAAATATACCATCGACAATAACCACCTCTAGTCCCCAATTAGGTTCCAAACCAAATCAGGTAAAAAATTTAATATCATTGTGCTGTGATTACGTTATTATTTAAATATGGACATTCTAAATATTGTGCGATAAATAAATACAAAGTGAGAAATATAACAAATCAAAAAGTGTTCAAATTTAAGTTATATAACATAAGTAATACCTACACATAACACAAATACCTACACTACAGAACACATTTTCTATAATGGTATGTTCAAGAAAAATGGTGGAGGCGCCCAAATTGACCAAAAAGACAAATTCTACACTTTCTGTAGATAGGTACCTGATGTTTAGTTATGTACAAAGCTAGGTATTTCATAATATATCTATCTATTGTAATAATTGTCAAATTAGAGGGATAATCTGTTATATACCTACTTTTGAAAAAAGAAATGATATATAAACATGTTAGACATTTCTTTTATCTATATCCTTCCTTTAGGAATGTATACCTATATAGGGGAAACCGTGCCGTGGTTGGTTGCAGAGCAGAGCATGAATTAATTCAGAATGAATTGAAAAATGATTTTAATTCATTTTTTATTTTAATTCAAATGAATTAAGCTCTTTCAAAAAGAGTGAATTAACTCCTAAAGGCTTAAGCCCTTTCGAAAAAAATATTCTTAAGAAAATTGGCATAATGTTTATTTTCGGACAAAAGATTTTTATTGCAGGGTCGGCACTCGGCAATAGAAATTTTTTACATAATGTACATTTTGGGATTTTGAATTAGAATCAAAATATAAATAATTACATACCTAGTTGTTTTTCAAAATATAGTAATTTGTACTTTAAACTGTTACTGTAGCAGGTACAGTTATTTGAATTTGTTTATCCTATCCTATACTAAGACAGAAGTTAACGATTAATTTTAAGGGATTTAATAGTTTCAAATGTTTTATTTGTTTGTTTTTTTTTACAAAAAAATATATTTTTTATTTTTATAATTTATTTTATTTTCATCCATTTTATCCTTCATATTGAAAATTAATTGAATTACAAAAATATCTGTTTTAATTTTATTTTTTAAATTTAAAATAAATTCATTTTGAATTGTGAATTAATTCCCTTTTTTAAGTGAATTATTAATAATTGTGAATTGTATTTCTTTTCTTGGAGAATTGTCTTAGCTCTGGTTTGTTGTTATAGTTGTTACATTTTTTAGAAAATGTATCCTAACAATTTATTGGGTAAAACGATAAAAATGAAATTGTTAGGATTTAAAAAGTAGCTTGTTAGCTAGGGACGGACGGACCGTCCGTCGGAATACCGGGAAATTTCCCGGTGGGCCGGCTGGATGTGGGCCGGTAGCGATTGACTGAAGATAGTCAATTTATTAAATTTTAAAAATATTAAAAACTTAATTTTTAAAAATTGATAAGGTTGACATAATATAAGTATAGCAGTTATTCTAATACAGTTCTTCAGAATAAATTATGAACGGTGTATGCAATATTATTGTATCACAAAAAATTATAACAAAGGAGATTAAATAATATAGGCACTTACCTGTTTGAAGTTTAAATATTTCAAATTTGTCAATATTGTACGTTACAATATTTTATTTATTTCGCCTGTAGTGTAGTATAGACGTGTAATGCTACCCTCTTTATGATCTTTAACTTAAAGAATTTCATTTGCGGCGCGTTACTTTTTTTAAATTTATAAAATCACGCCAACGAACCAATTTTTCCACCCCAGCTCCAAAGTCATTTTGTTGTAATTTCATTATAACTAATGTATTTTCGTTTTGTTGTTGTTAATTAAATATTTATATATTTATTTGATGTTTATGATCTACCTACAAATAAGCACAGGCGAAGCCAGGGGGATTGGAGGTTAAACCCTCCCCAGCTGTTATCTAAAAAATGCTAAAATATAATATTAATTTCATTAATTTTTTAAAATTTATTATTTATTTTAATTTTTATACGTGAAAGAGGGTAAAATATAATGTAATTTTCCCTGTATAAAAAACTTAACTTTTAATGAAACAGCCTTTGATTTTGAACCCAAAAAAAATTCGTCTGCGGCGCTTTTTTTCCCTACGCAACAGCATCGCGGTACTATTGTAATAGAACTCTGCTTCTGCACCACTGATCTTACGCCCCCCACCCAATAAAAATCCTGACTACACCTATGCAAATAAGTCTTTGGGTCGCAAAAATACTTTCCCGGGCCAGTTGGTGGGCTACTATCCACCCCTGTTGTTAGCTAATCTGATATTTATTTGGATGGTAATGTAAATGGTATAAATAGATGAAAATTGTTGTTTTTCAAAATTTGACAGCCTTGGGGTAGGTTGTTACAGCATACGGGGCAAAAAGTTACAGAAAGCGTCTTGACCATTTTAATTACTTATTTCTAATTTTAGTCAATGGAATCATTGTATTAATCAGTCTCCAATATTGATTTCTTTCTGATTAAATGAACATTTTTTCTGGTGTGTCTATCAAAATTGCTGATTTTCTTGTCTTACGTGTGATCTTCTTTTTAAGTAAGTTCTTATCCTGAGAATAATTAAATTTTCAAACCAATAATGATTGGTGATTTCATAAACAAGGAACTTAAAGTATTATAATTAATATAAATCCAATAAATTATTTAACAATAAAAGTTACAAACCATGATGTATTTGGTCACCACGTATGACGCCACTAGAGTATAGGAGGCGATAGCAGATGTTGCCATGATCGTTTATGATTTTAATGCACATCTCTAAGTCTATTGCATTATTTATGCAATGTGCTCTGTAACAACTAACCCCCCATAACAAACAACCCTGGTCTTCGCTACCTACCAGAATAAAAATGTTTTGTTACATGAAATTTCACTATCGAGACTTAAAAATCATGTTTCAAATATTTGAAATACAAATTAAGTGTACCAGACATTTGTTTACTGTCTACGACCAGAAAATGAGCTATTAAATCCGTTATCACCACGTCGGCGTTAGAAATGATAGAAAGTCGGTTTCATATCGCCGAGTGGCAAAATATTTAATTAACTACGGAAAATAAGAAAATTATGAAAACTGATTTATCATGGAAGGACTCTGAAATAGTCCAAATAATGAATCCTGAGTTTCCCGATGTCTCAAGTCACATGAGAATTCACTTTCAGTTCCCACGACCATAAATCCAAGTAAATCCTAGGCTGTTAGATTCGTCGATTTTGTGCGGGTGAACAGATATTTTTACACCGAAAAAAGTTTCACTTTTTCTGGTCATAGTGTGAACAGGATATTGAGTGTTATGAGTATACCTATCATTTTTTCACAGCAATTATTGTTCTATAATGAATCAGTAAACATAAAAGCAGCAACCAGGATTCAGATATCTATATGTATTTGAAATCAGTACATTTTAATTATTCTATACGCTACTATATGTAGTACCCGTATAGTACTTTAAACTCATACGATAAAGTCATATATTTCAGATATGATATAATTATGATGGATTTGAAATGATAAGCCTATTATTTACATGGCTTTCATCATCTGCAATTTAATTTCGACCCCTTAGTATTTACGATAGCTATGACATTTAAAGCTCAAACCCTCTGTTTATTTTGACTGCGCGCACTTTAAGAGCAATTTTCTAAATGAAAACAATATTTCAGTGTGCTCTCACTTTTCCCACCTTAACTATTTTTTTTATACTGAAGCTATAAAGCTCAGAAATATTTGATAAACAAATGTTTGAAATAAATATGAAAATGAAATAAAAACAAAGAATATAAATAGAAAATAAAAAGAACCACTTGAAACAATAATAACAGAAGTAATCTGCTTTCTGTGAAACTTAATAAAAGCTTTAGCTCTCACCAAAGTCTATTACTGTAAGCATCGAAGCATAACTTGGAAAACCGCAAACAAGGGTCTTTGTCCTTAGGGCTCTAGCTTTCCACTAAATACCATCTGATTCATTTTAGGCTAACGCACGTCTATATAAAGGAAACCATGATCCTCTTAAATTGCTACACATAATACTAATTATTCAGATAACTACAAGTTAACGCTGATTGTCTGTTTAATTTTTAGGTAGGAACTGTTGTATTATATGGTGTTCCAATAGTATCACTAGTAATTGAGGCTCAAGAACGTTTATGTCTAGCTCAGATATCCAACACTTTATTGAAGCAATTTAGTTACAATGAAATTCACAATCGTAGGGTAGCATTAGGTAAGATATGCTGTATATTGTAGA
Organism: Agonum fuliginosum; assembly: GCA_947534325.1. Classification (NCBI taxonomy): domain Eukaryota; kingdom Metazoa; phylum Arthropoda; class Insecta; order Coleoptera; family Carabidae; genus Agonum; species Agonum fuliginosum. The sequence goes on along the minus strand of OX384030.1, from coordinate 34,330,357 downwards.
GGAAATAAATATAGTAATAATGTAAATTTATAAAAGGTATTACATGCGTACAATGTACACCTGTTCAACTGGAAATTCTGCGACGGGCTGGAGCGATGCCAGTGTCATCCAGAAGATGTGGCATGATCACACGCAGAGAAGCCGAGAGGCTGTGTAAAAGCTTTCTAGGCGATAATTCTCCTCCTAGGTGAATAACAATAATCTACTATCTACTATACTTATCATCATCATTTGAAATGATTTGTTCCAGACTCCCAGACGACTTTGCATTCTCCGTGCACCACGACTGTGCATGGGGCTGCCAAGGATCATTTCTTCCGTCACGATATAATTCATCAAGAGCAAAATGTATTAAATGTACCATGTGCGGTTTATTTTTTTCGCCAAACAAATTCATTTTCCATTCACATCGAGTGTCGCCGTCGGACAAATACGTGCAACCCGACGCCGCAAATTTCAACTCGTGGCGACGGCATATGAAACTAAGTGGAACCCCATCTGACGAAATCATACACGCCTGGGAAGATGTGAAAGCAATGTTCAACGGCGGTACTCGGAAACGTTTGCTGCAGAATTCAACATCTAAAGCACCGAAACAAATCAAGCTCGATTCGGACACTCCGCCAGGAATACAGATCCCCCTGATTCCTGCACCCAGAGTTCCTAACTTGCAAGACATACCACTGCCGCTCTCGAGAATGGCGGTAGATTTCATGTACCACAAACCTTTCACATTCTCTCCATACACCTCACTGCCGTGGATTAAGAGAAACCCAATGTTCTTTACCAACGAAACGTCTTTGTTATCTATTGATAAAAGTTATCAGTCCGCGTTTAAACCTGTTCACCCAATTGTTGTGGCTGAAAGCGAAAGACAGAAACAAGAACCCAGTGATGATGAAGTTGATATTGAAACTACAGACGATAAAGAAGATTCGACATCCTGTTCCAAGTGGAGTTCTGAAGTCGACACGGTGAGTTATGATTTGTTATACTTACTATTTATATTAACGCTTAACGCTTTCAGTGTGATTAAATGTAAACATGTTTTTTGTCTAATGCATCCCCTAACATCCGCTTCCCTTCAGTTACATAATGTAATTAAATTTGAATTATTTATTACTGCGAATGGAAAGGTAAACCAATAAAGAATAACGCAGAACACTTAGGGCTGGTTACACCTTCATAGTAATTGGATATAGCTGTTATAGTTATATTGATGATGTATCTTTATGAGATTCATTCCTTTTGTTCTTTCAATTATTTCCGACTAGAAAATCTATTGTGTCACGACTAAATACATGTAGATGTAAGGGGAGATATAGCATAAGTGGGGTGCCACTATCATATGCTAACTAAACTGTACGTAGGTACTTCATAAATCGTTTATTTATCATGATTTTTAAATTTATTTCAAATAAAAAATATTGTAATAAATTTTCTACATCATAATTAATTTATTAAATATCATTAGTTGATTTAACGAATCAATATTATTTTATTGAACTGTTTCAATTAAATATTTTAATTAAAGTGTAGAGTATTTAATGTAATTCATCGAGGTGTATCATATATCAATGTTTGAATTTTATATTTATTGTAAATATATTTTTAATTAATTAAATCGGGAGTAATCATTTCATTATTGAATTGAATCCTATTGAAATATTAATTAATTGAAATTAATAAATTATACAAATTGAATTATCTCGAAATTTTCCATAGGATAAATTTTCAACTAATAATGATTGTAAAAACATATTTTTGAAAAATTTCGACATAACTTCTGAAACTGAAATAAAAAATCAATTTGATTCTATTGTTCCACACAAAAGGTTCCTCCCTTTCAAATAGAATCAGATGAAACCGAAAATAATTAAATGTACAGTAGCCCAAGGGATATAGCTTTAACTCTTAAGGAACATTAACTCTTAAAGGTCAAAGAATAATTATTAAGTAAGCAAACATATAGGGGACAAGAGTGAGTGGCATCAACTCTTAGTTTTAGTTTATTTATAATGTTATATTTCATATAATTACTTATAATGAATTGAACTTCACAGATTATGTTCCACAACAGCACATGCCAAAGTAACATCTGTTGTGGGGTCCTACAACGCAATCCAGTATCAAGTCAACCTAGGCCCACGTTATGAATGTTTTAAAAGGTAATCGCGGTTATTATACTCAACTACTAACACTGATAACAATCGTAATAACATCGTATGTAAAGTGATGTGCATGTATTTATGCATTTTGTGGAAAATATAAAGGAAAATGTATAACAATCACATAACACATTTTTATCTAAAATGCATTGTATATTCAAACAAATTAACATTTTCATTTTAGCTATTTTTGACATAATGTATATACATCGTTTGTGCTTATAAATGTTATTGCTAATTCGTAAAGTTGAAAATAGAATGCTTAAAAAGATTCAATCATTATTGTTTCTAGATATTTTGTTAAACCAGTGTAAGTTTTTAATAGTAAAATGTACATTTACTCTAATGTTTCCAAATTTCCGCTAGAAATTTAAAGATAGATATAATCTGCAAGTGGTTCAAGATTAACGACTGACTACTTATATCAATGAACTTGAAATATCTGACGGAGATTTAAAAACACATGTATATAATATTTTATTTTCAATTGGAACATATCAGAAGCTATTTGTACTACTGTAGAAGTAGGAAAAAATTAATGACAATTTTTGTAGAACGTATGATTTAATTGAACGATTAAAGATCCTTTTTCTGTAATATTAGACTTAGAAACGCAGAACTGATAAGCCTGTGCTTTTTTGCCATTTTGAGCGCAGAGCATAATAATAAAGGTGTGATTGACACAATATGTGAATGTGTGCAATTTTTGTCAGGAACAAATTACTATAGTTCCTTACAGTGTTACTGTTATAAGTTACTGTATAATATATTTTTATTTATATTAATTTTGTATTGTATAGTATTTACCAACTTATTTATAGTTAAGTATATGTTAAACATAATAGGTACTGAATTGTACGAATTGGATAAAATATAAATGACATTAGTACCTGTGGAATAAATTATGTTAAGTTATTATAATATTTAAGACATTTATTTACACGTTTAATAATCATACTGTATTATTATTCCACTGATAACTGCATCAAAAATAAAATAACTGAAAACTTATCATAATGATTTTTATTTGCACTCTTTTTTTTCGCGTGCTCTTTGACTCGATGTAGGTACCTAACTCTTCGCATAGATGAAATAAGACTGAATCCTTTTGCGTATTGATAGTTCAATATATTTGCGGAAGGTACCTGGACAGTCGATAGCATACGGGCGTTAGTAAACAATGTCGGCAATTATAAAGTGACTGGGATTTACAACACCCCACCTGCCCGTTGCCGGATTAGGTAAACTGACAGTCATCATATACATTTGAAGTAAGACAACTCCTGAAATTCCTGAGACATAAAAACAAGGTTGGTATAATATTTCATATATTTACTTTCTTCATATAGAAATTATATTTCGAAAAACACCTGTTAACTTACAGATGTTTAAAAATGCGACAAAAACTCGCAAGAGTATATTTTAATAATTCTCATTAATATTTATAGTTTTTATTAAATGAATTTGAATAAAACCATAACAAAACCAAGAGTAGGTATATGAATTGTATTGAAGATGGTCAGAGGTTTTAACTTAATAAACCTAAATTTACATAGAATAATTGAATTCGAGAGTGAGTTTAGCGATGCGATAGAAACTTCGTTATTTATTACTTTAATCAATTTGCCTAATTTAAATTGCTTTATTTAACTTAGTCACTATAAACATTTGGATTTTGCTGTATAATACTGAATACTTACTAGTAATATAAACATTAGTTATTCAGTTTCAGTTTATATATTAGTCTAGTAACCTCTAGTACATCATAAGTTGCATCAAGTGGGAGGTATAGATAAGGTTTTTTTTTCTTGTATGGGATGTGCCTGAGATGCAAAAGCCAAGTTTTCGTCATTGACAGACATCCGGATCTTTGTCAAAAACCAAAAAACAACAAAAATTTTAACCTTTTTTCAGTTTTTGACAGTTTTGACCTCGAAGGACTAGCTTTTCGTCAGAAATATTGTTGTAGAGAATAAAATTTCCTACAACTTCTATATTTTAGAAATTTTTCTCAGGTCAATTGTTTACAAGTTATGACAGAGGAAAGCGGTGCGCTTTTTACAACTAAAATCAAGACATGAATTTTATTCGTGATATCGTGATACACAAAAACGGCTGTAACTTTCCAACGGACATAAGTATCGCCGTCCGATTTGAAGCATTCGTTTCCACAGGTTTTTGCCTATCTACAATATAATTTTTATGATTTTCGAGGCCCTAGTTTAGCCGTAGTCTTAAAATAGAACTTTTTTTAAAGTAATTTTTTTTAAATTTGTTACTTCCGGCCGGTTTGCAGAATTGAATTCCTCGGACTTTATTCATTCATTGTGTCAAAAAGTTTCAATGGCCTTGGTTGAGCTGAAATTTAAAGTTTTTCCCCGAGAAAATATAGTAAAATTTTTGTTTATGCTCTTGTTTATTGTGTTTAATTAACTATAATTTCTGAACGAATAAAGATATGAACTCGTTTTGTCGTTTTTATAATCTTGAAACATTCTTGAAATATTTTTCTATATAATGCTTGAAACCGGACGGCGATACTTTTATCCGTTGGAAAGTTACAACCGTTTTTGTGTATCACGAATAAAAATCATGTCTTGATTTTATTTGTAAAAAGTGCACCGCTTTCTTCTGTCATAACTGACCTGAGAAAAATTTCTAAAGTCCAGAAGTTGTAGGAAATTTTATTCTCTACAACAGTATTCAAGTACTTTCGACGAAAAGCTAGTCCTTAGAGGTCAAAATTGTCAAAAACTGAAAAAAGGTCAAAAATTCTGCTATTAATTGGATTTTTCACAAAGATCGGGAGGTCTGTCGAGGTCGAAAGCTTGGCTTTTACATCTCAGGCATATCCCATACAAGAAAAAAAAAATCGAAACTAACTACCCCCACTTGATGCAACTTAGGCCCATTATAACCATGACAAGGTTACTAGACTATATTTTCAAAGTAACACTTTTAATTTTGGAGTAACATTTAAAGATAGCTCGGATAGATAGAATTATTGAAGAAGCATTATTTTCCATTATATTATGTAAGTAATGCAAATCACGTTTAAGAATGTAATTAAAGTTCGGACAACAAGGTAATTCCGTCAGATGATAGCAAAGAAAATTTTAAAATGACACCCTTGAGAGACACATTTAAAATTATACTTACTTAAAGAAACTAAACTTTGTGATCAATAGATCTGATTCCTAATTTTAAAATTGTAAGTCTCGCCGAATAAACCGACAGTTGTAGGTGGCTTAGCTTTAAATATGTGTTAAGTGAATAAGCAAATATTCATTAATTTAGAGCTATAAAATAATCTCATTGTACAGGTACAGTATTGGCCCCCTACACTTTCATAAAAATCAATAGAGTTGTATTATATAAATAGCATTTAAATACATTACCAGGAGAAATAATAAAAAAACCGAACTATACTTATTAAAAAGATACGTACGATCCACTATAATTATTTAAAGATAATCTACACACTTAAAAAATAACCTATAAATATAATTGTAATATTGACCAAGGGGGAATATGAGTATCTGAGTATTAATTTAATGTACTTACTTGTTTTAATATCTAATAACCTTTAAAAATGAATATTTTTATACTGCATTGTTAAACCATTATGTATATTTTGAATTAATTTAATGCCATGTTATTATGGAGCCAGTTTTTAATTTGCAGTAAAAAAGGTCAGCAATCGACCTTTGAATATGCCCTATTCAAAACATTAAATAAGCATGAATACGAAACAACTAAACCATATCTTTTAAAACTCTTACATAATAAATAACAACATTATGGCCAAAAAAAATTAAAAATGGCCTTTAGTTTATGATGAACTATCCTTCCTAGAAGCCAAAGCTAGACTTTATAAATTCATGGAATATACCTATATTTTTGCTGTATATATTCTTAATTAACACTGCGTTACACTTTGGGGTGGTATTAAAATGACGACAGTTTGTAATATTCGCATTTTTTTAACCTATATATGTATATATAAAAGCTAGACTTTATAAATTCATGGAATAAGTATACCAAGTTTCAGAACATGGTAACATTTTTTCCCATGATAATGGGAAACAGAATTTTGAAAAACTCACAAAATGCAGAGTACCTAAATTTCAATTTTTTAAAAAAATTTACCAAAAAATGAATACATTTTAACGCCATATGTTGTTCAATTGGGTCGAAAACATTTTATTTGACATATTATTTGTGTCAAAAACATTGTTTTTTCTTAGGGGGTGCCTGGGGAAGAGGAAACTTCAATCTTGTGACAATTCAAAGAATCATTGATATCTGTGCAAAATTAGCCGAGTAATGAGCGAAAAGACACAAAATGCAATTATTATTTTTCAAAAATTCATAACTTCGCGCCAAATCATCGGAAGTACTCTATGTTTTTTTCGCGAAAGGAAAATGTATGTACTTTATCGCCTTGGTAGTGGATGGAATTCACGTATTTTTTGCACCCGGTACAAGTTGTCAAAATTTGACATTTTTTGACATCAAGAACATTATTTTCTAAGAAGGCTGGCAGGGGGGAAATTAACTTGCGTCAGATTTGCATGACCTTAAAGAGGAAACTTCAATCTTGCCAGAACTCGAAGATTTATCCATTTTCGAGCCAATCCAACCGAGTTATGACGGTATATATATATATATATATATATATATATATATATATATATATATATATATATATATAATATAGTAAACAAATATAATGTAAAAAAAATTAAAATGAAAAAACTATAACTATATACGTTATTGACCGACACATAGCTAAAAATTGCAACTTAAACCATATTCTTGGCGTGTTGATATAAATATAAATTTGGGTGTTAACCATAACTAAAATAATTTTCTGCAAAATTTTCTTCCTCCGATTTTTTATCATACAAAATGTCATTGTTAATATGTGTGTGTTTCGCCAATGTGACGCTTAATATGGAAAAACGAAAACATTTTAAAATATTATAATTGCAACTAGGACTGTAGTATAACATGTCAAGTATTGTTTGCATTTAGTTTTTAAAGAAAAATAACAAAATGTCAAATAAAATTGTTTATTTCTTCAATAATTTCTGCAGGCACCGTTGAATTTCAGAACATTGATTCTTTGGTCAAAAATAATAATTGTATAATTTGAAGTAATTTACGTAAGTGCAGTTTAATAATAACGCGTTAGGCGTTAGTAATGTATACCTATACAAACATACCGTTCTTCCTTTCCTTGGTATATTTACCGAAGTTTTACGTAGGTACGTATTAAGTTACGGCGAGGAGTGAATTGTTTTAAATATAAAATATGCCTGTAATATAAGTACAGTTAAAATCAGGTAAAAGTGAAAAAGTAAAATATATGTTGTTTGTTTATATTTAGTTTTTAGTATAAAATGTCTTGAAAGTGACAGATACCCAACTGAAACGGTAAGTTCATCTGGATCGATAAGTTTCTTTGTATACTTGTGTGTATTTTACTTGAACGTCGCTTTGAATCATTTATTAACTCGTGAAAACAGTGTAATTTTAATCTATTGTTGAGTTAAGCAAACGTTAATCTAATTGTCAGAACGGGTATTCATTATAATTGCTTTTAATTTACATGCACGAAGTGTATTGTACTAACTGTGTATACACAACTTCTGCATTACATTATGTATATCATTCTATACACCAAGTGATTTAAACAGATAACAGATCATGTAATCGAGAGTAGATGTAAAGACACCATGATCAGTTTTACTCTTCAATAATTACTATACTTAATAATAATGAAAACCTACATAACCGTTTAGATTATATTTAAATTTCTTTACTTTAAATTCAAATAAGTAATAGAATTGAATACGGTTGTAAAACAATGGAATATAATGACACAATTGGTATTATTTGTTTCTGTACGCTTCTTATAAAATGAACCAAGCTGAAATAAAAGTGAGGGGTGACCGATTCCTCAGGGATCACAATACGAACAGTAGTAATATGGCACCATCAATTTATACAATTCATAAAAAAATGTATCACAATCATTAGAGAAAAATGTCGTAAAGGTCTACAGAGAATTGTCATGAATCTTGTTTGTTATATTTGAACAATATAAAATATGATGTAAGTATTAAATCTAGTTGAGTGAACAACATACTCGTATTTTCCGTAAAGCATAATTTCCAATTCGATATATCTATTGAACCGCGATAATCCCAGTATAACAGTGTAATGCGGATTATTTGTAATCGAAACTTAATTATCGAAATCGCCTTGTTAACGGGCAGGCAACCAATGTTCGCTGGACGTATAGAGTACAGTAGTATACAGTATTTGTTTTTATCAATATCCTTAGGCGTAAATTGTGAAAACCCCAACGCACACCCTAATACTAATAGTAATTAATCTACTTATAAATTTATGTCTTAGTCAAAGGGAGGCTAAAGCTTTAACAACGCAATCATAATGAAAATAAGTATACTGGTAAATATCAATTATATGATTTTTAAAAAGACGCAACGTATCAAGTATAAATACTCCAGCGTAATGCGAAAAGCCTCTTACCGGGAAGAAGCAAAGTTGTACGAAAAGCGAAAAAACAGTTAATGTCGCCTGAAATAGCGCAGTTATCCCAATCCCAGGACCAGAAGATGTATCAGTTGCTTGTCTACGTGCTTTGTGTACAGGATATAAAAAAGCAATCATGTATAAAATCAGTGTTGTCGAGTTGCTATCGACTATTTCTATGTTACCAGTGGGACACATTTGTTTCTTTCTTCTTTGCTTAGATCTATGTTTCAATCTTTTTCCTATGGGAATTTAAACTTATTTAAACTTTACCTATACCTATCTATAATAATAATAAAGAATATTATTTGAAAATTCAAATAGTGAATATTAAATGAACATTTATCACGACAACATAACACGCTTTAGTTACACAATATTACGTTAAAAGCAATATGAATATTTAAATCCCTGCGTGAACCGTGAAATCGTTTTTATTTCCGATTCCCTCGTAGGTACCGGAACAGCACGTAAATTCTATATTGAATGGTGTGATTGGCGTGACAGATTGTTCACTTTAACTAAATAATTCAAAAGGTTCTGTAACAGATTTAATGTTAAATCAAATTACAGATAATATGTAACATGTAACATGACTGTGATGCATTTCATAGATACTTTACTAAAGAAAAATTCATTTCATAGAATCCAGATCCAATATATCTCTAGCAATAATTGTTTGATTACCTGTTTTTAAATTCTTTAAGGCGATTAAATATCACAAGAAGCTTATGTTTTTTGAATACTGATAACGGGCAACCTAAATTGAAATGTATTCATTAAAACGAGATTTTCTCAAATATTTTATAAATCTTTGTACTCTCTGTATTTTTTCGTCAGAAAATATGATTTGCATTTAATTTAAATAAAAATCATGAAAATGCTTATGTGGTACGATTTATAAATATTATAATAATTGAATGTCATATTGATTGATATTATAAGTAAATAATAAAGTAGTTTGTTATTGAATTGTAATTGTAATTTTATAATAGAAGTGTGAGGATAATGAGTTGAGAGTTATAGAGAGTTAGTAATCCCTAATGTAGAGCGGGAATGGTACCGGTATTCCGTTCCAGTGATTTCAGTAACACGATCCCTGGAGACTAACAGTGAACACTGGAACACGCACCACCACCAGCAGCATCAATCTGCAATGTTAATCCCACACACACACACAATTCTATTATTCATGCAACATTCAATTAGGTTCTGAACAATAGTAATATCATAACAAGAAACAATTATTATTATTTTATCTAACTCAAGTTCAATTCAATTCACGTATCTCTAATTGAATTTTCTGAAAACGTTTGAGTTCTTTAAAAAATCAAATCCTCTGTTAATCTTATCCTGGTAAATGTTTCTGCGTGGTTGCTTTAATCCACACTAAGCTACATATAAGTTTAATGGTTAAAATAACTCAATACGCAAACCGCAATATTCTACTGAATTGGTGGTAAAGAGCAAACTAAATTCTTCTTTATTATTATGTCATCTAATAAAATAGTTTTATATAATTAAATATTGCGACACTTTGCTTGGATCTTAAAGTATTACTTTTCATAATCAATTCCTAAGTAATAATGATTATCAGCTGTACTTTATAGTTTACAGCATAGGTACCCTATATAAAAATCAGATTCTAATAACAGGCATGTGGACAACAAGGAAATTTGAAATGAGTCTCCCAAGAGGGAACAAATAATAAAACGTGGTGAGAAAACATTTGGATTCAACTAACTGTACTACCAATTTGGTAGGGCGAAACAAGCGAGCGAAAAAGACGCAAAGCTCGAGCGGTCTTATTTACACCCCTAACACCCTACGCACTACTCTATTATTTGCTATTATTCACATTGTACGTTTGAGTTCTAAAGTATAAAATTGTTAATTAAAATATATTACCTTATTCCACATCTTAACGAATTGCCTATGCTGTCGTTGTTATCACTGACACTGTAAAACACTGATCACTCTTTGACTTGGAATAACTGAATAAATTCTCCAACACTATAATTCCTGTTCATATATAATCGTGTTTATAATAAATATTATAATGTCATTTTACATTCAACACCAGTAAAACATTCACAATTCAAAACTGATACGATGCAAAAAACACTACTGGTTTCGCAATGCAACAAATTTGTTCTATATCCCAAGCAGACAATCGTCGACGTGTCGATGGACGACGTCGGGGAGACGTAATATAGACGTGAATTTATCGACGTTTCGGTTAATGCGACGTCGATTTGTCGACGTTACAAAAACGTCACTATTTCTGTGTCGATGGACCGACGTCGTATAAATGTTGCACAAACGTCGATATCTTTCTTGTTATTACGAATTTTTGTTAGTTTAAAAAAATTGTCTTCAATAAAAACTTATTGAATATTATGATATTGTGGCTGATCGTGTCGCCTCGGATCAACATTACTTATTATTATGTGGTTGTTTAAAAAAAGAAAATCGCTATTTCCGTATCAAGTAAGGAAACGAAGATAGTATGTGAAATTTGCAGCCCGAGGCATAGCCGAGTTCTGTAAATTAAACAAGTAATGTATATCTACCGAAATTCCTTACGTGTGTTGCGTACAATATTTTTTATATTTTTCGTTCGAATAGGTGACGTTTTTGGAAAGTATGAAATTTTGATAATTAATGACACTTAAATTTTGACATATAACAAAAACATGTTTTCTAAAAACGACATTTTTATTCGTGTATACTGTATAAAATATGCGATTGCAAGTCAAAGCCATATTATATTGAAGTTTCTTTACAGTGTGGTCTATAACATTTTTTGATAAATGTAGTTTTATATTGTGTATTTTTCATTAAATAAAAATAGTGAAATAACGACAGTTGCGTGAAATAATAATAACCTAACGCAAATTAGTGAAATAAAGTGTCTATTACCTAACGAAAGTAGAAAAACACATTTATTTTTGCTGTCATATAATTTAAAATAAAATTGTACCTACAATGAAATTAATATTTTGTATAATTTATACAATATACTCTAAAAAGTGAATTTTAATATTTTTATTTATTTTTCGTGCCAAAAATGATATCTACAGATATAAATTTATTTCTACAGATAAAAATACAAAATCTTAATTTTATTATTCTTTTCACGAAAAAATATACTTTATTCAATCAGTTGACCGTTATTTATATAGCACCTACAGGTATAATTATGAATAATATTTTTTTTCTGTTAATTAGTGAAAATAATACATGTCTAGCTAATATCTTTGAATAAATAATTTACTACAAGAACGGCAACGCAATGTACAGAAATTTTTAACCGTCCTATGCTGCCCCTAGCGGGAATTCGAGAAATTATTACTGAAGGAGAGAGAGAGTGTAGTAATGAAAGAGAAGCATGCTTTCTCTTGTTTGTGTCTAATACAACGAGCTATAAATAACTATAGAGAGGCGCATCACACGCTGTAGCGTACGCTGGAGCCGTGCGCAGTTGAACGCTAGGACGGCGGCCATAGCTATAACCGCGGTATCGTTCTGACGACTCTATCAAAGTTAAGTACAACGGTAGAATATATTGTTGAATATATTGCTGGAAATATCGTGTATGATATTAAAAAAAAGGAAAATTAAATTGTTTATTATGTATAACAAGTTTAGAAAATTTTGAGACGCACGAAAAACTGGCTTAATCAAAGTTAAAGACATTAAAGATGGACTTATCAATCCATCCAGTAGTGTTATCCCAATTTGTAAAAAAACAACAAATTCTGCGAACTAAATAACTATAATAATTCAATATCAAAAGAAAAGAACTGGTTACTAAAAATTCAAATTGAAGTAATGAATGATTTGTCCACCAGTTTATTTCAAAATGATGAACATATGTTTTCAAGTAGGTACAGAATTCGGAACAGACTCACATTTTTCTCAATTAGTAAAATTAATAATTAAAATTTATTTTACCATACGAATTCACTGCATTTGTAGGACAGTGTCGGCTGATATCCAGGGCATTAACGTCCGACAATTATTAACTAAAAACTAAAACAATTATTTTCAATGGTCAGTAACCACATGATATTATGTTCCTTTCATATTTTTTATTTTTCTGTTTTCTTTATAAATGGGTTTATATTTGTTTATCTACGATAGTGTGTAAAATTGACAATTAGTTGTCAGTTTTTAGTTTGTAAAACAATTGTTTAATAGCAAGATTTCATTAGTTACGGGTTGCGCAGCAACGAGTGGTTAAAGTTTTAAAACACGCAAAATTTTTAATTAAACATCCGCACAACAATCGGTAACTAACGTGAAAATTTTCTTTTCAAAGCAAACTTGTTTTGATCCGAATTCAAATTTAAAAGGATTTTTTTATATTTTTCGAGTTTTTAAAATTCTATCGTAGATAAAATCTTATACGATACACAAACGTAAAGCTCGTCTTTCAATTCGAACCCGTTCGTAACTAAATATTTGCTTTACGTACTTGTATCGTAAATAACTATTGTGTAACTGTGCAATAAACATAAAAATAATGGAAATAAATTATTTTTAAAATCTTTAAACATGTTATTTTTATTTGTTTATATTATGTACTCGTATTACCACTGTATTACCTACCTTCCATCTATTTGTCCAATACAGAATATTAAGGTGATATCATTATCCAGAGTAAGTACTTACTATCGACTACAAAAAAAAATTAAAATTTTCGAACTATATTGTTATTAATGTTATTGCAGCACTATAATCAAATTTTTATTGCATTTAGACAATATTATAAAACACTTCTAATAAAAATGTGTACTAATTTGTCTTTAAACATATAACAGGTCATAATTACATGTTTTTGTTTAATAATTGTAGCATAGAAGAGTATAATTTCAGTAAAAGTAACTTTAAAATATTACTGCTACGCTGCAACCAGCATAGCAGGTTATACTAAAGATGGCTGTCGAGTGATCACGCCTAGCAGCGTGTGATGCGCCTCTCTATAGTTATTTATAGCTCGTTGGTCTAATACGAAATGCAGAGAGGAATTTTTGTTGTTATACAATACTTAAATAAAATAATTTGTTTGCTTGTTGGAAATATAAATCTCAAAGCCTTTTAAAAACAATGACAGTATCGACTCATGTTCTGACAGTGAAAGAGTGCTATTAACCAACACTGCAAACAAACAAAGGTACACTTACTTTAATAAATCCTCAAAATTCATAAAATATATATTGACATCCCGTTTTAATATTCCTACATAAAAAATTCATTCTACAAAACCATTTTGATATCTAACTGATATAACCTAAATATCACGACCCACGCTATCACTACCACCCGGCGGCTGGAGGTGACACCTATCGACAAGTAGCTGTGGCTACTTGCCATCTACCTACTCGATAACAGTTATCTACAGGTGACGAACATCATCACATCTGCCGGAAAAGAGCAGAACCACTGCCGTTTTATTTAAACAAATGGTTCGTGTCCAGGCTCTCTGATCAAGAAAATGGCTTCACCGGCTATACCAGGAAGAAGTATAAACCCAAACCAGAATAACCAAACATATTCAAATATAACAAAAACAACAACAAATGAAAATACCTATCCTAAAAAAGAACAAGCTATTATTCTTAATTCTCAAACCGAAATTCCCATCAAAGATTATGTAATTGCAATAGGAGAGAAAATTAAACCAGAAAATATCACACACGTATCGCGTCTGTCTAACCAAAGAATCTGTATATACCTCAAAAACAAATTACTAGTAGATGAACTTATTAAAAAATATACTAAAATTCCAGTACAGAACACCATGACCGAAATAAGACGCTACGTTACACCAACAACAAGAATAATTATAACAAATGTTTGCCCATCAATACCCGATGAAATCATTATGCAAGCATTACATACACTACACATCAAAACAATATCACAAATAAACAACCTACGAGCTGGCTTCCAAGATCCAAAATACACACACATATTAAGCTTTCGAAGACAAGTATACGTCCCAGAAAGCGAAAAACAAAAAATTCCAGAATCAATAATAATTAAATATGAAAACACCGAACACAGAATCTATCTATCAACAGAAATACCAACATGTACAAAATGCAATTTAACCGGACATACAGAAGTTTACGAAAGCTTGGAAGGGCCATAGAAAATAATATTTTATTCTTGATATTTCAACTTTAATCTTGAAATTTCAACTTTTTAAAAAGGTGAAATTTCAACATTAACCTTGAAATTTCAACTTTTTAAATTATGAAACAGATTGCAACCCAATAATGTTGGCACACCCATTTTACGCAAATTTTAAAAAAATATATAGTAATTTAGGACTAATAAACAATTTTGTTTATAACAAAATTATTGTGAGTACAAATTAGTCTTAAATTAGATCATAATTCAATGATATTGGTGAGAGTAGGGGTGGTGTCTTTATTAAAGTTAGCACACCCACTTTTCCGGCTAACTGGCGTGGGTACAAATTATACTTTTTTTGTACAAATTAGTCCTAAATTTATGCCATTTTTTTTAAAATTTGCGGAAAGTAGGGATGCCAACTTTATTGGGTTGCTATCTGCTTCATAATACTCATGCGCGAGAAAAGTTGAAAATTTAACCTTTTTAAAAAGTTGAAATTTCAAGATTAATGTTGAAATTTCATCTTTTTAAAAAGTTGAAATTTCAAGATTAAAGTTGAAATATCACGAATAAAATAATATTTTCTATGGCCCTTCCAAGCTTTCGTAGAAGTTAGATGCAAAAACCAAAATATAAACTCAAATAAAATAAACCAGCCTTCCCAAAAACTGACAACTCACCCTTCAAACAGCCAAATAACACTTTCCCAACTCGCACAACCCACCCAAGAAACAAATAAACCTACAGATCAGCAAACTCCACCCTCGACATCAAACACACAAATCAGTACTAACCAAGGCATAAACAAACAAATTATAGTGGCACTAGAAGAACAGGAAATTAATATAGAAACAAGTAACAACACAGAAATACAAAAAGATATACAACCACCGAAAAATATAAAAAACACAGATAGCAGCGAATTTAATAAACAGCCAATACCAATCCCTAAAAAAAGAACAAATACAAAAAAAACTTTCCAAGTATCAGAACCAATACACAAAATCCACAAAAGACATGCATCATCCAACTCAGATACCGACAAAGACATGCAAATGGCAAAATACACTCAAAAAAAGAAAAAAACGACACTAACCAAAATTTCTCAAAGCGAACTGTCTTATCCACTCACTAAAATAAAAGAAATTATAAATGAAAATAAAAACAAATACATTTTAAACTACGAACAATTCATAGATCTACTTGATAACTCGCAAGGATTAAACTATGAACAAGTACATAATATACTCACGGAGTACACAGACGAAACTGAAAAAGCCATAGACATGTTAAAAGATATTCATTCAAAAATAAAGGGCCATAAAATAAAATACAGAATAAGTAAAATCATAAAAAAACTCGAAAAATACGATTCAGAAAATGAATATGAGAGCAGTTCAACAAATTTACACAACTCATTTGATAATCTCTCACAAATTTCATCACAAGACGAACAATCAGAGACACCTAACCTAGAAGAAGAAAACCCACTACCAGAAACCTATATCGACAACTAATATGACAATAATACAATGGAATTGTAATGGGTTTTTCACCCATCTACCTGAAATACAAAAACTAATACACGATACAAACCCTACATATATCTGCATCCAGGAAACTAGATTCCATCCTCACCAGAACACAAATCTCAAAAACTACACAATCTATAGAAAAGACCGTATAAACGATGGAAATGCCAGTGGCGGAGTGGCCATATTGTGTAAAAATACCCAACACACTCAAAACATCAATATTCAGTCCGAACTAGAAGCTATAGCAATAACAACTCTCATACCACAAAAAATTACAATTTGCAATATATATATATATATATATATATATATATATATATATATATATATATATATATATATATATATATATATATATATCCCACCAGACCACCGCACCACAAAAAATGAACTCGAGAATTTAATTAGACAACTACCACCACCATTTATCTTAGTAGGAGATTTCAACAGTCATAATCCCCTATGGGGTTCCAGTAAAACGAACAGACGCGGAAAACTAGTCGAAGAAATCATAGACGACAATATAATTATCCTCAACGATAGAACACCAACCCATCTCTGCCCTGGATCTGGTACGTTCTCCAGTATAGACCTCTCACTATGCGACCCCAGAATTGCACCCATCCTGAACTGGCAAGTTATTTCCTACCCTCACAACACCGGTCATTTCCCAATAAAAATTGACTTTGCACCTATTACAACTCAAGTTCAAGAAATGCACCCAATCTACAATAAATGGAATACTGAAAAAGCAAACTGGACACTTTTCCGAGAAATACTAGAAACTAAAATTTTCACAAATACTGAAAACATTGACAATGCAGTCCAAAATATCACGGAAGAAATCAGAAATGCTGCCCTTATAGGACTAGGACAAAAAATTCCAAGCTTTAAAACCAAAAAAGTTCCTTGGTGGAATGAAGCTTGCAAAATCGCTACCAAGAACAACAAAACAGCCCTCTACCGATACCGGAAAAGTCAAACCCAAGAAAACCTATTAAACCTAAAGCGCAACAGAGCAATAGCTCGAAGAACAATTATATCAGCCAAAAAACAATCATGGGAAGATTATGTATCCAAAATAAACGAATCTACAAACCCCAAAGAGGTTTGGAACAAAATCAGAAACATAAAAGGTACAAAATCTCATCAACAGACATCAACTCTAATTAACCAGTATAAAATCTGCTCAACACCAAAAGAAATAGCCGAATTACTGGCAGAAACTTTTGAACACAACTCAAGCGACAAAGTTTACGACATCAATTTTCTACTTTATAAAACAGAAGAAGAACAAAATGAAATAAAAACTGATAACAAAAATAACTCAGACATAAACAGCCCTATCACCAAAAACGAACTAATATATACCATAGAAAACCTTAAAACCAGCAGCAGCCCAGGACCAGACCAAATAACATATGAAATGATAAAAACTCCCAACAAATATAATAAATTTTCTCCTACAAATATACAACAAAATATGGATACAAAATGTTTATCCGGTTGCATGGAAAGAAACACTCACTATACCTATACTGAAACCGGGAAAAGACAAATCAAATCCGTCACACTACAGACCCATCTCACTCTCCAACACACTAAGCAAAGTACTTCAAAAAATTATAAACCGAAGACTCACATGGTTCTTAGAATCTAATAATATACTCCACAACTCACAAAGCGGATTCAGAAATGGCAGATCTACACAAGATCAAATCCTAACCCTAACCACAGAAATCGAATACGCATTTGCAAATAAACAAAACCTAATAGCAATATTTTTTGACCTAGAAAAGGCGTACGACAGCACATGGAAATATAGAATCCTTAAAAACATGCAAGAATACGGCTTAGAAGGAAATATACTCTTATACACCCAGAATTTCCTTAGCAATCGAAAATTCAGAGTCAAAACCAATGGATATCTATCAGAACAACGAAAACAAGATAATGGACTTCCTCAAGGAGAAATCCTCAGCGTTACATTATTCCTATTAGCCATGAACCAAATTACATCCTCAATACCAACCCAAGTCAATATTTCCCTATTTGCCGACGATCTTGTCGTTTACACCAGAAACAAAAACCAAGTAACTATCGAAAATAAACTTCAACAGACTATAAAGAACCTAGAAACTTGGACAAGTCAAACAGGATTTAATTTCTCGCAATCAAAAACAAAATGCATAAACTTTACAAAAAAACGAAAAATACGCTACACCCCCAAACTTAAGATAAACAATACCGAAATCGAGTACGTAAATTCAATAAAATTCTTAGGAATAATATTACAAAACAAACTCAATTGGAAACTACATATACAAAATCTTAAAAAAGAATGCTCGCAACGAATCAACCTACTAAAAACATTAAAACACCAGAAGTGGGGAGCACAAAAAGAAACTATTCTAAAACTATATAGATCACTAATTAGATCGAAGATGGACTACGGATGTATTGCATATTCCACCACAAACAAAACTAATCTACAAGATCTAGACCGTATTTCATACCAAGCAATAAGAATAGCAACAGGCGCACTCCGAACAAGCCCTACAAAATCCCTCCTAATAGAAGCAGGAGAAAAATCCCTAGAGTACAGAAGAATCCAAGTCATAATATCATACATTCTAAAACTATCAACAAATCTAAAAAACCCAGCATATAAACAAATATTCCAAAAAAATACACAGCTAATAAAGAACCATATTCCCTTACAACAATATTTAAATACTTCATTTCAAAAAATCCGTTTTAACCTTCCAAAAATATACCCTAAAACCTATAGCAATATTCCCCCCTGGAAAATAAACATACCAGCCTTCATCCTTGATCTCTTAAAATTTAAAAAAACTGAAACTCCCCACCAAGTATACCAAACTGAATTCCAACAAATTAAAAACAAATTACAAAACTTCCACTTTATTTACACGGATGGATCAAAGGTAGAAAACAAGACTGGAGCCGCCATAACAGAAAGTCAAATCACGACAAAAATACGTCTACCACACAATACCAGCTCGTACACTGCAGAATTAATTGCACTAAAGGCAGCAGTAAAGTATATAAACAACCAACTAGAACCAAATACAAACTGTGCAATATGTTGTGACTCCATAAGCGTCCTCTACAATATAAAACAAAATTACCCGCTAGACCAAATAACACAAGATATACAAGAAGAATTACACATAGCAGAACAAAACGAAAAGAAAATAGTTTTCATATGGATACCATCCCACACAGGACTACAAGGAAACGAAAAGGCAGACCAAGCAGCAAAAGAAGCGGCTCAAGAGCCCCCACCAGCTGACACACCAATACCAACCTGGGACGCCAGAAGCACCTTGAAACAAAAAATTCAAGAAAAATGGCACGAAGAATGGACAGAAGAGACAAACAACAAACTAAGAGAAATCAAAGATGAAACAACCCTCTGGAAATCCAACAGACCAAGAAGGGAACAAATTATACTCACCAGACTGAGAATTGGACATACACTCATCACACACAAACACATTTTTGAAAAAACAGATCCACCAATATGTTGCAATTCTCCCCTAACAATAAAACACATTATATTAGAATGTACCCAACACACACAAATAAGACAAAAATATAAAATACCCAACACACTAAATCAAGCACTATCAAACAAACAAGATACAGAAGAAAACCTACTAAAATTCATGAAAGACGTTAAATTATCAAACAAAATATAAATAAATTAATTACCTATGTAAAAACCTAATGTATCGGTCCTAATAGCCTACGATGCTGAAGGACCTTAATGGCATAATAAAAAAATAAAAAAATAAAAACAATGAAATTTAAAATAAAAATATTATATTTTCTACAATTAATTTCTTCCCAACAACTAGATCATAAACATTTTCTGCAAATAGACTTTTTTCTATGCCTCTAAATAATTTTGATGTGAATGAGATCTCTACAAATCTAAGAAATGAATTGTCACTTCATATAATTTATGATGAATAAATTTTACTAGTTTCGTCACTTTAAGTAAACCAAGATGTTTCTATAACAATAATAAAAAATTGTCATTAATATTTTTACTCTGTCATGTAGAAAAAACATGAATTTTGTCAATTTAGACAAGGGAATATGAAGAGGAATTTTGTAAAATCTACTAAGACTGTCTTATCTTTCTTCAATCTAATTAATAGCTAATTAATGAACAAGTGTGTGCTTTGACATCAAATTAAACTTAATGCCGTAGAGCAAAAATATCAAAATTGATGTATGTATGAAATTCAAACGCATTCTGCCATCGGTTTCTCTCTTAAAGTTTTTTATAACGATCTAAAATATGGAATTTGATTATTTTCTGTGCTAGCGCGTCGAAAAATAATCCTCCGTTTTGGTAATAAAAAATCCTTTACAGAATAGACCTTAGACTATAATAGAATAAAAAGCGGGAGGTAATAATATAATAATTTATTATTAAATTATCATGGTGATAAATTAAATAGGTAACCTGTTTTATTCTTTATTCATAAATATTATTTTTGGAGAAATAATTTTGGTATGATGAAGGCATAATATAACTGTGGACGATATATTTTAATTTTTAAGAAATATCAAATATTGATTTTTATTTACTTTTTAACTATAAAGAGATATGAAAAATAAGGTGCAGACAGGTTTGTGAGATTTATAAATTCCGATGTACATTAATTACTTTCTTACATTATATAATGATAGTGCCACTACAGTTTTGTTTTTAATTTGATTACAACAAACCGAGAACAAACAATTCATGTACCGAGTGCCAGGTGGCACTGCCGTTGTTAGAACATTTTTCGTGTGACGTATTCTATTGCTTACGTTGCCGTTCTTGTAGTAAATTATTTATTCAAAGCTAATATTTACAGATTTTATCTGATAAAGGAACAGATTTTTATAAAATAGTAGGGTAAAACTCGACTGTAGGGCAAAACCTGAAGTTGGCTGCGGAAAAAAGTCAGTTTTTAGCTAAACACTTATTAAAATAAACTAAATAAAAAATGCTTTAATCCTTCTTGAGTTACACATACTCTTTTTTGTAGAAACCCTTAAACTTAAACCTTTTACCCTTCTTGAGCCAGATAAAGCTGACAGCTTGCGGCTAACTTCAAGTTTGGCCGTCCAGTCGAGTTTACGCAATAATAGTGGCAACACTGTCTGTCTCTGTGTCTCTGTCCACAAACCTCCTTGCCACACAGGCTGGTGCGACTCTTATACGAACCGCTGTAACCATCACGTGACTAAAATTTTAGTTGTCGCACCGAACGCAATGGCGCTGTATTTCAATTTCAAATATTAAAGAAAAACCGCGTTGTGAAATTGCTCAAGTACGCAAGCGTACAAGCCGTACAAGCGGTTCAAATGGTGGAACGACAGTTGACACTGACAGTTGTTATGTGGTTATGTTGTTATAATCGTTATAATGTTTGTTGATGTTTAATGCGTTCAATGTTTGTTGTTTATTGAAATAAGAAGAATTAAAACGCAAGAATTGAAGAATAAAATGGAGAAGTGGTTAGAGCTACAACAATATAATTGAAGTTACTTGATTATCAGATTGCTGACAGTGAAGAGGAGGAGAATCCGATATCAGCTGTACAAACCGAGAGCGTTTACGAATCTTCCCTGACATTTAAGATGTATTCCTACTGTACTGGCTTCATTTTAAAACATCAAAAACTATGCAGTATGTAAAGAAAGACTTGTTGGCCAGTACAGTAGGAACACAACATGGAGTACGACAATGTGCAACGATTAATTTATCCAAATTGTGAAACGACAGGGTGCTTCGTAGAAATTAAGAAATTAACATTAAATATTTTAAGTGACCAGTTACATGTTAAAAATGTTTACAAATTGTTACACTAACAAGTAGTTAATAATGTTAGTTTTGATTTCATAACATGCGAAGAGCATAAATCTATTGTTATAGTAATTAACGTTACAAGTCCGGGAATTCATATTTAACAGTACGAGTGAGACGTTTGAAGACGAGGCGACGAAGGAGCCGAGTCTTGAAACTCGAAACGAGTATTGTTAAAAGAATTCACGGACGAATGTCGTTATGTATTTTATTTCATCCTGTGTCAAATTCCGTTTTAAAGAAACAGTAATATTAATTTCAAAATAATTTACCTAATGCTCCAAATCTAGTAACATTTTCGAAACATAATTGACAACTGCAATTTGGCGATTGTTTAATTGTTATTGCGTTGATTAATTTTATGCGGTTTTTATACCAACACTTTACCGGACAAAGGCCGTTTTTTGCGTTTTTCCGGACTCAAACTGTTAACATAAAGTATTTGAATTTGACACAGGATGAAATAAAATAAAAAAGAAGACAATTATGTTAATATTAAGTTGTTACACAAACAAAGAAAACGACAATTTGGGGACGAAAAATTGTAAATGTCGATTGTGAATTGAATAAGTTTCAATTGTATTAAAAGTTGCATACAAAGTATATGACAAGATATAACAAATAAATAAATATAAATTTTTGTTAAATTTGTTTTTTATTTATATTTTTCAAATAATTTTATAATATTGAAATGGGCTACAAGCGCGCGAACCAACGATTAGTTGTCGCACCCTACACGAGATGGCGCAGCCTACACGATTACAGCCGATAACACAGGAGTCGGTAGTCTATAAGCTATCTTTGGTCTGTGTTGCCACAAACCATCTCTGTCATTGGGAAAGGTCGACGTTCTGTACACAATTTTAACAGTATTTAACAGCAAATAATAAAAAAAATTTACTTAAAATCTCAAGGTAAGTGATTTTTGTTGTTTTACATTAATTTATATTTATAACAATATATTTAAGTTACAGAAAAATTTCATCTAGCTTCATTATAACCAACAAATGGCATTCATCACATTAAGATACAGCAAAATCAGTTCACAAAGATATTAGCAGAGATGAAATGGCTAAAAATGCGCCCCAGCGATATAAACGATTAGATAAATTTGTTCCATACAGTAAATAGTGTTACTTTTTACTTAAAATCTCAAGGTAAGTGATTTTTGTTGTTTACAGTAATTTATATTTATAACAATATGTTGTATTGTAAGTTACAGAAAAGTTTCAGCAAGCTTCATGTAATCAACAAATGACATTCATCACAGTAAGATACCTACCGCAAAATCAGTTCACAAATATATAACCAGGGATGAAATTGCTAAAATATGCTTCCAAACGTTAACGATTAGATTAATTTGTTCCCTACAGTACATAGTGTTGCTTTTGACATAAAATCTCAAGGTAAGTGAGTTTTGTTGTTCTATATATTAATTTATATTCATAACAATATATTCAGGTGAAAAGTGTCATCCAGTTTCATCTAACCAACAACAGATGATAACAAGATACGGTAACATCAGTTTATAATATAATAATAATAATAAGAACTTTATTTAGCCGAAGCTATACAATAACAACCATAGATAATATAGTATAGTATAGTATTTGTAAAGTACAATACTAATATTTTGATAAATACATATAATCTGATTACAATCTATAGTCTATTTACATAATACTCTTTTAACTTAAACCTAAAATTTCTTAAATCTAAATCCTTAAAGTATTCAGGTAACTCATTATATAGTCGTAGAGTAAAGTGTTTTGTCCTTGCACAGTGTTTTTTCGTGGGATATAAAACTTTGTTTTATTCCTAGTATTATGTTCATGAGTATCTGCATTTCTAATTAACTTATTTTCAAAATATTCTGGCTGTAATCCTAATTTTATTTTATGTATCAAAATTATTATTTGCATCTCCGTTAAATCTTTAATATTACTCCAATTTAATTCTTTTAACATTAATTCTACACTAGTATATCTGTTACATTTTAATATTATTCGCATTGCTCTATTTTGGAGTAATTGTAGTTTATTTAATTCCTTTTGATTATTCAAGTATAGTACTGAGCCTGCAAAGTAGAAATGTGGTAGAATGATTGAATTATATACCGTTTCTTTTGCTGTTTGAGACAAATGCTTTGAACATCTATTTAAAAAATAAAGTTTTTTTGAAATTTTCTTACATGTATAATTAGTATGCTCATCTAATTTTAGGTTACTAGTCAAAATTATACCTAAATATTTATGTTTCTTTACAACTTCAATAGTGTCATTGCCAATTTTAATTTCACAATCATCATTAATCATATTTACTACTTTACTATCACTACCCAAAACCATTCCTTTTGTTTTGTCAATATTTAATTTGAGTTTGTTCATGCACAACCATTTATCTAAATTACTAAGATCAATATTTAGTTTACTTACTATTTCTGTTTTACTTACACCCTTTAAATACAATACCATGTCATCCGCAAACAAATGATATTGACAATATTGAAAAATTTGCTGTACATCGTTAATATACAAAATAAAAAGTAATGGGCCTAATATACTACCTTAAGGTACACCATGTTCATTTATTAGAGATTCAGAGTAAGTATAGTTACATTTTACTTTTTGTTTTCTATTGGTTAAATAATTTCTAAACCAGTTCAGAACTACACCAGTCAGCCCATATCTTTCTAGCTTCATTATCAATATCTCTATCTATCGTTTCAAAAGCTCGTCGAAGATCCAAAAAAATACATACTACTATAAACCCATCATCTATACATTCTTTCCATTCTCCTATTAGATATTGTAATGCTGATTCACAACTGTGGTTCTGCCTAAAGCCCGACTGATACTTGGACAATAATCTATTATCTTCAATATACTTATATAGTTGTTTGTATACAATTGTTTCCAAAATTTTTGCTATGGCAGGTAATGTATTTATAGGTCTAAAATTTTCACATTTTTTAGTTTTTGGTACCTTTCTTATTGGAATGATAGTAGATATTTTCAAATTGTCTGGTACAACTCCTAATTCTAAAGAACTATTTATTATGTTTAACAGCTTAGTTTCTATTTCATTATAAACTAATTTGTACATATCTATTGCAGTATCATCTGGACTGCTTTTATTTGTAAGAGAAAATATTAATTCTCTCATCATATCCTCATCTAGTAAGTGGAAACATTCACACCAGGGATAAAATAGACGCCCGTCATTGTAAACGATTAGATTAATTTGTTCCGTATAGTATAGACTACAGAATGGGGGTTTTCACGATTTTTTGGTTTTTTTATATGTTAATCTATACATTAAAATATAAGACCCGTATTTTTTCTTTTCGCTTAAAAGTTGCTAATAAGCCTGAAAAAAATTCATAAAGTTTAAAAAAATAAGTGCCGCGAAAATCGATGCCGCGTGTAACAGTGTGACGTCACCAACATCTAGAACATACGTTCAACGCGCTGACAAGGACCGATACGTAGGTCTTACCTTACACAGTCAACATCTTGTCAACTTGAACAGAAAAACATAACCAAATTGTTTCATGCCGTTTCATTTCGATTAAAACCAACACAAAAATTCTTCAATAAACTGTAAGTAATCGTGTTTGAACCTAACCAAACTCGACAACGTGAACCCGTGAACGTGTCAAAAATCGAAAAATCAACTGGTGGTCCGTCGTCCAAACGACAAAAAACGAACTTGCACGAACCAACTCCTGGTTTGCTAGCGATGTTGGCTACGTCACACGTGGCGCATTTCAATGAACGATTCAAAAGACTTACATTTTCATTTCGATAAAGAGGTAATAAATCTATCAAAATTAACAATTATTATCACTTTCCTATAACTTATACATGCTGAAAATTGATATCCAATAAGTATTTCTTTAAAAGCCGTAGGCTTGAAAACCCCCATAATGTTATTCATTTGTAAAATTGTAATGGCCAGTTGCACCAACGAGACTTAAATTTTAAATCGAGTTCAAGTAGACATAATAAAATATGATCCATTTGACATTCGACATGCTTTTATTTATATAAGTCAAGTTTAAAATTTATGATTTTTAGCAACTGTCCATTGCGCACAGATTGTTATTTAAAAAAATATTTTTCTATGTATTACCCAGATTTTTTTAAATATATTTTTTCCATCAAATACGTTATTTCAATATTCCATAATATCCAGTACAAAAACCGTCGTAATTACGATTAAAGGCATTGGCAAGTTAAAAATTGACTTTACAGAAATCAAAACTACATTGTACGTTGAGAAATATAGTGAATACAAAAATATTATTCTGGTCATAGTTACCGAGATATAAACCCGTTAAAGTTGCCAAGATGACGTCATTACAATAGCTCTGCCTACTATTGTAAGCAAAACAACAAACGCGTTGTGCCTAGCCAAACGAACAGTGAACTGACTGACTGCGGTACTCGGCTAAGATGACGTCATTTCTCTAACTTCAAATAGCTGTAACTTTGTAATAAGTAATCTTACAGACTTGAAACAAAAACTAATCAACTTCTAATTTTATAATTTATTTATTAATACTATTTAAAAAATATCGAAAATAACTTGCCAATGCCTTTAAGAACGACGTTCCTATTGCGTCGCTATGTTGCGTCACCGTAACGTCAATGCAAGACGCTTCTGTAACGTCGACAATCGACGTCACTGCGATCCACAAATGCAACGCCTTTTCGCGGCTGCAAATGGACGTCGCAATCAAGTCACTTGTCTGCTTGGGATGTTTGTAATAAATCAGCGCGGGATCATTTCGTGAATTGTACGATCCAATTCTGAATTATATTTTAATTTATCTTTAAATATATCGCGACTCTTTATACTTGTTTTGAGTAATTGTTCGTGTTATGCAAGTAGGTACCTACTCTTCATAAATTATAGTGTATAGTATATTATATATCTATATATATATAAGAAAAATAATACAATATTAATTTTTGTTAATCAATATTATTTATAATACCAAAAATTATTTATTTCAAACCAAGAAATACAGATCTTGGCCCTAAATCATGTATATCATAATTAATATTGTTCTTATTGATCTTAAAGTTATTTTTATTATCAGAGTAATATTTTATTTATACTATCAATAAATTTTTCGAATAGTACCTACCCAAGTAACAATGTAACGTGATTCCGACGTATTTGTGAGGTCGATCTAAGGCGTCCTAGTGACGATTATGCGTGGATCGAATCAACGTCGTTTATCTACGTACCAGTAACATCGATCGTCAACGTCATATTTACATCGACTGTTGACGTTCACGTAACGTCGATTATATACTAAAATAAATTCATACAAATTTTACTATATAGGTTTTAATAATGGATCTATTTAAAAATATATGGTAATTATATAAATTTTTTATTGAGAAAATAAATATAATTCTTAAAACAAAAACAAAAATAAGTTATAAGATAAATATAAAAAATAAGTAGGTAGCATTTACTCCTACATAACAGAAAAATATATAAATAGTCCACTGCTGGAGTTTAATCTTTTTGTCTATTAAAACGTTGAGGTGCATACTTCAGCCATTTCATTGTATAATCTTTAATAATTTTTTTGGTTATGTTCGAATGTGCTGCCTTGAAAGTAGGTATCTAAAATAATAATGCAAGATATACATACTAATGTAAAACTATTTACAATACACAAGTATCATTATTTTGCTTGCCTAGCAATTCGATTATTGTATTTGAGTTCATTGTGAATAGACTTGTTTAGTGGTTACGTCACACTGGTTCCAAACTGGTTCGTTGCTATGCAAGTCGGTAAAACAGGCTGGTTTGACGTTTGCCGTTCGACAATAACTGCGTCTTTAAATTTATTTTGAGATTGAATTGTTTTATAGTGGCTTAAAAACACGTAATAAAGTTTAGTTCGGTAATAAATTATTTTATAAATGATTTTTGATTGTCAAACCAAACTGTTTTATCAACTAGCATAGCAACTACCTTAGCAACGAGTGGCCATTTTCTTGTTTGGAACCAGAAAGTGACGTCACACTAAACAAGTCTATTGTGAATAGACTTGTTTAGTGGTTACGTCACACTGGTTCCAAACTGGTTCGTTGCTATGCAAGTCGGTAAAACAGGCTGGTTTGACGTTTGCCGTTCGACAATAACTGCGTCTTTAAATTTATTTTGAGATTGAATTGTTTTATAGTGGCTTAAAAACACGTAATAAAGTTTAGTTCGGTAATAAATTATTTTATAAATGATTTTTGATTGTCAAACCAAACTGTTTTATCAACTAGCATAGCAACTACCTTAGCAACGAGTGGCCATTTTCTTGTTTGGAACCAGAAAGTGACGTCACACTAAACAAGTCTATTAAGGCGGCTTCAAGCGCGTTACTACACGAGGTACAAATTTGACGTTTCATTTGAAAAGTACTTCCCGTACTTATTCTGCTCGCGGGATTGGGCCCGTAACCTGTTAGCGAGGCAGGGGACCAGGACCAACAAATAACAATACATCACTTAAATACACAAACCGTATATTTAAAATAATACACGACTAAAACCCAACGCGATTGAAACAAAATTACATTTTACATACCACTGAACATCGTACAGGTTAAACTATAAGTAAGTGGTGGTCGTCACGAAAGATGGCGACACTGTTCGTGAACAGACTCTCGTAACAGAATTTAAATTAAATACAATTATATTTGACAAGTTGTTTTATTTGGGTTTAGTTCTGTATATACGTCGTATAAATACATAAATATACAGAACTAAACACAAATAAAATAATTTTTTATTATTCCATTTAGTTTAAAAACGTCTTCGCAACGTCGTTGTGAGACCACGAAATAGTAGTTGATCTAATGACGTTACAAGTAACGTGATTGGCACGTTAATTAATCGACGTTGCATCGATCTCATGGGTCAATATGTCGACGTCGGTATATCGTTCGTATCGACGTTTTTGATAGACTACGTTTACAAATTGTTACATGGGTACCTACTTGTCGTACATGTGTTTTGTATAATTTGTTTTCTAGGCTACTTTTTATATTTTCTATATTTTTTCAATTGTAGTTTTATTATTATATGAACAATAATTGAGTAGGCTGATGAGTCTCGTTCTGGTGACAGAATCACAACAGTATAACCAAAGATTCTAAAGTTAGGGAATCAACCGAGCGGTAAGATTTTTACATGTTCTATGTTTGTGCCTCGCAGGGCATCTCTAGTCCACGCCATGTCACGAGCGAGGCCGATTGTTCGTGTAGCGTATCCAGGATAGAGTTTCTACTCTTTCTACTAGAGTAAAATTCAAATAGTTAGGACCCTGGAGCCTGGACTGCGCGAGAAGGCAGAGCTTGTCATGTACTGTTCGTTTTACAAAAGCGGAGCTAGCACTGCACTTCACTTAATCTTCAAAGAAAACTAAAATATAACTCAATCACAATCAATTACAAAATTCGCAGGGTTACACGAAGCAAAACACTACGAATGTCAGCATGATAATAACAGATATAGACTTTTTTTTTTATTTGTTTTTTTATTTGTTTTTTTATTTTTTTTTTTTATGGGAGGGGAAATCTTTAATAAGAGACCAAGCTGTGGCGCAGCTTGGTACTGTCAGATTCTTACTGACTAAAACCCCTCCCCCTGGGTACTACCAGACCCCTGGGACCGCTTGTGCATAACTTCAGGGGGTTGGCTACCTCAGGCGCGTGTTTCTTGCGCTTCGCTTCTTCATTGTCCTATGGTAGAGACTCCGCACATTGAGTGACTAGTTTGTCGGTAGGGGAATATCTTGGGCTATCTCCCTTTCTTCCTCACATTTTCTTTTCATGACTGAGGACAGGTAACTCTTGAGAGTATCCCAGTTCCCCGCGCTCTGTAGCATGGTCGGGATTAGTGTATCCACAGTGAGAGGGGCGGTTCTTCGAGCTGCGTCCTCTCTCTCTGATTCCCACCTCTTACATTCAAAGAGTGTGTGCTCCACCGTGTCCTCAACCCCAGGGCAGTACTTACAGTCGCTATCATCCGCCTTTCTTATTCTTTCCAAGTACTTGCCAAAGCTTCCATGCCCCGTTAGAGCTTGGACCATGTAGTGGTCAGTCTCTCCGTGCTTTCTTTCCAGCCATGGCACCAGGCGAGGGATGAGTCTCTTAGTCCAGGCTCCCTTTGTGCTGCCATCCCACCTCTCCTGCCACAGTCTCAGTGTCTCAGTTCTCTCTAGTTTTCTGGTCGTCGTGTCGTCCTTGGCGACTTTCCTCACAAACAACCTCGAGCGCTCTTCCGCTTTCAGGTCTATCGGGATCATTCCTGCGACGACCAGTGCTGCTTCTGCCGAGACTGTGCAGTAGGCGCTGCTAACTCGCAGTGCCGCTTTCCTTTGCTCCGCCACTAGTATGCCTCTTGTCCTCTGGACCTTCATTCTCTTTGCCCATACTGGTGCCGCGTATAGCATTACGCACTCTGCTACCATTGCCAGCGTCTTACGTTTGCTGGGACTTGGGCCTCCCACGTTGGGCATTATCCTCGCCAGTGCCATGGTTGCTTTAGCCGCTCTTCTGGCCACCTCCTGCGCATGCGGGACAAAGGTCCCTCCTCCATCTAGAGTTACCCCTAAGTACCGTAGCTTTCGTGCAGGCGTTATTGTCGCCTGTTGTACTTGGAATACCGTCGTTGCAGCCTTTCTTCTGCCCGCTAGGATGATCGCTTCCGTTTTCTCTGGGGCCAGCGACAGATCCATGCTTTCCAGCCACTTGCATATGGCTTCTGCGGATGCATTCGCCTTTAGCACTAGTTCCTCTTCTGTTTTGGCAGTGACTACCAGCCCCAGATCATCAGCAAAGCCCACCAACCTTGCCCCGTTCGGAAGAGGGAGTCGCAGAACCCCGTCATACTGGACATTCCAGAGGAATGGTCCCAGTACCGAGCCCTGCGGTACTCCCCTGGTTACTTTCCGTGCGAAGGTACCTTCCGTGCTTTCTACCCTGATGCACCTGTCTTCCAGATAGGACTTAATCATGTTCAGAAGGTAGTCTGGAACTTCCCTTTTCCTGAGCTCAGACACTATCTTCCTCCATGATGCCGTGTTGAAGGCGTTACGGACGTCGAATGTTAGGAGGGCGCAGATCTCCTTGCGCCTCCACGTCCCCTCTTTAGCTGCTTGCACCATCCTCATTACTTCGGTAATTGCCCCGATAGTGCTCCTTCCCTCCCGGAATCCAAACTGCCATTCTGAAAGGTCGTTCCCACTGGCCAGAGTCTCCTTCAACCTCCCTAGTAACAGGTGCTCAAGTAGCTTTCCTGGTACATTTAGGAGGCACAGTGGTCTATATGATGATGGTACTCCTGGGGGTTTATCTCCCTTCCTGATCAGTACCAGTCTTCCTTCCTTCCATGTTAGCGGGAACTCACCTTTCTTGAGGCACTCGTTCATCGTTGTGAGGATGAGCTCTGGCGATGCTTCTACAACCGCCTTTACAATTTCTGAGGGGACGTTGTCAGGCCCTGGTGCCCGGCCCGTGTTTAG
Source organism: Agonum fuliginosum (assembly GCA_947534325.1). Classification (NCBI taxonomy): domain Eukaryota; kingdom Metazoa; phylum Arthropoda; class Insecta; order Coleoptera; family Carabidae; genus Agonum; species Agonum fuliginosum. Next base: position 34,298,504 of record OX384030.1, on the reverse strand, counting down.
CCTTCCGCTAGCTTTCGCCAGTTCATCAGTGGTGAAAAGTGGTATCTCCTCTGTCGCCACAGCCTCCCTGATCCAGTTTATCTTTCGATGTGTGGGGAAGAGTACGTCGACAGTCTTCATTGCCGTCTGCCTGCTGAGTGCCGTAGGGTTCGCAGCGCCCTTGATCTTTCTTGTCACTATCTTGTACCCTTGTCCCCACACATCTAGGTCGATTTCCTGTAGCAGTTTTTCCCAAGCAGCCTTTTGGGACGCAGTAATTGCCATCCGGAGGTCTTTCCTGGCTGCTTTTAGCTCTGCTAGTTCTGCCTCGCAGTCAGAACCAGTCCTTCTCCTCGCTCTTTGGTATCTTCTGCGTGCAGCAACGGAGGAGCGCCTCAATGAGCCTATCTCTTCTGTCCACCAGTAGACTTTTCTGTGCCTCATCTGCTTTCCTTTCCTTGGCATTGCCTGATCACATATGTGGTGGAGCATTTTGTTGAGCTCTGTTGCATTGGAAGGGGGAGGCCTCAGTGCCGTTGTTTCTTCCAGGGCCTGGTGTAGCTTAGCCTTGTCCATTTTCCCAACTACCCAGCCCCTAGGCTTAGCTGTTGGTTTTTTAACTCCCGGTCGCTGCTTAATCCTAAATTGGATTGGGTTGTGGAGGCTAAGTATTTCCTCGTCCAGCACCTTCCAGTCGTGTACCGTATTCACCATCTGGTAGGAGGCCCATGTCAGGTCTATGATGGACTCTGACGGCCCGCGTTGAAACGTGGGCCTGGTCCCCTTGTTTAGAACAATGAAGTTCTGGCTGGCTGCCCACATGCTGAGGCTCTGTCCCCTCCCATCCATCAAAGGAGATATAGACTTGTTTAGTGGTTACGTCACACTGGTTCCAAACAACGGTCGTTGCTAAGACCGTTGCTATGCAAGTCGGTAAAACAGGCTGGTTTGACGTTTGCCGTTTGACAATAACTGCGTCTTTAAATTTATTTTGAGATTTAATTGTTTTAAAGTGGCTTAAAAACACGTAATAAAGTTTAGTTCCGTAATAAATTATTTTATAAACGATTTTTGATTGTCAAACCAAACTGTTTTATAGACTAGCATAGCAACTACCTTAGCAACGAGTGGCCTTTTTCTTGTTTGGAACCAGAAAGTGACGTCACACTAAACAAGTCTATTGAAGCTGATGTTCTGTAGAACAGACAGTAGCGTAGTTTCCTCTTGTTTATCATCTATGCTTCTCTGACGAGAATTCGTACTTCGCGCAGGGTTCTAGCTATTTGAATTTTACTTCTTAAGGTGGATTTATGCAGCCAAACTAAAACTAACATTAAAATTAACATTAGCACTTGCACTAACATTAACATTAAAATTAAGCGAAGGCATTTATACATACTTACATTACGCCTGCGCAATTGAAGCATTCTTAGTTTGACACATAAATGTGATCAGTAGGTTAACCTATTTGTTTTCATGCCTGTGGCACACCGGTCGAGGAGCATCGAGGACCATCGAGTAACTCCTCGATGAAACGAAAGAACGCACCCGTCCGCGATGGATTTCTATTTAATCGGTGACAAATACATCAAAGTTTTGCGCGAAATCAAATCCAAAGATACGTCTGAAATGAGATACATTCGTTTCATCGAGGAACAACTCGATGAAAATAGCGGCGCCCCTATTTTTCGTCGAGGACGGGGTGCGTTCTATCGTTTCATCGAGGAGTTACTCGATGGTCCTCGATGCTCCTCGGCCGGCGTGCCACAGGCATAAGAGTTGTGTTTTTCTGTCAATATAATTAATAATTGATACTAAACGATAACAATCGCTAACAAGCAAGCAAACTAAAGAAACAAACATAAAAAACGCTCGAAAAATAAGAATTCTACAAGTGACGTTTGTAGCGCTTGCGCAGTAGTGAAACCAACTAACATTAAGTTAAGAAAGTTGGAAGTTGGTCATCTTTCTAGTTTAATTTTAATGTTAGTTGAACGCGTAAATAAGTTCGTACACTTGTGTATATTTAACTTCTTAGTTTTAATGTTAGTTTTAATCTTAATTTTAATTTGGGCTGCATAAATCCAACTTTAAGCAGACAGCTCGGCACCGTTAGCGCAAAGCTTAGCATAGGTGGCAGCAGGGAGCTAGTTTCCGAAGTACGTATTACACGATACATACTTAAGTAAAAATAAGAAGACATACGTATAACGTTACTGCGTGTAATTATGTCTTCCCTGTTGAAGTTTTTACAACAATACATACTACAATAATTATTATAGAGTAAAATTCAAATAGCTAGAACCCTGCGCGAAGTACGAATTCTCGTCTTAGAGAGAGAAGCATAGATGATAAACAAGAGGAAACTACGCTACTGTCTGTTCTACAGAACATCAGCTTCAATATCTGTTAAGCCCTGTTCGCACAATGCATCTAGCATGCACCAAAGAAGAGTCTTTTCATGCATCAAACATGTAGTTGTTGCATGGCCGTTCACACATGAGATGTGTTTGATGCACGTTTGATGCGTGTTTGTAGCATCAAAATAGACTTCTTCTTCCAAGTTTCAAATTAAGTCTCATTGTTAGGTTGGCATTACTGTGGCTACGTCCACTTCAAAATTCTTTTGTATTTACCACAAATAAAGAATTTATTTTTTAAAACACTGATTAAAAACACAATGTAATAAATAAATAGGAAAGAACATAAAGGGAAAAAAGGACTGAGGGAAATAGTCTTTAAAAGACTGGTTTTTATTTAATTAGTATAATAATACTAAATAAATTAAGAAAGAAAGGAAATGAATAGATAAATTATACTATGTAGGTTGTGGTTGTTCTAATGACAGTATGACAGCACTCAAATGTCAACGCAATCAATCTGAATTTAGCAACGACTCAACGATTCAGTACTTCTTCTTTCCCAAGAGTCTTTTGATGCACCAAAATAGCGGCGCCTGTAAAAATATTTTGACGCATGGAAAGACTCTTCTTTGGCGCATGCTAGATGCATTGTGCGAACAGGGCTTTATTCTCATGCTGACATTCGTAGTGTTTTGTTTCGTGTAACCCTGCGAATTTTGTCATTGATTGTGATTGAGTTATATTTTAGTTTTCTTTGAAAATTAAGTGAAGTGCAGCGCAGCATATAAGGCGAGCTCATGTACCTGACGAAGATCACGTGTTCTGTGGGCCCTCGCTGTGATTGGCCTGCGGAATGGGCGGTATTTAAAAATTTTCTTAGGCGGCTTTTGAAATATGGATATTTAGTTCGTTGTTGAACATTGGTTTGTACACAACAAACAATTCAAACACATTCACAATAATATATTACATTCTCAATAATCCATTTCATTCTCAATTGTCGTGTCATGCATAAGTGTACTTACCTACCGTAGATTTTATTAATTCTAGGAAAATTCTAGGAAATGGGATAAAGTAAGGAAAACAATAAATTCTGTAAATTTATTTTATTCCATCAATTAATATACAATCAATTGGGTCACATTTACTCGAGCATCCCATGAGTACACAAATATATTTATGTTTGTACAGTTCATGAATGTAAATCGTAGTAAATATGACCGGGAAATCATTCGTCAATTGGTACTTATAATATTTGTCTACAAATTGTCACATTTACTAAATTATACGCATATATAAACCGTTGGTTAATTTTCATTGACAAACATAGTGGATGTTTATGAAAAATAATTACAGTTTTAGATCGTACATTATAATAAATGTGATAGAAAATTGGATTAGTATTCTCAAAATTCATTCAAAAATAAAAATACCTGTCTCTCCTCTTCTTTTTTTTTGTTGATAATGCTGAAGTCGTTGAGCCGGAGATTCAGATGAAGTGGTGTACCCCAGACCAACAGAAGGCACCCAGTCTGGATGGTTGGGATCGTTCACAGGTCGTTCTGTAATGGAAATACATACACGATATACAGTAAATGCTGTAATAATTCCTTTAGAAACTTACTCGTCACAAAATGTTCCGAACAAATTCGGGCATTCTTCATGGCGGAAAGATCCCGACGTATCGCTGACAACCATCGCTGTGGGCGATCAGCTTTCGCTGATTCAAATTGACCTAAACAAAGTCACATTTTGATAAGTTATATGGGTTTGTAGTACTACTTTTCACACAATTTACCTCTTCGATCAGTTTCTGCCGGTATTATACACCCTTCGTCTATGCTTCAACGCTGTCTTACAGCCCACGACACAGCACTTTCCAGAACTGGGCATTGTCAATGTAGTGTTGGTAATAAAATGTAACATGATAAAAATGTAACTGTAGCTATATTCACTTTGACATTTTGACTTGTAGTAAAATGGTGGATAATAAAAAGACTGATTACTAAATATTACATTGGCGACGAGGATGAACGTCGAAAAAGCGAATATTAAATTATTTGACCCAAGGGGAGATGAATCTGCCACAGCACAAAGGTGGGTCAGGTGGTTGAGATCCTTTGAATTATTTTTAGAGGCTAGTGCCATCCAAAGCGACAAACGAAAACGAGCTCTATTATTACATCATGCTGGAGAGAACGTACAGGAGGTATGGTACACGTTGCCAGAATCTAAGCAAGAAAATACACCGAACGAAGATGTATATGATATTTGTAAACAAGCGTTAACAAACGTATTTAAACCACGGAAGAACTATACATATGAGCGCCATGTATTTCGTTTATTGACGCAAAAAGAAGACGAAACAATTATTCAATTTGTAACTCGTTTAAAAGCTCAAAGCTTAAACTGCAATTTTAGGAATAATGAAGATGATATGATCATAGACCAGCTGATTGAAAAGTGCAAATCCAATGAGCTAAGAAGGCAATTGTTAAAGGAAGGCGACAATATCACTGTCGAAAGAGCGAAAGAAATTGGAAATATATTCGAAGCGTCTGAAAAGCAGGCAGGCAGCATAGAAGCGGTGAAAAACGACCAAGAAGTGAGACGAATAAATAAGGCATATTCAAAACCACGAGGTGATAAAATCAAATGTTACCGTTGTGACAGCGAAGGGCACCTAGCAAGAGACGAGAAATGTCCAGCAAGAAGTAAGACTTGTAGGAAATGTGGCATAGTTGGACACCTGGAAAAATGCTGCAAAACAAAGAAGAAAAACGAAACTCAGGCCAAGGGGAAAGTACATAACATAGACAGCGAAGAGAAAAAAGATGGCAGCGATAATGAATATACATTCCAAGTAGCTGACCGTGATGACCCCGGTGATATTGAAGCATGGATCGGCGGCATTAAGACTAAACTTTTAATCGACTCAGGAGCGACTTGTAACGTAATAGACAAGAATAGTTGGGAAAAACTCAAAGCAAGTAAAAGTAAAGGAAAGTGCGAGAAAACGGGTAGGAAATTATATGCATATGGTAGTGGAAAACCACTAGAAACCCTAGGAATTTTTAAAACAAGCATCCAGTTAGAAGATGGCCGATTATTGAACGCGCAATTCTACGTGGTAAATGAAAAAGGCGTACCAATAATAGGAAAAGAGGATGCTAGAAATTTAGGGATTTTACAAATGGGTCTCCCATTACGATGCATAAACACTGAAGAAAACCCCACATTGGAAACGTTAAAAGAGAAATATCCGAGCCTGTTTTCAAGCAAGATAGGTAAGTTTAAAGACTTTAAACTTAAATTAACAATAGACGAAACTGTTCCAGCAATTGCACAAACTGCTCGAAGGATTCCTCTACAATTACGTCCCCAAGTCAAAACCAAGTTACAGAAGCTGATGGAGGACGACATAATTGAAAAAGTTAACGAACCATCAAAATGGGTCTCCCCAGTTGTTTGTACCGAGAAAAAGAACAAGGAACTTCGCATGTGCATAGATATGCGAGCAGCAAATGAAGCTATAGTACGAGAACGACATCCAATACCATGCATCAGCGACATGCTAGTAGATTTAAAAGACAGTAAATATTACTCTAAAATAGATCTAAGGTCTGCTTTCCACCAGATAGAGCTGGAGGAAGAAAGTAGGGAAATAACTACGTTTGCTACCAACTACGGATTATACAGGTTCAAACGACTGTTTTTCGGGATCAATTGCGCTCCAGAAATATTCCAGAGGACCATGGAACAAAAAGTTGGACATTTGAAGGGTGTGGTTATCTACATTGATGATTTTCTAATACACGGAAAAACAAGAAAAGAGCATGACGAAAATCTTCATATGCTACTGAACAGATTGGAAACATTGGGACTTACGGCGAACACCGGAAAATGTTGCATAGGATTAAAAGAAGTAGAATTCATGGGACACTCGATATCAGAAAACGGAATCAAACCACTGGAGAGTAGAGTAAGAGCCATTGAACAATGCAGACCTCCTGAAACCAAAGCAGAACTACTAAGTTTCCTGGGACTGTTAAGTTATTGCAGTCGGTTCATACCAAACTTTTCTACGTTGACTGAACCGTTGAGGGAACTAACAAGGAAAAATATGTACTTCAAATGGGAAAAACGACACGAGGAGGCATTCGTAAAGCTCAAGAACGCTTTGGTGAAGCAAGGGAAAGTCTTAGGATTCTATGATCCGGATGCCAAATCAACCATAATAGCAGACGCAAGCCCGTATGGACTGGGAGCGGTACTAATCCAGTGCCAAGGCGGAAACAACAAGATAATAGAGTTTGCAAGCCGTTCATTAAGCGACACAGAAAAAAAATACAGCCAGACAGAGAAAGAAGCTCTAAGTCTCGTGTGGGCTTGTGAGAGATTTCACACGTACGTATACGGAACCGAATTTGAAATTATCACGGACCACAAGCCCCTAGAATTTATATTCTCACCGAAATCGAAGCCATGCCCGAGAGTTGAACGTTGGGTTATGCGTTTAATGGGATATCGCTTTAAAGTTCGTTATAGCCCGGGAAAAGAGAACATTGCAGATCCATTATCTAGGATGGGTATTGATAAACAAACTAGAAGTTACGACGATACAGAAGAACACGTCAGGTGGATCGTTAAAGAAGCTACTCCTAAATCGATGTCATTAGAAGAGATCCGAGACGCTTATCACAACAACAGTTACTTGGCTGAACTCAAGAAAGCAATTATATCAAATATTTGGCCAGTCAATCTCCGCAAGTATGAAATAATTAAAATAGAATTGTGTGTTGTAGACGAGATAATACTTAGAGGAACGCGGATCTTGATACCACCATCACTTCGAATGAGGGTGCTTGAACTAGCACACGAGGGTCATCCTGGCATCGTAAAGATGAAACAAAGGCTGAGAACAAAGGTTTGGTGGATCGGAATGGACAAAGAAGTCGAAAACCTCTGTAAACGATGTCACGGGTGTCAATTTGTTGGCGCGGCGGATCCACCTGAGCCCGTAAACAGCAGTAGACTTCCTGAAAAACCATGGCAGACCATCGCTCTAGATTTTATGGGACCGGTAGGTGATAAATATATTTTGGTTGCCATAGATTATTACAGTAGATTTATGGAAGCGAGAATCATGTCATCTATCACCGCCGAGAATACAATAGATGAACTGGAAGAAATGTTCATGAGGTTCGGAATCCCGGAGGAAATCATCGCGGATAACGGACGAAAATTCATTAGTACAAATTTCAGAGATTTCTCTTTAACCAATGGGATCAAGTTTCTCCTAAATACCCCAAAATGACCACAATCAAACGGGGAGGTCGAGAGGCAAAACAGATCAATCTTGAAACGACTGAAAATAGCACATGCTACTGGAGAATCACTAAAAACAGCTTTAAGGCAATATGTGTTTGCATATCACTCTACGCCACATTCGACAACTGGGAAAACACCAGCATTTCTCATGTTAGGAAGAGAAACACGAGATAAACTACCAAACTACAAAAGCTTTACGAAAGAAGACACTGAGACAAGCGATCGTGATGCGGAAAGAAAAGGAAAACAGAAGATATATGCGGACGAAAAAAGAAACAGCAGACCCAGCGAAATCACTGTTGGTGACCAAGTATTACTCAAAAGAGATGCAGTAACGGACAAGCTGCAAACACCGTTTCTTATAACGCCATGTAAAGTCACCGACAGAAAGGGAAATTCAGTCACTATTGAAACTCCGGATGGACGCCGATTCAATAGGAACACTTAATTTGTAAAGAAATTCCATTCGACCCAAGTGGAAGAAGATACGGCAACCGAAGATCCGAAGAGAGACGAGGAGTTGATACCGGCGAACGAGAGTGAACCAACACAAGTCCGAACATCTTCACGAATTTCCAAACCTGCAGGTTGGTTGACGGACTTCGTTCCTAAATAAACAACTTTCAAAAAAACGCGAGGGTAATGTAGTGTTGGTAATAAAATGTAACATGATAAAAATGTAACTGTAGCTATATTCACTTTGACATTTTGACTTGTAGTAAAATGGTGGATAATAAAAAGACTGATTACTAAATATTACAGTCAATAACAAAAACAACAAACAACACAAAATTATAACAAAAATTATAATAAAAAAACACCACAAGTAAACGAAATAACAAAAACAATTAACAAACATCAACAAAACAATAAGGAAACCACAAAACTGACAAAAAAGCCGCAGGATCAAACTATCAAGTCGAAACTCAAATAGTAAATGGCGCTTACCTTTTAAAAAATCTGACGCAGGGCCCACAGAACACTTACTTACTTACTTAATCCTGCGCCTTTCTACCTTTCGGTGTAAGGCGATTCCTGTGGTTATGTCTGCTCTGTATTCCAGTCTTCAGGGTTCCTTCTCCATATTTCTTTCCATGCTTGGCGATTTTGCATACTTCTTTTAGCCTCGTACCAGTTCACTCCCCTTTGTTTTGCCGCTTGTTTTATTTCTTCTTCCCACGTTTTTATTGGTCTGCCTATCTTCCTCTTTACGTGTGATCTCGCTGCATGTACTTGTTTTGCTAACCTTTCTTCGTTCATTCTATTTAGATGGCCTGCCCATCTAAGCTGCCCTTCTTGAATTGTGTGTTCCACAGATTTTGTACCTAGATTCTTCCTGTATGTTACGTTTCTTATTTTATCCATTTTTGTTTTCACCTCTATTTTCCTTAAAAATCTAATTTCCACATTTTGTAGTCTGCTTTGGTGCCTTTTCTGTGTTGTCCACGACTCACTTCCATATGTTAGTATGGGCACTGCCACTCTCTTAAAAACTTCTATTTTGGTTTGTTTCGGCACTTCTTTTTTACCAAGAAATTTATTTTTTAGGGAATTAAATAGCCGTCCTGTTTTTGCCACTCTTTCCTCTAATTCCTTTTTCGCTTATAATCGCTCCCAGGTATGTAAAAGCGTCCACTTGTTCCAGCACGTCTCCATTTACTGTTATCGTATGCGTATTTCCATTTCCGTTAATTTTCATTGTCTTGGTTTTTTCTGTGTTTATTTTCATGTTCCACTTTGTTAGTTCGTTATTCAACATGTTGATATTACTCTCTAACACGTGACCTAAAATGGCGTTCGTCAGATGCATGAGCTCGCCTTTTGTAAAAGTGTAAAACGGACAGTATATGACAAGCTCTGCCTTCTCGCGCAGTCCAGGGTCCTTAGCTATTTGAATTTTACTCTAACCATGTCATATTATCAAAGTTGGAAAGTCGAAGAGTTAAAAAATGTATTGTTTCAAAGAGGTGCCAAAACATCGAGACGAAACACAGAATTAATAGAAAGATTACTTGAAATTTAATTTGTATAATAGTTATTTTAATACATTTTTCAATTTTAGACAGCATCTTTTTTAAATATTAATTATTTAAAATAAAATATAAGTTATTTTCTCCAATGAAGTTTATTCAAATTTGTCTGCTATGGTCGTTTGGGATTTTAAATCGCGAATTACATTTGCCATTGCAGTGTACAATACAGCATTCGCGCATTTTGACTTATGCCCATGTCACACCTATCGAACTCTGTATTATGCCTATGGCACACCGGTCGAGGAGCATCGAGGACCATCGAGTAACTCCTCGATGAAACGATAGAACGCACCCCTTCCTCGACGAAAAATAGGGGCGCCGCTATTTTCATCGAGTTGTTCCTCGATGAAACGAATGTATCTCATTTCAGACGTATCTTTTGTATTTGATTTCGCGCAAAACTTTGATGTATTTGTCACCGATGAAATAGAAATCCATCGGGGTCGGGTGCGTTCTTTCGTTTCATCGAGGAGTTACTCGATGCTCCTCGACCGGTGTGCCATAGGCATTACGCCGGACGTGTATGCCGTATGCGATGAAAAATAGAAACGCCGCTATTTCCATGATACAGAATCTCATGAAACTATTTGCTGCTCATTTCACTACGATGTTCTTGTAATTTGAATTTATGTTATTATCTTCACTCTTGAGTTTGACGTTTTGAGTGTTTGACAGAAGTTTTATATCTATTTTATTTATTCGCTACGTATTATTATTTGATAATTTTATATTAGTTATTATCAAGGAGGGTTATTATATTCTTGTTGGTCATTATACTGTGTGAAATAAGCAACATAACGGCAAACTTCATGTGGAATAATCTAAAGAAGATAATTTTTAAATAATAATTTTATTGTTGGTAAATATATTTAATTTAAATAAAATTTGTTAAACCATCACAGGTGGCATAACTATATATTAATAATATTTTTGGATTTATTTGTAAATAATTTACATAATTTTTCATATGATTTTGTCGTACAGGGGTCCTATTCTATTTCACTTATCAACGTTGATAAGTTGGGTTGTCTTGATAACCCCCCACCATGTGTGACGTAGTAGCCAAGCGACTGTCGCTACGACTTATCAACCCTCGCTACGGTAGACTTGCGCGTTGCGTTGATTTTTGTTCGTTGTGAGGTTAAAATATTTATTTTATAAATATAAAATACCAATAAATTATGGGTTCATTATATGTATTTAATATTTTTGATTAGTTTATTAAATAATTCAACTTACAAATTATAGAAATAAGAAATTGAAATTTTTCTTGAAAAAATAATTTACTTTGAAAATAAAAAAATGGCTTATTTTAAAACAAATAATACGTTTATGATAAGTGATAGGTAAATGGTGGTTTAGCAGTTTTTCTTGACAAATTTCACAGTAAATGTAAAATCTCTATCAGTCGTTATCAACTAGAGGCCAAATATCCCTAACCCTTGATATAGTTACAAACGGAATGACGTCACGAAGTTATCAACTGAACTTCGCTAGCGACTGTCGCTATGAATTAGAATAGGCACCCAGGTGTGACACTGTTTCGTGAGATTTTCGTCATTTTCGTAATACTTTGTGTGATGTATGGCGTGTATGATAGGTGTGACATGGGCATTATGTTGATTCGTTTCATACACAGGGTACCTATTCTAATTCATAGCGACAGTCGCTAGCGAAGTTCAGTATAATAGGAGCTACAGTAGTCTCACTCCGCGAAATTGGTGAAGCAAACTTTTCCTCGCGCAGGTACGCAGCGCATAGTAGTGTCTCTTTCTAATGTGAGAAGTGCGCATGTGCGATATCAGTCTGCAAGTAAACCAGTGACTACGAAAATACGAACCACGAATGCCAAATGACATTAATGTTTCTTGCGTCTGGCGTCAGGGGCGGATCTAGAAAATCTCCAAGAAGGGGGCGAATTCTTATCAAAAGTAATTTTCGATGCTGTTCTTTGAAAAAGAAAGGAAAAATAGCGCCGTAGGCGAAAAATTTTTAGGGTTCAAGGTCAATGGCTGTTTCATTAAAAGTCAAGTTTATCTATAAAGCGGAAATTACATATATTTTACCCTTTTTCACGAGTAAAAATTAAAATAAATAACAAATTTAAAAAATAAATGAAATGAAAGTTGGGAAATTTCTTTATCTTAAATTTGTCAACGATTTCTTAAACTTTTAAAGATCAAATTCTCTCAAAGGGAGGTGATCGCCCTCCCCTTGGATCCGCCACTGCTATAATTACAAAATAATATATTTTTCAATTGTTATTTTATTAAAATTATATTTAGTTTAGGTATAATTAAATAATAAAATTAAAATTTACCAACCGCCAAGGGGGGGGCGATCGCCCCCATCGCCCCCCCGATGGATCCGCCAATGTCTGGCGTTTACACATTTACACGTTTTCATCAACATGGTTATGGGATGTTCAGTGCCGGGTTGTTCGAATACTAGTGGTATGAAGCCAAATTTACGTTTTCATCGGTAATAATTTAAACAAGGGACAAAAACATTTTGATGGTAACTGCAAAATCCCGGTTAGTTCTTTTAAATCCCGATATGCGCACCTGCGCGAGGAAAATTTTGCTTCAAGAGATCAAAGGCGCCGACACGGAGTGAAACTACTGTATTACCTTATACTGTGATTTGGCCTCCAGTTGATAACGACTGATAGAGATTTTACATTTACTGTGAATTTTGGCAAGAAAAACTGCTAAACCACCATTTTACCTATCACTTATCATAAACGTATTATTTGTTTTAAAATAAGCCATTTTTTGATTTTCAAAGTAAATTATTTTTTCAAGAAAAATGTCAATTTCTTATTTCTACAATTTGTAAGTTGAATTATTTAATAAACTAATCAAAAATATTAAATACATATAATGAACCCATAATTTATTGGTGTTTCATATTTATAAAATAAATATTTTAACCTCACAACGAACAAAAATCAACGCAACGCGCAAGTCTACCGTAGCGAGGGTTGATAAGTCTTAGCGACAGTCGCTTGGCTACTACGTCACACATGGTGGGGGGTTATCAAGACAACCCAACTTATCAACGTTGATAAGTGAAATAGAATAGGACCCCAGATAAAGTTCTTATCTTTACTCAATGATAATACACAGGTTTGACGTTTCAAAGTCATTTGAAGGTTAAAAGGAATTAGCTCCCTAGCGAACCTATCGGGATAAATATTGCGCTAACGGTCCCATTTTTATAGTTATGGCGCCATCTACTACTGGCAGATGTACATAAAATGTTTCGCTTCAATACGATGAAGCCATCTAATGAAATGATTGATAAAACATGTTTATATTGATCGAACCATATACTTTCAGATGAGGAGTATTTTCACCAGTTATAATATTAAAAAATAAGTTAAAAACATTTAAATAATATTGAAAATGTAACAATATAATTAGAGAAAATGATTTAATATTACTAGGAATGTACATTATACAACATGAAATTCATTTACAAAACTACATAAAAGGCCACATTAATTCAGATATTTGCGACATCTTTTAGCACCACAAGTACATGGTATTTTGTCTTCCTCAAAAGGAAATTTGTAGTCATATGTTAATTCTTCTCCTTGAATTATTTTGCGTAAAGCAAAAATAAGAATATGTTTGTGTCCCAAAATTTCCAACACTCGAGAGTAGCAATTTGGCTACAACAAAATTAAATATATAGTACCTTGCACTAAAAAACAATAAAATAAAACTTACATCACAAGAATGATTTATAAATCTTGCCGCGTTTCCTTTCATTGTTGCGTCAATCACAAAATGATCGTCAACTCGAAACATATAACATCCAATTCCTTTTGAATTGTAGTATTTTTCTCGCTTGTCTGTTAAGGTTGAACGTATTACCTAAAGCAAAATAGTTTTATATTTATGTACAAATACAGTATAAAATGACATTTACCTCTCCTGCATATTCAATAACCATTTCACCACATTCTATATCACGCAAACAAAATAATCCCCGGCCATGTATACCTGATCTATACACACCAACTGTTTGTTTCGATGTTTCTTTTAACTGTCGGAATCTCATTGCCATTGGTAGATTTACACTGGAAGCCCTCCTAAAATAAATTATTCAATTATTATTATATATAATCGTTTCATGTTTTGATCCAAACCAACCTGCACGCATAATCATTGTCTATTTGGTGAATATAATCCGGATTCCTGTGTTCTGAAGCAAGCCAACTGAACATATCATATGGTTGCTTAACATACATATATGGTTCACATCGGGCTGCTCTAAAACTAAAATCTTCGTTATTTTCTTCATTTTCCGGAAATTGAAATTTGTTGTTAGTGAGAGGTTTATACTTGATACAATTGCCAACTCCGGGCAACTGTTCTATTAAATATCGCAGTCCATTTGAGTTTAAACCCAGAAGCTGCAAACCACTGAAGACACTGAAAGCGTCTTCCGGCAAAGGAGCCATCTTATGAGCAGCTCTTGCTGACTGAACGGCATTGAAAACATTCTTCCAAACTTCTGTTAGTGATGTAGATGAGCAATCAAACCCGTCGCAAGACTGCATTTTATATAACAAACTAGGACTATTCTCTGGTTTGGGTAACACCTTTTTATCTATGTATTCTTTAGTTCCGTTATTTTTTATTTCATTTTCTGAATTTTGTAACTTGGGTTTTTTGGCTGGTGCAATTTTAATGGGAACTTTCTTCTTTGATACATATTTATTACTTATTTTATAAATACCATCTTCTGATTGTTTTTGGAACACAAGTTTTAACGAAGCACTTTCTAGTTTAAGTAACTGATTCTTATTAGAATTGAATTTAACAGACTGTAATGACTTAGTATCATTTTGTAAAGTTTCTTGTATTTTCTCTACAGTTTGGGAAAGCTTATTTAATATATTAGGTGGTTCTACAGCTAGAACTTTATTAGTAATTGGTTGTAGTTTTTGTGGTTGAGTCTGCATGGGCAATACCCGATTCGTTGGTTTCAGAACCTGTGACGCTGGTGCGATCTGAGGTGTAGGAGTGACGATATTCATTGGAACTTTATTTTCAGTATCACAAGGTAAAGTGATACTAGCTGATGTTATTGGTGTATTCATTTGAACATGATTTATTTCAGATTTAACATACTGAGTTGCTGGTTGAATTTGTGATTGAAGAGGTTCAATTATAACTGGTTTAACAACTGGTACATATGAATCATGAACAGGTAACGCATTAACGATTTGAACGGGATAAGATGATTCTAAAATTGGCTGTTGTACATTTTGCTTCTGGAACGTTGTAAGTAAAGGATGAGAATTTACAACAGGTGCAGGTACTTGTGGAACTGACGAATTTACTACAAAATAACTCGTGCCATTCATATCCACAATGGGTTCTAGTTTACTGCTTTGAAATACTTGAGTAGTAGTTGCCGAATAACTACTATTTGATGATAATACTCCAGGTAGTGTCGAAGAAACAAATTGTTGCGATGACATAACTGTATTTTGAACAATAGCTTCAAATCCGTAATATACAGGCGGCGAAGAAAAAAAAAGTGAATTTTGTAAATCATTAACAATTGGTTCCACAGTAGGTACGGATCCTAAGAACAATTGTTCGGTCGACATCATTCCACATTGAAAATTTGATTGTTGTGGCCGATTTTGTTGCACAATAGTTCCCAAAATTGGGCGTGACTGAGACAATGTATCCATTCCTGGAATCACTGAGTACCCATCAGTTGGTATACTTAATATATTTGATGATTCTGTGGTTTGCATTTGGAAATTGCCTGGCACAAACGAATTTGATGTAATAAACGGTGTGGGTTTATATTCGTTCGGTACAATTGTAGCTATACATTGTAAATTTTGTCCGGTTTGTTGTTGAAATGCTTCCACATAGGCTGGCATTAGATTTGGAGATGAAAGATGTTGAATGATTATTGTTGGTCCTAATGTACTGTTTTGAACTTCTGGTAAGCGAATTGATCTATTAGTATTAATAGTATGCGGTGAATTATAATTCACACTAACAGTTTTATCAATTCGAGTTCGTTTCGCCGGTGATTTTTTATTTTTTCCAACAACTGAAGTTGTTCGAGTTCTGATATTATTCCGTTGTTTAATAATTTTCACTTTTGTTATGGGTACCTTTTGAGTAATATTTTCAACAAATGTTGTTAAAGATGACACTTGGTTGCAACTTCTTTGTACATTAGTTGACGTAACTATTTCTGTATTGTTTATTACATGTACATTACTTGGCACAATTTGTACATTAGATGGTACTACTGGAATACTAACAGACTGTGTTATGTAATTGTTGTCAGTAGTACTTGTAGCATCGTTTAGTATTGAAACGGAAGATTCAGATATTGAAGAGTCGATGACACTATTAGGTGTTTGTGTAGTTTGTTCATTGTCTGAATCACTATCACTACTTGAAGACATTGATGCACATATAGTTAAATGTTTCTTGTAACTATTGAGAGTTCTATAAGTACATTGACACTTGTCACACTGCACAGGTTCATCATTAGATTTATTTAAGCTGCTTTGGCTTGTATTAGTATTAGTATTTTCGCTGCCGGACTCATTGTCACTCGCGCCGCTACTCGAATCATCAGCTCCATCTAACTGAACAATTCTTGACTGTGATTTGTTGCGCCAAACTCTACAATTATTTTCTTTTTCATGTTCGATTTCTTGATTTTCTTCTAAACAATATTTTAGCTCTCGAACAGAATCAGATAAACAGTCAACATTTGCTGAATGACCAACAGACATTAAAACACCATCTGGCAATCGCAATTCTTGGAGCATACTGTTTTTTTCATTGTTTCCATCTACTACCATAAATAAGTTATTACTTATGTCAGCCACACTTTTCGGCGTGCAAGATAATTTTCGTTTCTTTATATTTGGTGAACGAGTATTGTCTAATTTACAACTCCACGTTAAACTACAAGATCTTTGATGATTGCAAGATCTAGTAATTTTTTGAATACCAGTAAACACTTCTGATTTGCTTCTTTTTAGGTTTTGCCCTTGCATATCTTTACCAGTTTGAGAAGAGTCTTCTAAATTATGAAACGAGTATTTTGGTTCAAGCCATAGGTCGCTGCCAGTAACTAACAAGTCGGATTTTCTTGATTTTAGCTGCATAGGATCATTTGTACACGAGTCGTGACTTTTTACAGAATCTCCACTGTCCATTGAATCTGATAATTTTAAATCTGCTGTCATAATATCTTCGTAACTCATTAATTTAGGAAAAATATCTTGCACAGATATTCCATCTAATAAATCATGTGGCAAGTCTTCAAATATGGCATCTTTTAATTCAGGAGGTAAAATATCTGCGGTATTTTGTGGCTCATCGTCACAATTTTCTTCCACTTCTTTACTGCAAATTAATTCTAATAAATTTTCTAAAACTTGTAACACAATTTTATCATCATCTGTAATATTAATAGATTCTTTATCATAATCTTTCGAGTTTATTAATTTATTCTTGTATTTTCCATAATCTAATTTATGATTTCTTTTTGAAACTTGAAGTAATTCTTCTCCAGATGGCGAATGGTCAACAGTAAAATTATTTTCCGATTCTATAAGGTCTTTCGAGGTTGGTATCAAAATAGAAGTATTTATTGTATATCTAACTATTTTCCAAGGTTCTGTTGTTGACCAAAACAATCTAGAACATACAAATTCCGACGGTATAATAGCTTCTTCTGTATCCGATAACGGGGGATAGAATGTTCCTAAACTGGTAACATTTAGACATCCAATAAGATATTGTACTTTAGTCAACTCAACATGTTTACTTTTCTTTATATCTACATGTATGTATATTGGTCTTTGCATTTCAAATTCTTCTATATTAAATAAATCAGTTTTATGATCATAGTGGGATGAACAACAAACAGTCTTATCGTTTAGAAAACAGCAATTAGCAATTTGGGCGCACATGTAGTGATACATTTCAGTACAATTTTGAACTGAACAGAAAATGGACGCACCATTTTGTTTGCAAAGAAAGCACACACATTTTCGACAATTTGAAATAACATCATGCACGTTTTGAAGGGAGCAGTCTAATTCTTCATAGACTTGTGAAGACCAAAACGCACAATTCACATGTATCCATTCATCCTGACCACAATATAATAATCTTCCTTCTGAAGACACAGAACTGTCACCAATCTTGTGGCATAACACACATAGTCTGGTATCAAGTTGATTTTCTGTAACATATTTATTCGATATAGTCTTTGCCACCTTCTCCTTCAGTAAATCAGAGAATGTATCATTTTTAAAATAAATGAAAGGAGTATCAGATTTCGATATGTTAACCGATGTTTCTTGAATTAAATCATTTTCTTCATAAACAAGTGTTTGTGGGTTATACCAGGGAAATGTATCTTGAATAACATTATCCAAAATTTTCAGAAGGTGATGACAAAATGATTTCTTTAAAGCTTGTTGAACTTCAAAATGAAATTCTTTCACAGTTTTGTAAATATTTCTATTAATTTTTCTCTTAATATTAAGCAATAAAAAAATAGGCAAAATATTATGTTTTTTACACTGACTCTCTATATTTTCAGTACTGCTCAATGGGCAATTTTTATCATCGTAATTTTTTAAACTATATTTATCACATTCCTTGTTTTGAATTTTAACAATATTACTAGATATATTTTTCTTTTCTGACTCCAAACAATTTTTTATACGAACTGAGCATTCTTTTATGCAAAATTTTTTTCTTATTGTTTTTAAAGAAATATCAAAATTATTGTCTTTCTTTCGCTTTAT
Source organism: Agonum fuliginosum (assembly GCA_947534325.1). Lineage (NCBI taxonomy): Eukaryota > Metazoa > Arthropoda > Insecta > Coleoptera > Carabidae > Agonum > Agonum fuliginosum. The sequence goes on along the minus strand of OX384030.1, from coordinate 34,279,974 downwards.
ATCGTACATATCGTGTTCGCAATCTTTAAGCACAGTTGATACATCTGAATCTGTTCCTATACTTTCAGAATCGTATTCACTATTTACATTATTCGAATACGATATTGTTTTGAAAGTATTGTCATTGAAACAAGAACAATGAATATTTTGAAATAAATTCCTTTTCATTATATCTCTGGCTGATGGACTTCTGGTTAGCAAGCGTAATACAATATGAAAACCATTTTGAAGAGCCATATTTACAGTATCCTTCCAAGGTGGATAACAAGTGCTGCATAAATAGGTCGAAGATAATGGCAAGTGATGTATTATATCATACATCTCGTCGGTTAATTTTTCACATTCCGCATGAAAAATATTTAAACAATTGCCACATTTGACAAACTAAAAATTCATTTTATATTAATATCAAATATGAAAATACAAATACTGAACGTCAATTTTACCTTTAAGTTTGAATTTTCGTCATATGTCTGACATAATATACAACATTTCTTTTGCATTCTTAACTTAAAACATGGTAAACAAACAATTAAATTAGATATGAGTTTTGTGAAATCTTCAGAACCACAATCTTCGCAACGTAAACATAAAGAGCATATCTAAAACATATAACACATAACATATCTGAACCAGTTGCTGATTGGAGTATGTACGTACTGTTGGTTTATTTGAAAGATCCCAATTAGGCTGCATACAATCAGAATGAAAATGTCGGTGACATGACTTACACGTTGTTTTTGTTTTATCAGATTTGCCACATTTAAAACAAATGGAACACCGAGTACATTTCCATAATAATTTCAAATTAGAATTAGTATCAGACTGAGTAACATTATTATTATACAAATATCTATGTATAACACTGCCATTTATACAATAATAATGATATGGTTCACAACAACAGGTACAGTACAATAGCTGAAACATGATTATTTTTACAATACCTTGAACTTGAAAACTTGCAACATTTTACTTACTTGCTCTTGTCCTGCACTACCACAATAAAAACAAACTGCCTGAATGGAAAATGGTTCCGAACCAATTAATCCAAAGCCACTGTTACATATTTTACTTTCCGACTCATAGTTGTCAAAGAAGTCTGCTGATAATGTAATTACAGGTTTTATTGGATGCTTCACAATATCATTTCTAGTGCAACCCTAAAAATGCATTAAAATTTCAAGTAAATATAATTTATTCAGATTACATCATAAGTCTAATTTAAAAATAAACATAATTTAATTTTATATTCTTACCTCAATCATTGGATCTTGGCAAACATTATCTGATTTCTCTGATGCTGAAGAACAATTAATACAAGCATCTGTTTCTGTTGATATAATTGTAGTTTTCTCAGAGTTACAATCTCTCGCAAAGGTAGCAATAGGTTGTCCTAGTACAATTGATGCGCTGCGACAAACATGTTTCACTCTTGGACCTTTTAAATCTATTTTTTGTCGTTTTGTACAATCAGGTACAACATTTAATGATTCAACAACATTCTTTTTCTGTGTACCCACACGAGTACGTGGTTTCTGAAATTTCTTTTCATTTTTTACATCTTTTAATAATATCTCTGTTTTTGAAGATAATATATCTAATTTAACAGGAGAAATCGTTGTTTCCAATACTTTTCCTAATTGTTCTTGACTAGCATCATTTGTATGAGTTTTTTGCGTTTCTGGTAAATTAGTTAACTTATTTATATTAGGCACAATATCAAATTGATTACAATCTTCTAAGGTTCTCATATTCTCAGGTAACATATTTGTTAGATTTAGTTTTAATTGTGATGGCATTTGAAAAGACTGGAGACACATTTTCAACCAACAAGCTGGACATCTAGCTTTATATGCACAGCGTAAAAGTTTCCATTGTTGACTACGGACAATGGGTGGTACGTGACACATACCTACACACATATACATTAATAAGAATTAAATATTAAAATGAATGAATACACTTACCCTGTCCTTTATGGCAAACTAAAGCAGAAATGGAACATGATTGTCTTTTAATCATTTTGGAGATAAATTTTCGGCATGATTCGCAACTGTATATATTAAATTTCCTCGCTTGCTTTACAAATCTATAAAAACGAACCGCACCACACACACCACACGTCACAGTTCCAGGCGGATTTGGAGCAGATGGTGAATAACTGGAAAATGGTCCATCCATGTCTTCAGAAACATGAGTTCGTAATTGCAATCTTGCTTTTCGGAGAACTAACTTGCTACAAGACTTGGGAGCAGATGTATTTCCAGTTGAATTTATTACAACCATATCATTTGAATCTTTATCATGTGAATGAGTTGATGTTTCAACAACAGATTCTTTTTTATCTTTAACTACTGGTTGTGGTTTCTCCGTTTTAGCTTTAACTTCATTCTTATTAATATAGATTTGTTCATTGTTGATAAATCGTTTATTTGGGATAATAACCCTGGATGAATGTAAACTTTTACTTGGCAGAACAAATTTCCCAACTAGATTTGTAGAATCTCTATCATGTATTTGTTTCTTCCTACGATAGAGAGATCTTCTGGTATTGCATGCTGTTATTTTCTTGGCAACTGAATCATTACTAACAATACGTAATTCGGAACCTTTTTTCATCAACCGTTTTCTTGTTGTTTTGGTATTTTTATAATTATATAAAAATGAACTGGATTTAGTAGTTCTCTTTACAATAGATAACCTGTCACAATCATTGATCTTGTTGTTTTCATCTGTATTAATATTTCGTTCTTCAGATACTGCATGTTTTCCATTTCCATTAGAAGTTTCTTGCATATTGATTTCAATCGTCTAGAAAAACCCATAATAGAAGATGATTATATATTACAATTATAAACAAATGAACGTACCTTATTATTATCACAATGAGTGTTACAGATGTCAGGTGTATTTAAAGATTCGTTATAACCAATTGACGTTTCAGTAGATTTCGTCGATGGACATAACAAAACATTCACACGTTTTTTATTAACATGTTTCGTTGGTTTTCCGGGAAATTTGTATCTTCCCATTTTATGTTTTGATATCAATGTATCTTATGTTTTACGGTTACATGCTGAATTTGAAACAGATAAACATTCACATCACATAACATTGTGCTTGGATAACTCACATACATATACGCGGGAATGGCCACAAGTCATTTTTTCTATGAAAGTAACGTATATAAATTCGTAAAAAACTTATATTATTTTTCATATATTACATTTATTTATTTTTAAGTACTAAGAAAACATTGTCATAAAGAAATATTTCCAAATTTCTCGATGGAATAAAAGAAATTTAATACTAATATATTTAGAAGAAGAATAACAAGTTTATGCTTGACAGCTTGTAGTTATTTACATCGGACTTCGGACATCCGATTTGGTTGGCAAATATTCAAATACAAAAATCATTCAGTTAAAAGCTTTATTATTTTGAATTATTATTATTTCACATGTACATAAAAATAAATAATTATTTTTCTTCTTCAGTAGGATGATTATTTTCATTCGGTTCAGAAAATTTGTTTTTATCCGCTGAATCATGATTTTTTTCTGAGTGATTGCATTCTACAGTAGTTTCCTCAGATGACATATTTTTTTCTTTTCTACACTGCCGTATATTGTTGTACAATTTAGTAGATTTCATAACATCCTGGACTTTTTTACTCTCAAGCCATCGTGTTTTCCATGCTTCTGTGTTAGATTCATCTGTAAATAATTATTTTATAAATATAAGAATACTAGAATTTAGTTCGGTACCTTTTTCCAACGTTACATCATGCTTTTCGTTATTTTCAGACACAGTTTCTGAATGATTTTTAGTATTGTCAGATGTTACTGATTTATCTTCAGTATTTTCAACATCTTCAATATTTGGATTTTTTTCTAAATCACTATTCGAGGCAACTGAAACGACGGATAAATTATCAGGACTGATACATATTACAGAATTTGTAGATCCATCTTCATCTGATTCTTTGTCATTTGTTGATGTATTTAAATGAACTTCCTTGTTAGTAGGACTTCGTACATCAATCTTGATATCCTTGTCTAAAAGTATTTCATTTGCTAGTTGAGATCGTATAGCTCTTGCTCGTGCTTGCAATTCTAATAAATTTAAAACATTCACCACAGGTTCTTGTTCGGTTTTTGGTAACTTTTTAGCTGAAGTCTTTTTTTTTCTATGTTTACCTGTATCTTTTCGCTTTTCACCTCTTTTTGGTTCTGTTTTAATGACAAGGTTAGCATTATCTATAATAAGAGGGAATTTACTATAAAAACAACACAATATTGAAAATTGTAATACCTTTCTCAAGTTCCAATCGTTCCTGTTCTGATAGTTGGATATCAATACAACAATCACTGTCATCTGATATTTCTTGTAATGAAAGTGTGTCAAGATCTGCACCTTTATTTAGCTCAATATCAGATTCTGATGAAGAACTTGTGTCCACATCAACGTTTTCACCTATAATTTAGAAAAGATTGTATTTTGTATTATTGTACAAGGTTTATTGATATACCAGCAAGAATATTACGAAGTCTTTTGTTGGATATTCCTAAAAGTTCTTCTAGAAGTAAGGATTTTACAACTGACAATTGCATACTCTAAAAATAAAAATCATGAAATACCTGTTACTTTTAGACAGCATTAATATACCTTCATAAAGTCTGGAGCCATAGACATGATTTTTTTGGGTTTAATTAATGATAGGACTTCTTGCATGAGTTTTATCCGATTATCAGCATAATACGACAATACATGCTCATTTGACTCAATTTCCAAACTATTTTTACTTTTGTCATTCATTTTAGTGAAAAAATATATTGTTATAATTATTGAATGTGTAAAATACTTCTGTGATGATCAATATATTGAAACCTAGGTTAAGTTACTTTCAATGGTTTGTTGTCAAATTTAAATTCATAAATAAAAATAACTAATAAGAATTTACCCGTCTATAATTCTATTACTTATTTTTATTTCAATAATAAATGTATAAAATAAAAAATTAATACACAAATATATCACAAAATTAACATAATAACTTTATTTCTTATAGATACAAATAAATGTGATTTATTTGGATGGTTTTCACATCTTTGACAGGAATAGTATTTATATCTTTTTTGGTAGCAGAATTTATATCTTTGTTGGTATTTAATTTTTTAAGAAAGAACCTTCTTCTGCTCTCAATTTGCTTGTTCTAGAGTGTTTACAGCAATTTTAGGCTTACGTGTTAGAGTACATGATATAGCTGATGATGGAATGTCCACGTTCTGTATTCTTGTTTATTTGACATTATTCACAATTCAAGAAGTAATCTGCAATAATTATACGTTTAAAAGGTTTTTTGCAGTTTACACATAAGTTTGTTTCGTTTCTATCTAAAAAGTTAGAAACGAAACAAACATTCCATCATCAGCTGCTTTAGCATATCTGTAGCAAAGAAAATTTCACGATTGCTGTAAAACACACTAAAACAAGCAACTTGAAAGCAGAAAGAGATGATAAATTACAATTCTTAAAAGATGAAATACAAAAATTAACAGAAAAGCAGTTTCAAACAAATGCGAGCAGTAAAGAGAGCTTAAACTCAATTGATACATTTAAGAAACCTATTAATTCCATTTCTAATATTAAAATTCCTGCACAGAAATCTGAAAATACTGTTAACACTACTGCCAAAAAGATTTAAATTCTGCTACCAAAAAAGATGAATGATTTCAATTGGACGATACTCTATTTACATGAATTAAAATAAATAATGTTATCTGTGCGGAATTATTTGTCACAGTACCGATACGTACATAAATGAAAACCGGCATTTACTTCTACTTATTAATTAGATATAAATTCGCCTAAGTTCAGCAGGTGAAGTAATCATGTTACACTGTGGGCAGATTTTTTTAGCCGCTAGAGTTTTGAACCAACATTTTTCACAATGAACATGCCAACAACAAACTGATACTACAGGTGTAACATAGCGTCCCATGCAAATTAAACATTTGTACTGTTCTTTCATTTGATCACGTTCTTCCAATTCACGAATTTTCATTTTTAACGAATCAATAACAACCGTTTTAGACATTTCACTCATATCATCTTCATTGTCATTTGAAGAGTTTATATCAACTGTTGCACTTTCTTCTGTACTAGCATTAATAAGATCTTGGTCCGTGTAGTGAGTGGGTCCATAGATTTGGGTATCATCACCGTCGATGTTTACGTCAGCTTCCTCTTCCTCTGCAGTAGGTTTAATTATGGATGTTCCCATGCCAAGTCCAGCGAAGCCTCCTTCAAGAAGACTTGAAGCTCGCACTCTGGTTTGTCCAGCCCATTCATACTCTTCAAATCTACTGTCATCACCCTCGACGTCGATGTTTTCATCATCACTAACAGACTCATTGGTATCCATACGTTGTAAACACATTTCAACGTGTAATGTAATATCTTCCAAAGTAACTTTATTACAAACTGGACATGTGATTTCATCTGTTTTTCGTTTTTTAGATTTACTTTTTAGGCGTCCCTGTCTGTTGGATTTCACTTTTTCATAAGTATCCCAACTTTTTTCAGAAAAATCAGTGGATTTTGATGGTCCTGAACTAGGAGATGTTATTTTTGGACTACGCCTTTGTTTATGAATACACAACTTTGATAATTTATCCATTTCCAGAGCTAAATGCGAGTTCAGTTCATTTAAACGAAGAGTGACGCTACATATTGGACAGCAAATTGGATCCATTTGTTTTTTTTTATTTCTACAACCACGACCACTTTCTTCGTATGAATCGGATAGTTGATCCATAGTATTATTGGTATTAAGCTGTTCTTCATTTAGTACAGAAAACATAACTGCACAGTGCAAATAATATCTATAAAAATATGTAATTAGTATACTGTACACATATATTTTTATATAATACATACAAATCCTCTGTTTTATTGTGATATATCATATAAACATTTGTAATTCATTCCAAAGACTTCAATGTAACTATTGTGTATAACATATTGACATAAATTTGATGAAATCTACTGATAAAATAACAAAGTAAACATTCAAATGTATAATGTGTTACAAGATAATCCAAAGCAATTTTAAAGAATTGTCAAAAACGTCAAAAAACATCAAAACAACTATCACCGCTCACGCAAAATTCGCCACATTCACATGTTGAATGAACAGAACCCCTGGTGACATCTAGAAACACTTGTTAGAACTTCAGCACGCTGAATTTAGTGATTTTAGCACAGTATACTGTGATTTTAGTGTCAAATAATTTTTGACGTTGGCAATGCTGAGATTTAGAACAAATGGATGGGCATACATCTTGACGTTTGATCGTTGTCTTTTTTGTGGTTATAATAAGTTTTTCGCGAAATGTTTTAATAAAGTAAATAATAATTATTAAACAAATCACTATGCAAGTGAATTTGAATATATATTTATTCTCTAGATAAATTAGTCATTGCAGATAGGTAAGTAAACTGATTATTGATACATGAATATTGTCAGCAGAATCTATGTTTATGTATATTTTTTCATTTCAGATAATCTTAAATATATCACAATGCGTTTAATGAAGAATGATATTGTGTTTCACTAATAATTGTATAGCTTTATCCAAGAATAATAGATCAAGTGTAAATTCATACATTATGATAATGGAGAGAAGAATAAAACTAAAAACTTTAAATAGCCATATAACTTGTAAGATATGCCGAGGTTATCTTGTAGATGCTACAACTGTCACCGAATGTTTACATACATTTTGCAAAAGTTGCCTTGTAAAACATCTTGAAGAAAATAATACATGCCCAACATGCAATATTGTTATACATCAATCACACCCATTACAGTACATAAGCTTCGATCGTACTATGCAAGATATCGTTTACAAATTAGTTCCGGAGTTACAGAAAAGTATGTCTTGAGTTTTATGAAACAAGCAATGAAATATAATAGTGAATATTTTTTAGATGAAAGTAATCGTGAAAGGGAATTTTATCGATTACGAGGTATACCAAACCCGAAAGATATTCAAATCAACCCCAACGAAGTGGAAGAAGAGAAAACTCCTGCAGATGTTCACGCAGAGTCTGATTATCATCGACAAGATGAGCAAGTGAACGTTTGTTTGGAATGTATTAGCCCTAACTTAAAGACATTGAAAAGAAGATTTATTAGATGTTCAGCTCAAGCAACGATCATGCATTTAAAGAAATTTGTTGCTAAAAAGGTTCTCAATGGGATGGAGAAATACCGAGACGTATGTTTTCTTATTTCATATTTAACATAGTATGAGTGATGCATGATATACATTTTATTTTGCTATCAATATTATTTATGATATTGGCATTGAGTAATTAATATTGTATAAAGTGAAATGAAATATATAAATGTTTGTATTTTTGTTGAGCGCAAACAAGTTTACACAGAAGTCAAAAGCGTATTTATATTAACAAATAGTATATATTGCAATGAATGTAAGTAAATAGTATGTTGATCCACGTAGTAAATCGTCAAACAAGTAACATAATAAATTGAATTTTTATGTGTATTATGTTCACAGATTGACATTTTGTGTAACGACGAGCTGCTTGGAAAAGATCACACGCTGAAATTTGTGTACGTAACAAGATGGAGATTTCAAAATCCACCGCTAACATTACAGTATAGGCCGCGAATAGATTTATAAGTAAGTGAGTTTATATTGTACATAAAACTACTACTTTTACTAGCACCCAATGTTGTTATATATATCGAAAAATAAAACTACTAAACGGGTTTTGTATAGGAGACAATTTCAACTAATTAAATAAGAATTGCGGTTTCTTTTGTTATGTGTGTTTCTTTTCGAACTCATTTGTTGTAAATAAATACATATAATAGCACATGTAACATCGAGAGAACTGAATTCAATGTAGTTAATGATATCTATACAATTTGAATATATTTAAAATTAATGATATCTGAATTTCCGAAGTTCATTGTCAGAATAATATTATAAAACAAAATCGTTCCGTTTATGAACTCGTCAATGAGTAATGTATCCAGATTAGTGTATGGATCTTGGATACATTATATCGATCTTTGTATCAAACCTCACACCATACACTAATCTGGACACATTACTCACTGACGAGTTCATAAATTTGATTTGATGACTGGAAAATTTATTATAGATATATTTTCATATTACAATTTTTGGCAGTGTGGTCGTTGTTATTATTTTTGTTTGAAATCGGAGTTAAATGATTGAATGATGAATTATTTATATAAGTACTATTTACATTGTTTTCTGAATAATTTCACCGTACATTTACATTTAAATATTGTATATTTTTCGTAAATAATTTTTGTGTACAGTTTTGCATACTTGTTATTTATTATAAAAAGAGCAAGTAATATTTTGAAATTACTAAGTAAATACTGAGATAATAGCTAATATAAAAACGTACAAATATTTATCACTTATTATTGAATGAATAAGATTTTATTTGAAATGATAATATTTCGCAGTCTCATTTTGCTTTTGTGTGTATGTGTAATTGAATATTTGTGAGGGAATAATAAAATTACTCGCATAGTAGTAATTACTTATTAAGAAATTGTATCAATTAATCCACACTGCTAGAAATTGACTGAGGTAGAGTCAAATTTATTTTCCTGCGTATGTTCCAGTAAATTTGTTGTGATTTATTTTATTTTCTAATTTGGTTTTGAAATTGAATGTTCAAATAATATAAGCAAAGAAATGTTCACGAAATTCTAATATAAAATTAAATATTTTTTCTATTTTAGCATCTGTAAATTTTGCAATAAACGTAAAAATAAAAAATATAAATACATTTTTATAAGATATAAGCGATATAAGTATTTAAGCCGATTTTGGTAATTTTGGTCATGTTAGTGTACAGTTTCATATAAAATATTCTAAAACTTTGTAATAATCCTAAATATAGTAAACTGGTAATTTTGTACAGTTTCTAATTAGAAAAATATATTATCTAAAATACAAATAAAGTGACGATCGACTGCTACATTATTGAGATAACTAAATATACTCAAAGTTCGATGTTTCGTACATTACTGGTTTGATCTACTTCAATAAATAAGTTTGTAATTTTATTTTATCAAAAACCAATAATACCATGTAAAGGCAAATAATCTCTTGGTAACTATGTGACTAATATATAATTTTGAAAAGAAAGAAAATATTTATAAGCTTTATATTTTAAAATCGCATCATAAATTTTGTTAAAAAGACGTTTAATACTTTATATTAAAATATTTAAAAAAATACGGGTAAATTTAACAACACATCTTGGTAGTCACATAGTTAACTTTGAATAGATCAAATCAGCTTGTCAGCAAAATGTGTTCTTATAAGCGTAATAACTTAATAATAATAGAAATGCAATAAAATTATAAGCAACATTTTTTATATTGGTAGAAGCACTAGAGTTGAAACGAAAATAAGTACAAATAAATAATCTATTAGTGAATAGTAATTGAAATGTAAAATTAATAACAACACGGTATTTACTGGATATGAAACAGGGTAAATAACGTGTAACAATTTTAGCTAAATATTTGATAATGCACTGTACTTTTTATGTTTGGTGATGTCGTAGGAATAGTATTTTTTTATTTTTATTATTATGTTAAAACAATCATAGCCAATTAAATAATTAGGTTTTTTTTTATTGAATTGTATAATTATATATTTTTTTCAGTATTTTATATTACCGATTAATAATTTTTTATGAAACCTATCAAATGAAATCATTGTAATAAATTTTTTTATTTATAAGAAAAGTTGTATCATTTCTTAATAATTCCACCGTATTAAATAAGAATTGCGGTTTCTTTTGTTATGTGTGTTTCTTTTCGAACTCATTTGTTGTAAATAAATACATATAATAGCACATGTAACATGGAGAGAACTGAATTCAATGTAGTTAATGATATCTATACAATTTGAATATATTTAAAATTAATGATATCTGAATTTCCGAAGTTCATTGTCAGAATAATATTATAAAACAAAATCGTTCCGTTTATCAAATGAAATCATTGTAATAAATTTTTTTATCTACAACAATAGAATAATGTATTCATTATATACGTGAAAGTAGTATAATAAACCCCTCCATAAGGACACATTATGAAATAATGAATTCATTATTTCACACTGTTAAATAATGAGAACTTTATTCTCTCAAACTGTCAAACTGCCATCACATCTGTTTTAATATTAGTGTTACATCAAGTTATCATTGTAAGCAGAAACAGTAAAAATAATAAAAATTTATAAAACGCTGTATATGACTAGCCCATAATAGTTCTAAATTACTCGGATAAATGGGACCGTTAGCGCAAAGCTTAGCATAGGTGGCAGCAGGGAGCTAGTTTCCGAAGTACGTATTACACGATACATACTTAAGTAAAAATAAGAAGACGTACGTATAATGCTACTGTGTGTATATATGTCTTCTCTGTTGAAGTTTATACAATAATACCTCTGACAATACTACAATTATTATAACCATGTCATATTATTAAAGTCGGAAAGTCGAAGAGTTAAAAAATGTATAGGGATTTGCAGCCCAGTGATACACCGCCTGGCGGATTTATAGCGAACTAGTCTAAGAGACATTCATTTTTAACCTTGAATAAATATTCATGGCAAACAGACGATTTTGCCGTATACCACAGAGCAACTCATGAAAAAAAAACATATTTACGTTTTCATAAGTTTCCAACTGGTAAGGAAACAGTTAGAGTAAAAAATAACTTTGGAGTTTATGAAAATTTAACAGAAAAATGCCTGGATACAAAATTTAAAATGTGCGTAGGTACATGTTATTTATTCGCCTTTTATTTTATGAGGAGAGGATTGTAGAGCATTTTTGTTTGGAGATAAACTATATATTTTCTAATTATCAGTATCTTTAGCTGTCACTGCGGATAAAATAACGTGTTCCGCATTGAATACTTGTTCTTCTTTCTGGAATTTTCAGTTCCATTTATATACTTCATCGTATCAACTATTATAAATTATAACATTTAATATTAAATATTTATTGATAATTATAAACAACTTAATACGTTAGTTACTTATAATGTTATAATTCGTTATTACTTGCAAAATACATAACGAAATTGTTACGTTAAATACAACCATGCATAATAACATCAAAATCTGCTATAATGTGCAAATTTTTAAGTAGGTAATTGTTTGTATGACAGATAAAATTGTTAATAATAATATTCTTGTTATATTAATAACTATAAAAGATTCCAATTTTGAAAAATGTATTAGCTCTGTCTCCATATCTAATCATAACCTAAAAAATGTACTTATAATTAAGAATTATTTAAAAAATAACATGTCTTTCTTTAGCTTGCAATTACCTACCGACTAAAAATATACAATATTTTAATAATTACAATCATAATGACAATATTATGACAACCAACAAGCAATTTTCACTGATTTTCAAAATCCTACCATAAGGACTTCTAAATGGAATGTCTCTTAGCCTAGTTTCATAGAATGCCGTTGTGGCGCTGCTATCTTAAAAATAAATCCCAATCTTCGATTTATGGTCGAAGATCCCAATAGACTTGTTTAGTGGTTACGTCACACTGGTTCCAAACTGGTTCGTTGCTAAGACCGTTGCTATGCAAGTCGGTAAAACAGGCTGGTTTGACGTTTGCCGTTTGACAATAACTGCGTCTTTAAATTTATTTTGAGATTTAATTGTTTTAAAGTGGCTTAAAAACACGTAATAAAGTTTAGTTCGGTAATAAATTATTTTATAAATGATTTTTGATTGCCAAACCAAACTGTTTTATCAACTAGCATAGCAACTACCTTAGCAACGAGTGGCCATTTTCTTGTTTGGAACCAGAAAGTGACGTCACACTAAACAAGTCTAAAACATCAGGACGAAAAACAGAATTAATAGAAAGGTTACTTGAAATTTAATTTTTATAATAGTTATTTTAATACATAGCAGCATTTTTTTTTAAATATTATGTTATTTTTTATATATTAAGATATTTTCTCCAATGGAGTTTATCCAAATTTGTCTCCTATGGTCGTTTGGGATTTTAAATCGCGAATTACTTATGTCATTGCAGTAAACAATACAGCATTCGCTCATTTTGACTTTCGTTGATTTGTTTCATACACGGCATATACACAAGTTTGACGTTTCAAAGTCATTTGAAGGTTAAAAGGAATTAGCTCCCTAGCGAACCTATCGGGAGAAATATTGCGCTAACGGTCCCATTGTCATCACACCAAAGTTTGATGTTAAGTTAATATCAATACAAATTTGTAGTAAGAAAATGTTGTTTTATTTAAAAAGTTGTAGATAAAACGTCGTATTTAACTCGAAAATAATGGCTATAATTAACTCGGATGATTTATACACTCGCCTTCGGCTCGTGAACAAACTTTCATCCTCATTAATTATAGCCTACATTATTTACTCGTTAAATAATATACTATTATTTATAAGAAAAGTTGTATCATTTCTTAATAATTCCACCGTATCTTCAAATAATATATTGGTACACTACTTTCGTGTATGTTTATGTAATAATTAATGAGACATTGATTTTGAAGGAAAAAAAAGGACTGGCCTGTATTTTCAATAAAAATTGCTATCACTATTTTAAACAAAATTATAAAAGTAAGTACGATAGGTCATTCTAAAAATATATTTGATTTTCCAACAGTGTACAGTAAAATGCAGCACAAATAATAAATTACAACGTCTTTGTGAACTTTTTAACAAATTTTTTGTCTGTTTTTTTAGTATTTAACATGTGTAAACAGTCAGCAAGTTTTTATTCATTTAACGCCGAAGCTGTACGTGCTACTTGTAATTTATGTAAATTAATTAAGATATTAAACTGTACGAGTCGTACATTAAAGGCTGAATGTAGTTTTTAGCCTCTTTTGTGACTGATAACGTTAGAATTTAATTCAAATGAGTTATTTACTGTACTAACAAAGCTTGCTAATATTTTTCAATAATGAACAATTTAATTAAAGCATAATTTACTTTAAATGAAAATAGATTAAAAAAGAAAGAAAATACACTGTTTGTTTTACTTATTGTAGAGCTTATACGATTAATTCCGACTTCTGAGATTATTTCCCCATTATTCTCCAATTATCCTATTGCTTAATAGTTTTTTTTTCGTTTAAATTCTGTTCTCATTCTAAGTGGAAAATCAATACCGTCATATTTACACAAATATATAGCTTAAATAAGGGAAAACTTACATTACAATTTAATTGTGATAATTGCAGAAGAATAGTAATATATTTGTAGAAAATAAATAATTTATAAGGGTAAACGTTATTGAATGTAGGTTAGTTTATTAAGCAACCAACAGTACGCCTGTGCCAAAGGGTGCATCGTGTGGCCTACATTTCTACTTCCGCATGAACTAGAACTGTTTACATTCAATTCACTAACTTTCTTCTTTTTCCAAGCTAAATTAATTCAAGAGGAAACCGGTTAAATAAAAATATAAATATTAATCGTTGGTAAAATGAAAGCAGATATCTTTACCGTGTATTTCAATATTTACACCTTTAAGAATGAATTTTAAGTAGAGTATTTTATATTGTAATTTGAAATGCAGTATTGTATTAAGGAAGAACGAAGAAGGAATGTAAGTTTTAGTATTGCGCATGAGTCCTGTGTTGACGCCACAATCGCCTCTGGTGTGCATGTGATTCACTAACACATTTTCACATTTCCACATGGCCGATGGACGGCAGCGTCATCACACGACGTTTCACGGACGCCGACCGTCCACAACATGCGTATACATCAACAGTAACAGTAAAGTGCTAACACTACATGCAACCAATATGACATTGCTGTGAAACATTCACATATCTAAGTGTGTGTTGTGTATGTGTCTATATGTTACTAGTGCCGGGATATCAACGTTCTTATCATTTTTATTACGGTAAGAATAAGACAAATCATTCTTATTACTTATAAATAGTACATGTTCATTGATTTCATATAATATGTAGTAATATAAACATACATGTACTACATTCCAATAGGTATGTGGCTATCGATTGAGTACTCGTAGTCGCCATTATTATCTGTGTGTAATTCTGTATTGAAATAGGACAAATATAAATTGTAAGTTCCTCAGTTTGTCCGATTGGATATGCTGTAATAGAGTTAGAGTGGGAGTCAGCCATACTGCTCTAGTTACACGTGCACTTAAGACTAAATAATACTCAATCAAACATTTCACATACAAACATATCAAACCAAAATATATTATTATAGTTACTACATACATCATTCAAATATTCAGGGTTGTTAATTAAATTTAAATAAAAAATAAGTGATTTTTAAAGGTAATATTGTTTGTAAAAATTACAATTTAAATTCGCGTGATGTTAGAAAATTGTAACAAGCATATTTACTCGTATTTTACTTTAGGGAATACCAGGTGAAGTGAAATTCGGAGAACTCATTAAAGTTTAATCGTATATCGTACTCAGTAACACCACGCTGAAAGCTCGACTGAAAGCTTTTTTCAGTAAAGCACATGCGCATATGTGATACGTTAATTTTTCTTTCATGTATGTTTTGTTTATTTTATGAGTTACGACTTCATATCATTGACATTACAATGTACTTTATAAGTTAACGAGACATTGATATATAGACTGTATATACTTAATAATTAATTAATTACTTTCTATTTATACCTATATCAGTTGATAAATCAAATCATTCATTAATATCTAATGATACTGACAGTTTTACGCTAGTTAAATACTTATATACTTAAAAATATTGCTTCAAGATCATAAATTCTATCAATAATTAATATACCTATTGTATTGTATTAAAATACAACTTAATTTTATGAAAATATAAAGTTTCTGACCATTTTGAAGATCTCGCATTTTTTACAAATATTTTGTTCACAGCAGGGAATCGAACCGCACAAAATAACGGTTCAGTTCAGGTTCGGTTCGCGGTTCACTGTGTTTTAAAGGGTTCGGTTTTGTTTCGGTTTTTATATTTCTTTTTGAAATAGTTTCGGTTTCTGTTCAATGATATACTGAATAACAAGCAATTCATGAAAAAAAATCGTTCTAGTTTTGGAATAAAATAAAATAGCTCTCTTAAAAAAATTAAAAATTTGCTTAAACTATAATTCAACAATTTTCATAAATTTTTTATAAAAGATGGCGAAAAAACGTTAAATTTCAATTAATGCTGTAAACCGTTCTGAATCGGTTCACAACAATCGGTTCGGTTCCGGTTATGGGTGTGCCAAATTATTTTTAAAGGTTCAATTTGGTTCGCGATTTGTTAAAATTGCTGCGGTTCGTTCTGGTTCGGTTCGAGTTCCTGGTTCACAGTATTAATATTATTGTCACAATAGGGACGGATCTAGGATTTTTAGACGGGAGCGGCCCAAAAATTTAAAAAATTCAAATTGTGCTGGTGCTGCAAATAAAATGCGCCTCAGGCGAAATGTTCTTCATTCAAATTTAAATGACCTGTAATGGGCTCTTCCACCATAGTCAAGATTTAATAAAATTGTGCTAAATCATAACTGTATATAAAAAAATTTATTTAAAAAGCTATTTAATCATGAGATACAAGCGCTTTAAATATTGTGTGATGTCACGTGACGTCTCAAGTCTTATTGGTTATACAAAAATAGACAAACCAATGAGATACAGACACTGCGCCAGCGCCATGCGCAAGCATTTGGATCAGATGTTTGTTAACTTTGAATTGTCAACTGCGTTTGAATTCGTTTTCATCTCAACTTTTTACTTTTTAAGCTATGTTTTATCTATTTTATGGTATTTATTACTCCGCAAAGTTACTTATATCATGGAATTGTATACTGTTTTAAATTTAAAATTATTATAATGGGTCTTCGTTACACAACAGTTTTGGGCCACTAGGTAGCACTTGGGACGTCATCATGACGTCACAAGCGAAATTTTAAACTTTAAAAATTAATATCTTTCTTAATATAGCATAGTTACACGCCGCGTCTGCACAGATCGTCATATTTTAGTATGAAGATTCATTTAAAAAATTAAAAATATATGGTGGAAGAGCGCTCACTCCTTGTTTTACTTGTTCATGATTTTTAAGCTTCAGTTTAGATCATTATGCTAAGATTTCGCTTGATTTTTTACTGGGTCAAAAGGCAAAAATAATCTTTAAGATTTTTTTCGGGGACTCTGTTCCTTCCCCTAAATCCGCCTCTGTGTCACAACAATATAATAATGAAGAAACTATTTTCCACTTTCCGGTTTTTATTCACTGTTTTTAGCGTTATTTTTCAATAATAATTAAATTGTACGATATGAACGCGTTCGGATAATCAAAAACAAATTCTGTATTTTAATTATTGTACCTACCGTTTTTTAAAAATTTCGCTCAGAAAAAAATAGGTACCTATTTATCTTTCTTTGGAACAAATATATCATGTATATTCGGTCCTTTAATTTCAAGTAATATTTGTAAGCGTTTACATTATTGATCAATATGAAACATTTTCATGCATGCCGTAAAATAATTGCGTATCTATCACAATTTAGAAGATAAAATATTGAAAGCAATTTGGCGTTACTGTTTTGCTATCTTACTAAAAGAGATTACTTACAAAAAAAAATGCTAAAAGCAATTTACGAATACATAAATATACGAAACAAGGTCAAAAACAAGGAAAATTTATTGTTTGCTAAAGTAACATGAACATGGATACGATTGCATTGTTTTACATCCATTGTACTAACATCTGCACAACACAAAACAGTATACCGTATTGTAGGCTACTCCAATTCATTCACAGCTAAATTATCAAGACTTCATACAAACAAAACTATCTCTTAGAATACCGTAAAAATGCACAATTATTGAACTGAACTTATTATTATTTGAAAAAATGAACTAAGATATACATTGTCACGTTTTGAGGGTTGAAAGGCGAGGCGGTTGTAGTGTTGTTATGATTATTATAGATGTGAATGTTATTACTTGGAAGTTGGTGGTGCATGAGTGATAGCAATGAGCGCTCATGATGAAACGGCCAGCCTGTTGGTAGGCACCGCAATCACACAAGCAATCACAAGCGCCCCGACACCGACGCCCGTCAACTGCTCAAAACCCGTGCTCATGAGACAAGAGTGCACTACGTTCCTCGTCTCCTCGCACCATCCCCAGTTGTCTGTCTTCTCTGACAGTGAAGAGGACGGTTCACTTTGTCTTGAGGAGAACAGCACTAGGTCGGTGCCTGATATTGAGTTACATTGTAGGTAAGTTACATGTCCTGCAGATTTTTTAAAAATAAATTGCTAGTTTTTAAGTGTAAAATTAGAATTTTTTATTCATGAGAAATTGAATATTTAATTTGGTAATTTTCGTATTATGTCGCGTACTTTACTTTTAGTTAATTTTTATATTTCATTGGGAAATATTTAAAAAGAAAAAGAAAAACAGCCATTGTCGTACAAAATGTAATATCGTAGCAGCAGCACGTAGCATTTTTACGCTTCTTCATGAAAACTGTAATTTCATGTTTTAATTTGGCTTATACGTATTTTGCTGGAAAATACAATTCGTAATGAAAACGAAATGAGAATAATGAGCCAATTATAATTTTGTCTTTTGCGTTTTAAAATATACTATACAGTTTTTATTGTTTTATGTTAATTGTTTACTGTTATATATTTCGTGACTCTTTTAACGTGTTCTTATTTTTTTCTTTCTACACCTTAGAATCAATTGCAATTACTTTGATTATTCATGTATCAAATAATTGTTTTTATTCTCAGTTACTAGGTACTTAGACTATAAAGCAATTTTCCAAAAACTTGAATACTTCTTTTGCCGTCCGTATATAAAACAGTTAAGACTTAAAAGAAACAATGTATATTTTAATATCCGTTCTAACATAAACTTTCATGTAAGTAATAACATTCGTATTACTCATTTAAATAACAGTTGAAATTTTGATATTTTGAAAAATTTGTTTAATATTATATTTCTTATTAAATCTGAATACAAGTTAAGAATTTTGAAATAATAGAAAGAAAAGTCTTAGAATTGAATAGTAGAATGTTTAATATATAAAGGTAGGGGGTCAGGTTTATTTGTGTTATTTTCATGTCTGCGTTCGAACATTTATTGATTATCTTTGTAGTAAACTACCTAGTTTCGAGATCAAATTTTAACAAGTGATCAATAACTTTGTATAACACATAATCGTTAGATGTATGTTATTGTATGTTATGAATATAAAAGTAGCTAGATATAAATGTAATTTATAGGTTAGATGTAAAGGGTTACAAACAAAACCTTTTGCCAAACCTACCAGGAAAGAATCGCAGTTCTTCCACAGCATTTCAGCTTCTGCCACAGACTTCGTTGCAACCAAATTTGGATCGTCGTACATCTCAGTCGCCCGCCTCCACGTTTAAAATCGTCCGGTCCGTTTCCAGAGAGAGCATTCGGTCGATACATCATTGCACCTGTCCCTGTTTAAACACACAGGTAATTACATTGGATTATAGGCAACAACATCCAATTTTACCACTTAGTTGCTCAGTTATTACCTATAATCCATTTCGCAATAAATTGTGTAATGTGGTGTGAATGTCATCCTTTCTACCTTCTTAATTTCTTTAAAATGTATCTAGCTTCAATTTTAGATATTTTTATGTTGATATTTTAATTTTTTCATAATTTGGTAAGTTTATAATAAGTAATAAAATACATAACGGACAGTGAAATAAAATATAAAATTGATTACCCAATTCAGAACAAAGCGCGATGTGAATACGGGTCATTATATTTATTTTTGAAAAGCCTGGAACATAGATTGATAGAGGAGGTATATTTTGCGGCACTTCACTACATGTGTACATGAATTTAAAGAAATAGGATTTATAGAAGTGCACTTATTAAAATTGCAGTCATGAAGCGAGCACTGCATGGACAAGTATTTAGATTTACCGGGCGTCCACAGAGAATATTTATAATACCATTAGTGAAATGATAAATTTGATTTGTAGAATGCCGTATTTCGTGGACATCCGGTCACACAGCATATCAAACACTTCACAATTTAGATTTACCTTTATTATCCACGAATTCTGTGTTCCTAACATAACTATATTTCAAAGGATTTCCCAGGTTTAGTCCTACTCCTAAATTTACTTTAGGACGTAGGATTTCCAATACTGTTGCAAGGATAAGTGAATCAGTATGATTCAATTTACAGAGATAATATTCTACACTTTTTCACTTTTCAGTTAATTTTATAATATTATTCTCTAATTGGTGCTGACTTTTCTAAACAGTAACTAGTTATACACGTTTTATGTTTTCCTATAGAAATAAAGACTTGTAAATTATTCAACCAGTTTTGCTTCACTGCTTAAATGATCACTGTTTTTATAAATTCAGTTTACAGTTATTCCTTCTGAAACATCTACGTAAAAATATATCGCTCTAATGATCGTAACAATTACAAATAAAGTAGATGTCATAGTAGGTAGATTTAAAGATTCAGGATTTAATGAACTAATACTAAGAAGTTCATAAATGATAATGTCATCTTAGTTATGACATGATCTGTGAACTAATAACCATTATCAAACGGTGTACATATTACAGCACCATTAGCGGGGGATATAACGAGCCCTTATTAAGGTGTTTTCATGTGCTCTTATAATTAATGCGGTAATTTGTATTTATCCTAGACAAATCACATTTCATTATTCTAATTTAAATTAATGGTATGTTTAGAAATATAATGGTTATTTTTGTAAAAATAAATATTGCAATTATATGAAATTCCCTTTACAATTAACCTAGGTAGTAAAATGTATATTGTTTTGATGATTTCAAATATCAATAATTAATTTAAAGTACCTAATATTTAATGTAAAAGCTTGAATTTTATATAAAATGGCAAGAGAAAAAATAATGAAATGATATAGGTACCTACAAGATTGGATCATCAATAAACTATTGAAATCATTTAATGATTGATATATCGTTACCTTATCGTTATATCATACGTAATTATGTATATAAATCTAAACCTAACGATTATATTTAATGATTTAAATTTATGACACTCATCAGAATAATTTATGAATATGTGTACAAAAGCAAAAATCAATATTGAATTTAATCTCTTATCTTTTAGTACAAGGATTTATGTTTTATAAAAGTAATCTTTTATAATATTTTGAGTATCTTTTAGACGTGAACAAATTATAATTTAGATGAGTTTAGTATTGAAAACGAAATTCGTAAGTTTTTTGTTGGATTTTGTGAAATATAGAACATAGTAATCTTCTTTGTTTGTAGCCGTAAACAAGGTGTGTCCTGTGCGCATTTGCAGACACACCCTTAAGTCCCAGACACCAAGAAATTACAAAAACCATTTAAATTCACATGATTATTGCATATAGAAAATAAACACTAAGACATAAAACAATAGAGATTTATCTGGTTATTGTTTTTGGTAGGGATAGAACCGCCAGTTTTTTCAGGATTCCGATAATAATTCTCTCTATTTAATGCGTTAAGCTATAAATGAAATACATAGATTTTATTCGCTATAATCGTAAAAGAAAATGTAATTGTGAAGTAATTTTGATTGTTAAAAAGAACAAAACAACAAGAAATAAGAAATGTGAAATCTTGGTAAGGGCTTTTCATTAGAAGTATTTGAGGTGAGATTTTTTTTTCAAATTACATGTAAATATTGTTTGTTCCAGATACACAAAGGTCGGCTTTGTTTCGAAGTTGACAGAGTTTTTTGATTTTGAAATCTGAGTGCAGGAATAATATCTCGGTGAAGATATCGCTATCATCCTAACAGCTTATGATGGAATGAAAGTTAGTACAAACAAGACTTGACTTTAATCCATGTGTTGAATTTATAACTACTCGTACTCGTATTATACTTCTTGCTTTAATAAAATATGTAATACTCGTATGTCAGCTTGTTGAAGAGGATATGAAAAGTGCTCGTATTATTATTATTATTATTATTATATAACTGTTTCAGTGTATTCGGAATGTTCATGTAGTTTGCTGATGTGAAGTATGTGTTGACCTGAGGCGTATAGTGGCATAGATTTGACGTTCGTTATCGTTATTGTTATTAATACTTATTAATAATCTTGCATCTGATTGCTTGCTTGTGACTTGAATACGTGCTACATATTATACTATTTATTATGTCAAGTATTGCACACTGTATTATTTATGATATACGTGTTCCTCATCATATTATTTGTTAGTTTATTTCATTTTAACTGTATGACATTTACAAATATATTTCATTCAAAATCGGTTTTTAATCTTTCTATTTTTTAACATATATTAGTTAATATTATTAATATATTAGTCGTTTTATACAAATATACCACTAAATTAAATTACGTAACTAAACACAGCTTGAAAATTGTGTTTTATTTATATTGATATTCGCAAAAACTATAAAATATTTTAAATAAATGATTTTTAGCAAGAACATACCTAAATACAGACTATTTTTCTGTTGATTGGAGCATAAAACAGTCAACATTTTTGAATGCTTGAAAATATATGGATTTTACACTTTTTTATTCGGAACTGCATATCTTTCTCTATTGTCTTTCATTACTCTTTTCTATATATTTCTTCTAATAATAATAATTTTCTTTTTTGTGTTATTGTTCTCTTAGGTACTATTTACTTAAAAACACAATAATAATTTTATATTGCGGATAAATAACGACGTTCCCATTTTCCCTAGCTGATATAAATTATCAGATAATATGAAATAGTTGAAAGTGCTAATAGAGTGTAAAGCTTTTAACATTATCACTACTTGAATAAGTATATAATTACATAAAGGATAATGAATGTTATTTATATAGAAGAACGCAGGTTCTAGTGATTGATATTGATCAGGTATCGTGCATCTCAACACCAGCACCAACAATGATGATGCACCATGGTGGTATGGGTTTGACGGGGGTCCGTATGATAAGACAGAGATCACAACCAGAACCATCGACGTACAGTGGGTACTTACATGGGCCCACCAGGGGCCTGGGTGGCAGTGGCACAGCTACGTCTGCTTCACTCAGGCAACTTCAGTTCAGGGAACATGTAGATGGGGGGATCGCTATAGCGGACATTGCTGCTGATTCGCTTCGTTACAATGGAGCCATGACTAATTTCAAACAGGTACAACAATGTCCTGTACCTGTATATTATATACCTTCTGTACCTTGCCTGATGTGGTCATGCCCCCAATCTTCACATGCAAGACTATATGCACCTTTGTTGTACAGACTTTCAGTATATTCACTTGCAACTTTCAAACAGAAATCAATATTAACTTTTTGCATGATCATGATAATTAAACTACTGCTCTGTATATAACGGGCTTTATATGCTTCTTGTAAATATTAAATAATATTCAAATATCAAATAAAGACGCTATGCTTGTAGATATAATACAAATTACTAGTTTCATTAATAGTTTCTTTTTACTGATAAATAGCTCCTCCAAATTTTCATTTATAGATAATATTACGAGTAGGTAATTCACCCAATTGAACATTGACAAATAAAACGAATTCCCATGTTGATCACCTAAATTTCACTTTTCTTAGGATAGTCCCCCATAGTTATATTTAGAGAAATTGATTCCCATTGTTTTTTGATGTAGGTACTTTGTATCCTATTCTTTCCTTGGTGATTTTGTTTTGTGACTGATGGTTTTGAAATATCTTCATTTTTATTTCAATGAGCAACTACTGGGTATTGTGGTTTCTTCGGGGTTTTAAATAACCCTTTGTATAAAAAAATAATCATTAACAAAATTCGATTTAAAAATTTGCGTAATAAGTACTTAAAATTGTTTTTAGTGTAATATATTACAATACTATTAAAACTATAACTAACACATACTTTTTAAAAATAGGTATTTAAATATGAACTCGTAATTTTACAAGGTGATATGGTAAGGAATCTAGGTATGATTTATTTAAAATTTATCTATTTCACAATTGTAACATTTTGATATGCCTGTAAAATATGATATTAATTCGTGTGTGTGGTAGTATGGTACTACAATGTGTTTAGTGAATAAACTTAAGTAATTTCTTAGTTATGTTATTTCTATTGTTAGCATTGTACTGATATGATTTACCACTACTTGTTCTTAACGTATTTTCTGAATATTCACATTCTTATAATTTGGATATTATTTAGAATTGATGTGCTAGAATGTTCTTGTTGCAGTAGACTCTTAAAAACTATTCCTCCTATTTCCTCTATTTTATCTTTTCTCTTACTTCTGTAACAGGCACAACCAAAATATTTTGCAAAAGTATGTTAGTGTTGCCTAAATAGACCAAATTTAGTATTTTTTTTGAAGCTATAATGAAGATTTTCTAATAAGAAAAAACTAACTTTGGTCAACCATATTGAATTGTTTATGCATGAATACTACATTTACATTATCATTTGATTTGTTTATTTACATATTATGAATAATTGTTTTTGTTGATTTGCCTACAGCTGGAAATGAAATGAGTTATTAAGGTCCACGCTTAGTTTACTTGTGGTGGTAAATAGTTGTTGTATTATTCTGCTTATAGTTACGAAAGCCAGTGTCAACATTGTCGATACCCTGTTCAGTGAAGAACACAAACTCAAACACAACCACGAACCGAGAACCAGGGGGCGGTTGTGGGGCAGGTGTCGCAGTCGCAGCAAACAACAACACTGCCACGAGTAACATAGCAAGTTGTGAAGGTGGTGGCGGTGAAGAACCCAGCCACATTGACTACCCACGCTTCATGGAAGAGCGAGCCCTAGGAGGCGGCGTGTACAAGGGCCCATCTGGTGCCGCGTCGTCCGGCAGCCTCAAGCACAAGCCCAATGTTGGCTATCGCTTGGGACGACGCAAGGCTCTCTTCGAGAAACGGAAACGCATTAGTGATTATGCGTTAGTTATGGGCATGTTTGGTATCATTGTCATGGTCATGGAGAATGAGTTATCTAGTGCTGGTGTTTATACAAAGGTAAGCTTGTAACATTTAGTTACCTAGTACCTTACCTAGTACATGGTACATGATATTATGTTTAGGCTTCATTTTATTCCATGGCATTGAAGACATTGATATCTGTTTCAACTGTGATTTTGTTAGGATTAATAGTGGCCTACCATGCTTTAGAAGTTCAGGTATACTTAAGTATTACTAGTGATTGAGTAGTAGTTATCATGTTTGATATTTTAGCTTTTTATGATAGACAACTGCGCAGATGACTGGCGTATAGCAATGACATGGCAACGTTCATGCCAAATTTCAATGGAACTTGGAATATGTGCAGTACATCCAATCCCTGGACAATATTACTTCCTGTGGACGACCAAACTAGCAAATAAGAACGGTGATATAGGCTCGAAGTGGGTGCCGTATGATGTGACGTTATCGTTGCCGATGTTCTTGCGACTGTATCTGATATGTCGCGTGATGTTGTTACACAGTAAACTGTTTACGGATGCATCGTCACGTAGTATCGGTGCACTTAATCGTATTAATTTCAATACGCGTTTTGTTCTCAAGACACTTATGACTATTTGCCCCGGTACTGTGTTACTCGTGTTCATGGTTTCATTGTGGATTATTGCTAGTTGGACACTTCGTCAATGTGAAAGGTAAGTTCAAAACATTATCCTCCTCTTTCCACACAGTCGTCCCTAGAGATTCACATTTCCTGTTTTCTGCTTTGAGAAAAACATCAAATCAATAATACAGTGCTGACGTCATAGGCTCAATCCTTGAAAAGTTGGCACGGAAAATACTATCAGTTATAAACTCATTCAAACTTACAAAATTTTATATTCTCTTAAGAATTCACCCATTTACAAACAAAATTCAAACTTGTTCTTAAGATTCCTTTTTGATTTGAATAATTTGAATGTATTTAAAAGTAGTTATTATTATCTAAATAAATGTGTATGTATAGGTTCCATGACGAGGAGCATGCAAATTTGTTAAACGCAATGTGGTTAATTGCAATCACATTTTTAAGTGTCGGATTTGGAGACATTGTCCCAAATACGTACTGCGGACGAGGTATCGCAGTTAGCACGGGTATAATGGTAAATATATCACAGTTCATTATCGTTTACTTTCAATGAATGGGCACGAAACGAACTTTCATCCAAACAAATTACTTATTCATTCATTCGTTAAGCAATAAATCAGGAAGGAATTCAATAATAAAATTTTACTGCTCTTGTAATTACGTCATAAATAGATCCATTTCATCCTCTCTAGGATGAAGGCTTTGTTAATTAGAGCTTTTGATGAATTAAATATTAGTTTCTTTCTAAAATTCAAATCCACTAATTTATAATTACAGAACAATGGTACAAAAAGGACTAATTGCTAATAGAAAGACGTCTCATTAAATAATAATGTTCGAGGGACTCACTTAGCTCTTAGAAATAAATGTATTTGTTTCAGGGTGCTGGTTGTACAGCACTTCTTGTTGCAGTTGTTTCTAGAAAATTGGAACTTACAAGAGCTGAAAAACATGTTCATAATTTTATGATGGATACTCAGCTCACTAAGAGGGTAATCATTATCCGAAATAGATTTGTTGCTCCATAATTTCATTGTAATATTTTGTAGTTAAAAAATGCAGCAGCCAACGTTCTACGAGAAACTTGGCTGATTTACAAACACACAAGACTTGTTAAACGTGTGAATCCAGGAAGAGTACGAACACACCAAAGGAAATTCCTATTAGCTATATACGCGTACGTATTTTCAAATCTGCAACATATTTTTGTTTTGCAAGAAGTGATTTTTTTACAGTTTACGCAAAGTAAAAATGGACCAAAGAAAATTAATGGATAACGCCAATACCATTACGGATATGGCCAAAGTACGCTTACTTTTATATTGCACGTGAAATGATAAATAGATTATATGATTATTTTGTTTGGGTTTAGACGCAAAATACTGTGTACGAAATCGTATCTGACATGAGCTCAAGGCAAGATGCCCTCGAAGATAGATTAACAACAGTTGAAGATAAGCTGTCGTCTTTACAAGAACAAATAGAATTACTGCCCGATCTGATAGCTTCTAGGATATCAATACAGGTGTTATAGGATATGAATACAGGGTTAGAAGGTAGATAATGAGAGTTGTGTCGTAGGCGGAGAAGATAGAACAGCGACGTAACTTCCTGCATCCAGAATCAGCAGCAGGGCTGCAGCAGGCTCGGTCCGTACCACCGACGTGCCCGTGGCCTGGGCCGAGCCTGCCGTTCATCAGCAAGATGACAACGAACTCTACGACAACGCAGAGCTGATCAGTCTTCAAGTGTGCGTGGTTCATGTGCATTCTTTTGGGAAATATGGCGAGTAATAAAACAGAATTTGTGAACATGTACTTTCAACTATATTTTTTTCTCATTTATATATAATCTATTTATCATTTTTAAATATTTTATAAAATTTTAAATATGTAACACGTTTTACAATTTGGAAAAATTTCTAGAACAAAAGGACCTGATAAAATAAAATACTTCAAGTAATTTTGTATAAATAAAATGGGACGTATGTCGTTTCGGTTTTTCTATTATTATTATTATTTTTGGTTCTGTTAGATAGAGAAGAAAGTATATCCACAAAATATACTGTTTTATATAATAGAAATTTGATTCGTAGGTATGCATATTATTTGATTTACTTTTTTCTCTATTTTACAGTAGTTGAATACAAATAATTTCTCATATAATTAACAACGTATATAAATGAGTCACAATGGAATTTAGCAGATCTTTTAAGTATACGAGGTGAATTTGATGATTTTCTTTAAAGGCAAACAGTTTCCATATACAAAGAACTACTTTGCTTTAATGTTTTCATAGCAACCGTTAAGGTGCGTTTTCGTTGACGCGGTTGACCGCAGAGGACTGCTTTATTTTCGAGTGTTTTCGTTGGCGCGGTGCGGTCATGACGTCATACAGTTGTCCGCTCTGCGGACGCGGACCGACCGCTCTCGAAGCAGTCTGAAAACACTTTGACAGAAGCGGACGTCGGCGACGGAATTCCGCTACGGTCAACCACGTCAACGATAACGCACCTTTAGAGATGTATCGTTCATGAACGACTTGTTCTCAAGAAAAGATCCGCGAACTGCCCATCTCTGCTAACCGTATATAATATTAGTTCGTGTGAACTGAAAAACGTCTCAAAAATGTGATAGTCAAAGGCACAGTAATAATATAATAATATAAGTTCTAAACTGGCTTTATTTTAATACAGGAGAATATTACTTGTTAAAAATAAACAAAATTGTACTTAATAAGTGAGAACCCACCAAAATAAATTTTAATAAAAGAAACATTGCATTGTTTATTTTTATTTTATTTATTCTCAATAAGAAATTATGTAGTTCAATACTTTGGTTATGAAATTTACAAATGCCTCACCCGATAACAACAAAATACCATTTATTACAATATTCATTGTTAATAAGACAATAAATTTTTTGAATTGCCAATAGATTGTCCATTTCGTATAAAATGTATTCATTTATTACATAAATATCAACATAAGTCATTGCAAATAAAGTTTATACATTTTTGTGGTAAAAATAATAATTTTATATAACTAAGAAACATCAAACATGTCAAACACAGTGGTTAGAGGTATTAGTTTATTGTAATTTACACATGATTATTACATATGTAGGTGCCATATGACTATCGAATTTGATTTAACCATTAAACCAAACTGAACCAATATCAGTTTTTTCTTTTTCATTAAATGGATAGGTAAATTTGAACTATGATTTATATAGGTACTTCATGCCCTGTGTTATTTTTCTAACATATAACATATAAAAGTAAAAATAATACTATAAGACATGAAACTACATTTTGAATACTATATTTGCTCAATGAACAGATAAAATAAGATATTTATATTAATAATCGAATTTTAAATATAAATTTTAATCATGTTGAATGCATCAAAATCTTTGTGCAGTGAGACGAATATATTAATAATTATAACAAAATAAAACGTCCATGCTTATTTCCAAAATTTTATTTACACTTTGGCAGTCTTCCTGGTTAGATTATATCATATAATACATAATTTTCTTGCCTATTAAATTGCAATTATTATTTTATAAATAAACCGATATAAAAAATTCAATTGTTTATGTTATTGATAAAAACGATAAATGTCATTTTTATACCTAAAGTTAAAGATATTTCGTCAAATAAAGTCAGTATTAAAATTCTAATCGTGGAATAGACTGGAAAATTTTGAATAAGATCAGAAATCTAATTTAATAAAATTATGTAAATACAAATTACAAGTTATAATCATTTTAAGAATTACTCTATTTGTATATTGAATATTAAAGAAGAATAATATGAAATGTTGACGAATTTCCATATTTATTAAAAATAATATTATTTTATTTGAAAATTTACAACTTTGGAATAAACGGAACTTATTTGTTATTATTTAAAAGAAAACCTAATTTATTATTAACAAATATAATAGGTATCTGACAAAAAATAATTTGGAACAAATACAAATTTAAAATTCCGATGTATTTATTATATTGGTATCAATAACAGTAGGTTTTAATGAAAATTTAATTTAATTCTGTAAAATATATAAAAAATGAAGACCAATTTTTGATGTTTTGATACATTTATTTATATTTAATAATTAATGTTAGAAGAAAAATTTGATATTATAATTCACATTTACAATAGGTAAATTCATTTAAGCATCCATCTGTTTCATATTAAATTTAGAAGTACTCATATAAACTTTAAGATTTTTAAAATAAATAGGGATATTTCACCAATCATTAACTTTATATGCACATAAATAATAAAATTCATTTTAGATACAAGTATTTGTAATATGCAGTGTAGTTCAAATCAGTATATTAATTTAATATCACAAGTAACCATTTTTAGATCAAATATTAATCTGCATCATTTACTAAATATTTATCTACATAAGATCTATAGTATAAAATATTTAATTTGATAATAAGTCACAAATACTATAAAACATTATGTTTAGCTGATAAAAAAACATAGTAACTTGTTTTCTTATGTTTTTTTAAACCATATATCTAGGGATGTAAAAACAACTATATAATATATTATATAAATTATTATCCATGCATTAGTTTTTCCAGTACACCTCAATACAATGTATATTTGTTATTACTTAAAATAATATATATATATATATATATATATATATATATTAATTATTTATCATAAGAAATTAAAATATTATTTTACCCTTAACCAAACGCTTTTATAATTTCGTTATGTTATTCTAATTCAAAAATATTAAAAATATAAACGTTACATAAATTAAGATTAGTAAAAAAACATCTGAGTATGTAGTAAAATTTAGTTTAAGGTAATCGCGACTGCAATTAGTTAAGGAAGCAAGTGTAGTGGGTGTGAGAGTCAGTAATTTGGCCAAAATTTTAAAGAGTACTAAATTTTTGGCCAAATTACTGACTATCACACCCACTACGCACTTGCTTCCTTATGTAGTAAAACTTATTAAATTCTAAAAGATTACTTTTTATTATAACATGGTATTGAGATTTTGTTATGAAATAATAAAGAATACGCAAATTTGAAAACACAAATATGAATTTATTATAGATTATAATTGATATGAAAGGTGGGGAAATTTGAAATGTAAGAACCAGCTTGCTTGATCACGAGTTAAAATCGCCTTAAAGAAACTTTTTTCCAGAGATAGGCGTAACTACTTAAGTATTTTGTAAGTAGTAGTTTCATCTTTCTCTGGAAGTGTCATGTGATTCTCAAATGTACGAATATTATCGTACATTATATACAACGAACTATGTGAGATGCTTTAGAATTTAAGTGTACAAACTATGTACTCAACTTAGGTGCTACATTTTCAACTTAACGACCAATATTAATATTAATCACAACAATAAGAATAACAACAATTTAGTATGTGTAGATATTTCATGAATATTTATGGTTTCAAACTCTTATGTATTTACCTATAGTAAATAAATACATTTCAATTAAATTGCACAATAATAATAAAAATGTACTTATAATTATCTACCAGTATATACTTTCAGTTTAATTACTCATATTATGTTATTAAATATATACATGTAGTGTTTACAGCTGGTTTACAGATTACAGCTAGTGTTTCAAACGCAAAATGGACCAAAACAGATATTAACTAGTGTATAAAATTTAAAAAATGCAACTATTTGCTGCTATTATAAGTTTTAAGTAAAATGTTAATAAATCTTAAGCATATTAATAAATAATGTTATTAGGAATAAAATCAGTTTTATTTGTCTCACTGGCGGCGAAATTTAAAATTTCTGACGGCCTCCTTCGCTTGGCCAAGTTATAGCTATAATTATTTATCATTTAGTTTTCTCGTGTACCGCAAGGCGGCCGGCGGCCGACTATCAGCTGTCAAAGTAATTGCGAAATGTAGTCATTTAGAATTTAAATTTATTTTAGAATCGTGTAAATATTTTGTTATTTTATTTTTATTTTTTGTTTAAGTATATATTTTCAGTAATGATAGTCTAGTTAACAAATTCGAAATGAATCAATCAGTATCATTTGTAGATATTTTAAACAACCCTCGTCATTCAACGAAAAAGGTTAGTTTCCATTTGATTTTCATTATTGGAAATTGTATTTTCCTCTTTTCTTTAGGAACTACGACCACCGGGTTCACAGCCAAGAAAAAGACCACCCAAACTTACCACTAAGAGAAAATCTAGTAGACGATTATTTGCTACACTTCCTCCTATATCTTTAATGAGTTCGGAACATGAAAGTATCCTTTATATCATATGTTGCACTTTTGTCAATGTTATATTATTCTTTAACCTAAGAATTACAGCTTTTTGCCGAATATACGATGAATCTCAAAATATATCTTATTTCGATCAGTGTTTCGAACTAATAGAAAAGATTGGAGAAGGTTCATTCGGAGAAGTATATAGAGTTAGATCTAAAGAGAACGGTCAGTATTATGCAGTAAAGGTATTGAAAGTCAGTGTTCGTGGAGAATTTGATAGAGAAGATAAAATTGCTGAGGTGAGAAATTACGAATGTGTACCACAGCATGAAAATATTATAAACTTAGTAAATGCCTGGGAGCAAGATGACTATGTCTATTTACAAATGGAATTGGGATATACATCGTTGGAGCAATATGCTGAAGATAATCATGAAATTACTGAACAACAATTATGGAATATACTGTTGGACATGCTATTGGTATGTATCATTAATTATTATGTTATATTCACGTAGAGTTGTAAATGTATCTCGTGTGTTTTAGTTATAGATTTCTAGTTTATGTTTGTGATTTCAGGCCCTTAAAAACTTGCATGACAGTAATTTAGTTCACTTGGATGTGAAATTAGAAAATATAATCATTAGTGAATCCGGCACGTGCAAACTCAGTGATTTTGGGATTCTAATCAATTTGAAAGATAATTCACGTCTTCGCAACGCCATGGAAGGCGATGCCAAATATTTAGCTGCAGAATTAATGGACGGAAAATTCACAAAGGCAGCTGATGTTTTCAGTCTTGGTATATCAATGTTAGAGTTGGCTAGTGATTTAGAATTACCGTCTCATGGACAGCTGTGGCACAATTTGCGAAATAGTATTTTTCCTGACCATATCACGAAGCGTAAGTACATGCATGTTTTCTGTATTTAATATATTCATTTTAGATTTATCAATATATAATTACTTAATATTATTATAAATGTATATTTTATTTTAGATGTTCCAAAAGAACTCCTGAATATTATTCGTCGAATGATGAATAAAGATCATAAGAAACGACCATCAGTCAAAACGCTTTTGAAACATCCGCGTTTGAAAAGCATGCTTAAACAACGTAAAGATGCTAAAGCTCAGGGTAGAGATATTGTAAGTATTATTATTATTAACAACTGTACATTATAGTTAGTTATAGTTATTATTAATTCTAGGATGGTAGATTAACTCCACCAGTTACAATGATGACTCCAACATCTGTTGTACTTGGTACACCGGTTACGCCTCCAAATAACGGATTGCAGCCTTCTAATAATAATATAGTGCTTCATGTAACTCCTACTGCTGGTTACAGTACGCCTCATTTTTCTTTATGCAACAGCATAGAGTAAGTCAAATCTTAAACATTCAATACTGATTACTTATATTATGTGTTTGTATTTTAGCAGCTCCCTTTTGGGCTCATGTGGCCGCGAATTCAATTCTCAAAACATGTCATGCAATGCGATCTCAAGTACTCCGTATGTATCACCACTACCCTCGCATTCCAAATATTCCAAAAATATTATTTGTTCAAGTGCTAAAAAATTAGATTTTGTCAACGATATGTAAATTTTATACATAGGTCTATCTGTACAAATGTTTATGAGTAGCAATTAGGAATATAAAAATAGTTATATTATTTTCGAGATATATCTTTATATGAATCATGATAAGCTATTTTATTATATTGTTTTGATTTTAAATACTTTTTGTACAAATTTGTTATGTGCTAAAGATATAAAAATACATGCATTTCATCTAATTTTGCATTATAATATTAGCATTTTCTTTATTATAGGGCGCGCTCACTCACGTGTTCTGTGAGCCCTGCGTCAGAATGAGGTCTTGCACTGTTTTTTTATATTGCTTTAATAGAAAGAATAATAAAAAAACATGAGACCCGTATTTCGTATTTTTAGCAAAATTTTTCTCTATATTATTGCAAAAATTATCTTTAAAAATCATTTTGTTCATAATGCGGCTGAATTGCACCACTTCTCTAGTGACTGAAATATTGGCGCCAATTAATCTGAGGGCGCCACCACTGTTGTAACCAAACGAAATTATTTTATATCGGAGCTTGCGCAGAAAGAACGCTACTGTCAGATAGGTATTTGACAAGTTTGACTTTGACGAGAAACGTGACTGAAAATGCCGCAGTGTTGTTTGAAAACCTGTAGAAATAAAAAAAATTTACACAGACTACCGTTGAACGAATAGACGATTTCCATTATGACGTCATTTGACTGCAGCGCTGTGGCAGATTTGGAAATTATTCTGACAGTAATTACGGGTGCCGTGTCAACAGCAGAATATTCAAATTCCGAATCATGTTACAGCCTAATATTCATTTTCAGAATATTCAAATTCCGAATTTTTTAGATTTGCACAGAATTATTCAAATGCCAAAGTATGTCACAGCCGAATCATCATTTTCAGAATATTCATAATCCGAAAATTTTAGGTCTGGCCAAAATTATTAAAATTCCGAAATATGTTACAGCCGAATATTCATTTTCAGAATAATCAAATTCCGAAATATTAAAATTCCGAAACATACTGCAGCCGAATATTAATTTTCAGAATGTACATATTCCGAAAGTTTTAAGTTTGTAAAAATTTATTCAAATGCCGAATTACGTTTCAGCCGAATATTCAATTTCCAAAAATGTATAAATGTTTTTGTATCTTTTTCCAATTTCAATAAAATCTTATATCAACGTTTTACTGTCTTTTAATCTAAATATCATTAAAATCCTGATTTAATCAGGAAAATTATTTTTCAAATAATTATGTCATTTATATGGTAGCACAAGTGACGTGGGAGCTCCTAACTTAATGAAACCTTTAAAATTATGAATTAAAATAATACTGAAATAATTATTTTGATCTTATTTTATAACAAAATAAAACTGTCATTTTAACATATGGCACTCTAACGACGAAAAGCAAAACTGATTTCAAACTGCCAGCAAGCGATAAATTGAATATTCGGCATTTGAATAAATTTTTACAAACCTAAAACTTTCGGAATATGTACATTCTGAAAATGAATATTCGGTTTCAACATGTTTCGGAATTTGAATAATTCCGTGCAAACCTAAAACTTTCGGAATATCAATATTCTGATAAATAATATTCGGTTGCAGTATGTTTCGGAATTTGAATATTCTGTAAATGAATATTCCGCTGTAACATGTTTCGGAATTTCAAAAATTCTGTGCAAACCTAAAACTTTCGGAATTTGAATATTCTGAAAATGAATATTCGGCTGTAACAGGATTCGGATGATGAATATTCTGCTGTTGAAAGCATTCCCGTAATTACAATATAGCTTTGATGTTGGTTATGGTTGTTTATTGATATTTGTAATTTTAATATGTAATTATGGATAAAAATATATTACATTTTAGAGAAGATGATGTGCCCGAGGCTAAATTAAAATACATTACTATAAATATAAACGAAAGATTTAAAAACTGAATATTTACAACAAAATTTATGTAGTATTATTCTTTATTGTAATGTAATGCAAACCGGGAATGCTTTCAACAGCAGAATATTCATAATCCGAATCATGTTACAGGCGAATATTCATTTTCAGAATATTCATATTCCGAAAGTTTTAGGTTTGCACAGAATTATTCAAATTCCGAAACATGTTAAAGCCGAATATTAATATTCATTTTCAGAATATTCATAAACCGAAAAATTGAAGTCTGATCAGAATTATTGAAATTCCGAAACATGTTACAGCGGAATATTCATTTTCAGAATATTCAAATTCCGAAATATTAAAATTCCGAAAGATACTGCAACCGAATATTAATTTTCAAAATATTCATATTCCGAAAGTTTTAGGTTTGCACGGAATTATTCAAATTCCGAAACATGTTGAAACCGAATATTCATTTTCAGAATGTACATATTCCGAAAGTTTTTGGCTGAAACGTAATTCGGCATTTGAATAAATTTTTACAAAACTAAAACTTTCGGAATATGTACATTCTGAAAATGAATATTCGGTTTCAACATGTTTCGGAATTTGAATAATTCCATGCAAACCTAAAACTTTCGGAATATGAATATTTTGAAAATTAATATTCGGCTGCAATTTGTTTCGGAATTTTAATATTTCGGAATTTGAATATTCTGAAAATGATTATTCGCCTGGAACATATTTCGGAATTTTAATAATTCTGGCCAGACCTAAAATTTTCGGATTATGAATATTCTGAAAATGATGATTCGGCTGTGACATACTTCGGAATTTAAATAATTCTGTGCAAATCTAAAACATTCGGAATTTGAATATTCTGAAAATGCATATTCGGCTGTAATATGATTCGGTATTAGAATATTCTGCTGTTGACACGGCACCCATGCAAACCTTTTACACCGGCAAAATACTAATAAAATCTAGCGTTATTTAAATACTGCTGTTAGAATAGTTCAACCAGCAACCGCTGGCGCCACTATCGATTCCTAAATGGAAATCGTCTATTACGTAGACGGTTATGGATTGAAGCTAAATGAATTTAAATAAACTTGAAATATTTATTGGTAATATAATACCTCCATGTAAATCTTTAAATTCTACCTGCGGAATTATCATTTTTTGTTGGTCGCTGATATCAATAACATTATTAAAATTGTTATTACGATCATAATGCTCCAATCTAAAATACAAATCAAATTTATCAACATAAATAATATGAATTAGGTACTGTAAATTTGATATTTCACCTTTTAATTAATTCCGCCTTTTTACTACCTTGTACGGAATAATAAGGAAGTATTGTAATCGCGAAAAATTTAGGTTTTCAGATTTTGATGGAAATATCCGTTTTGACCTTTTCTGAATCCATTATGACTAGTTTCGTCGTGACGTCTGTACGTACGGACGGACGTATGTGTGTCGCATAACTCAAATACGGTTAGACGTAGAAAGTTGAAATTTTGTATTTAAGACTGTTATAGCATCTAGTTGTGCACCTCCTATTTTTGGTTTCAATCTACAAACCGGAAGTAGTACTTATTTAAAATATTTCGATAAATATTTAATTTAAGACAATTTTTTTATTTTAAATGAAAGATTATGTGATTATTACCTACAATCGGTATTTTATAAATATTTTTGTATCTGGTATCATTTAAGGGTGCCGTGTCAACAGCAGAATATTCAAATTCCGAATCATGTTACAGCCTAATATTCATTTTCAGAATATTCAAATTCCGATTTTTTTAGGTTTGCACAGAATTATTAAAATTCCGAAGCATGTCACAGCCGAATCATCATTTTCAGAATATTCATAATCCGAAAATTTTAGGTCTGGCCAAAATTATTAAAATTCCGAAATATGTTACAGCCCAATATTCATTTTCAGAATATTCAAATTCCGAAACATACTGCAGCCGAATATTAATTTTCAGAATATTCATATTCCGAACATTTTAGGTTTGCACGGAATTATTCAAATTCCGAAACATGTTGAAACCGAATATTCGTTTTCAGAATGTACATATTCCGAACGTTATAGGTTTGTAAAAATTTATTCAAATGCCAAATTACTTACGTTTCAGTCGAATATTCAATTTCCAAAAATGTATAAATTTTTTTGTATCTTTTTCTAATTTTAATAAAATCTTATCTTATATCAACGTTGTACTGTCTTAAAAATCCTGATTTAATCAGGAAAATTATTTTTCAAATAATTATGTCATTTATATGGTAGAACAAGTGACGTGGGAGCTTCTAACTTAATAAAACCTTTAAAATTATGAATTAAAATAATACTGAAATAATTATTTTGATCTTATTTTATAACAAAATAAAACTATCATTTTAACAAATGGCACTCTAACGACGAAAAGCAAAACTAATTTCAAACTGCCAGCAAGCGATAAATTGAATATTCGGCATTTGAATAAATTTTTACAAACCTAAAACTTTCGGAATATGTACATTCTGAAAATGAATATTCGGTTTCAACCTAAAACTTTCGGAATATCAATATTCTGATAAATTATATTCGGTTGCAGTATGTTTCGGAATTTTAATATTTCGGAATTTGAATATTCTGAAAATGAATATTCCGCTGTGACATGTTTCGGAATTTCAATAATTCTGGTCAGACCAAAATTTTTCGGTTTATGAATATTCTGAAAATGAATATTCTGCTTTAACATGTTTCGGAATTCGAATAATTCTGTGCAAACCTAAAACTTTCGGAATTTGAATATTCTGAAAATGAATATTCGGCTGTAACAGGATTCGGATTATGAATATTCTGCTGTTGAAAGCATTCCCTCATTTAATTATATTTCGAGCCTCGTTCTCGTAATTACAACTATGTAGTAACGCTTTGCCGGTACGATTATGTCACAATGTTTAGTAAAAACAAAAAACGTAATCTGTTACGTCCCCCTAGATTCCTCTGTCTCCGATCTCCGTGATAATATTTAATCATTACGCTTTCTTGTGCGGTTGTGGTCACATCGGCTCCGATTAATTAAATGTTATAAAGTTAGTGTACAGTGTTCTGCAATTATTTAAGAAGATTGGAAAAAGAAGAGATAGGATAGAGACTCGCGGATGAGAATAATGGAAACTCGAAAGGAAAATAGCGCAGTCGTCGGCAAATTCAAATTCTTCTTTTTCAGAGCAAATTTTAAAAATTAAACAAGGTAATTTATTACCGGTGGTGGTCATGATTTTCTAACTTTGTTTTTTCAAAATGTTTAACAGCGGTTTTTGCATATGTTTTTGTTTTTATAATATTGGATCGGTATATTTCTTAGAGGGGCAAGAACCCTTATAAGTATTTCGAAGTCTTAGTTTACAGTGTTTTAATTTATTTCTTAATTAGCAGTAGGAGTTCACACAAGATCACATGATCCCTGTACAAAATACTACTTATAGTAGATTATTGCCTTTATTACACGTCCGAAAGTTTTTTAAACAATTATAACTATAACTTAAATTGAGGGTGATGCGGTTTTTGCATATGTTTTTTGTTTTATAGTATTGGATCGGTATATTTCCTAGAGGGACAAGACCCCTTTATAAGTACTTCGAAGTCTTAGTTTACAGTGTTTTATTTGACTTCTTAATTAGAGGGGCAAGAACCCTTATAAGTACTTCGAAGTCTTAGTTTACAGTGTTTTATTTGACTTCTTAATTAGCAGTACGAGTTCACACAAGAGGTGAAACATCTGCAGTTACATAACTGAAATTCACGCAAATAGTGAAGCAGTTACTTAATGGATCTTATCGATTTCAGTTTTATAAGCAATAAAACATTATGCAAATTATATGATCGTGGTCGATATATAATAAAAAAAATCTTTTATTTTAACAGACGTGTTTTATTAGTTACACCTTTGAGTTTACACAGAAGAATCATGATATTTCATTGTCTTACTCATATTTATAGCAAAGTTTATCTTAAAGGACTCTTGTTACAGCGTGAGACTCTGTTAGAGAGTTCCTTGCTATTTGTTATGTCATCATCTAGTAAGGATACATAATACGTCCCCTCGTAGATGATGGCTAAGAAATAGGGGATGGAGAAGAAACCTGATGTTCTGTATTATTAGTTTAAATAGGTAATTGAATAGTTATTGTTTCATCAGATGTCTTTTCCTTACATATTTTTATCTTATATTTAATTGAACTTAATTCTACAGATTCCTTATTGTTACTGGGTTTTTTATTTATTTTACAACAGGTGAAAAACTTAGTTTTAAACTTATATAATAGGACAAGACATATTACTAAGAATAACAAACTATAATAATATAGAAATGATGATTGTGATCTTAATTTTGTTTATTGGATTTATGAATTTTTAATTTATTAATTTGATTTTCTATATTTTCGTAAATCATATTCATTAATATGAGTTTTACCGAGTTCTAATAATTTATATCCATTGTTCTCGGGAATATCTAGGAGAAATTGACCTTGGGATAGGAATATGAATTTGTAACAAATCATGTTTTTAATTTGTCAATTTTTACTTTCCTTTTATGAATTTTTCCTTTTACTTCAATAGTATGGTTTTTTTTTTTTTATTTAACAAATTAAAGAGCTTCAACAACTAGGTTATTAGCTCCTGGTACAGTGGTTTACATTTTTTAAGTTGTCTAACTGGTAGTTTTACAATTTCTCGTATATTTTAATGTGTTTAAGAAAATTAATTATATTATTTAAATGATCTGTGTTATTGTTTAGTGCTGCTTTTAGGGTGTTTGGTATACTGTATTGTATTCTTTGTTGGTTGTACATGTGGCAGTTAATTATTATGTGTTCGATGGTTAAGTTTGTGTTACAGTGGCTACATTGTGGGGGTTCTGTTTTTTCAAAAATATATTTATGTGTTAGGGTAGTGTGTCCTATTCGTAATCGTGTGATAATGACATCGTCTCTTCTTTTGCTAAGCACTGTTCTAGGTAATGTATCTTCTTTTAGTTGTCGGAGTTTATTTGTGGTGTTCTGTTTCCATATTGTTGTCCATTCTTCATTCATTTTCGTCTTAAGATTGGTTTTAAAATCTGATGGTGGTACTGTAATTTGTGTGATTTCGAGTTCACTGCTTGTTTTGGCTGTTGTGTCGGCTTCTTCATTACCTGGAATTCCGCAGTGTGCTGGCGTCCATAGTATCATAATATACCTCTGTTGTTGTGAGATAATATGATTTAATTTGTCCTGGATTTCTTGTATCCATGGGTCCTTGGAATAAAGGTTTGGTAGTTGTTTGATTACGCTTAGAGAGTCTGAACAAATTACGTAATGCAAGTTTGTCATATCGCTTTCTTCTATGTATCGTGCAGCCTCTAACATACTGTATACCTCGGCCGTGTAGGAGCTGATGGGGTTCGGAAGATGTCGCACTATTTTTGACTCTGGTGTAATTATTGCTGCTCCTACTGAATTTGTTGTTTTGGAGCCATCAGTGTAAATTTGTTTGTAATTACTATTTTTTCTTATAATTTCATTAAAGAGAGTTCGGTAGAGAATGGGCGGGGTTTGTTGTTTATCATAGATAGTAAGTTGGGTATTAATAGTTGGAAAGGAAATTGACCATGGTGGAGTTTTATTTGTTGATTTTGTTCTAAGTGGAGTTAGAGGTAGGTTATATTTTTGTAGTATACCTTGGATATAGTGATGTAGGGGTGTTATGTTGTTGATTGTGATTTTATTGTTTATGGTTCTAAATATGTTTTTATATAGGGGTATGTCAGGGTTGGTAGCAAGCTTTGTTACATAATTCATCGTTAGCAGTATTCGTCGATAGTGAAGAGGCATTTCTCCTGATTCACTGAGAATGCTATGTATCGGACTTGTTCGGAATGCTCCCGTTATTATTCTTAGGGCAGTGTTTTGGATGGTATCTATAATTTGTAGTTGTTTTTGTTTGGCTGTAGTGTAAAGGATGCATCCGTAGTCGATTTTCGATCTGATTAATGCTTTGTAAATATTTATCATTGATGTTCTGTCTGCTCCCCATTTGAAGTGTCCTAGAATTTTTAGGATGTTAATTCGTTGGTAACATGCAACCTTAATTTCCATCATGTGAGGTACCCATGTTAATTTTTTGTCGAAGGTAACGCCGAGAAATTTGACTGTTTCAACATAAGAAATTGGTGTGTTTCTTATTGTTAGTTTTGGATTATTGTGAGGTTTTCTGTGTTTACAAAAGTGTATAGCTTTAGTTTTTGTCGTTGAGAATTTAAACCCGGTTGTTGATGTCCAATGTTCTATTTTATTCAAATCTGCTTGAAGATCTTGTTCGATGCTGCTTATATTTTTATCTTTCTTGTGTATGACGAGGTCGTCGGCAAAAAGTGATATGTTTGTATGTTTTGCTACATTTTTTGTAATGTTGTTTATGGCTATTAAGAAGAGAGTGACGCTAATTATTTCACCTTGCGGCAAACCGTTTTCTAATTTCTTCTCTTCGGAGATACAGCCATTTGACTTTACTCTAAATCTTCTATTTGTTAAGAAATTTTTTATGTACTTTAAAATGTGCCCATCCAGTCCTATTTCTTTAGTGGTTTTTATTATATAGTGCCGCCAAGTGGTGTCATAAGCCTTTTCAAGATCAAAAAATATTGCTATTAGGTGTTGTTTTAGTTTGAAGGCTTTCTGTATTTCTGTTTGTAGGTTAACAAGCTGGTCCATAGCCGATCTACCACTTCTAAATCCACTTTGATCATTGCTTATTATTTTCTTGGTTTCTAGGTACCATACTAGCCTATTGTTGACCATTTTTTGTAAGATTTTACTTAGACAATTTGACAATGAGATAGGGCGGTAATTATTTGGGTCTGTTTTATTTTTGTTTGGTTTGAGAATGGGAATCACATATCCCTGGTTAGAATGCCACATAGAAACACATAAAAAAAATTTATACGGTTCTATGGTAATCAATATGTGTATTGAAACACCTCTTTTACCATAAACTGCTGGAAATCCAGATATATATTTTATTGGTTTTTATCCGCATATACGAATGTAAGTCTATTCGATCTTATGAGTTTTAATGGTACACAGGTAGAACGGATTTTATACGATTCTATGGTAATCAATATGTGTATTGAAACACCTCTTTTACCATAAACTGCTGGAAATCCAGATATATATTTTATTGGTTTTTATCCGCATTTACGAATGTAAGTCTATCCGTTCGTATGAGATATAATGGTACACAGGTCGAACGGATTTTATACGATTCTATGGTAATCAATA
Source organism: Agonum fuliginosum (assembly GCA_947534325.1). Taxonomy (NCBI): domain Eukaryota; kingdom Metazoa; phylum Arthropoda; class Insecta; order Coleoptera; family Carabidae; genus Agonum; species Agonum fuliginosum. Next base: position 34,237,210 of record OX384030.1, on the reverse strand, counting down.
TGTGTATTGAAACACCTCTTTTACCATAAACTGCTGGAAATCCAGATATATATTTTATTGGTTTTTATCCGCATTTATGAATGTAAGTCTATCCGTTCGTATGAGATATAATGGTACACAGGTCGAACGGATTTTATAGGAATCTATGGTATTTAATATGTGTATTGGAACGCGCATTTTACCATAAACTGCTGGAAATCCAGTAATTTATTTTATTGGTTTTTATCCGCATATAAGAATGAAAGTCTATCCGTTTGTAGAGGATATAATGGTACACAAGTAGAACGGATTTTATTGGAATCTATGGTACTTAATATGTATTTTACCATTCATTGCTGGTTACAGTCTATCTGTTTCTATACGAATATCGGTAGAAGGTATAAGTTAGAAGCCACCGGTAAAAATAGCGGAGAAGTAAGCACTTCGAAAATTATACACTTAGTGATTCCTATACGGTTTTATAGTAACTTCGCTATTAACTTTTAATTGGATTTTATCCGTTTCTATGTGATACACATTCTATTTGATCCTATGAGCAAAGTGGGATACTATTTTCTATGAGAATTTATACGCATTACACATTTTGTGATTTCTATACGGTTTTATAGTAATTTCGCTATTAACTTTTAATTGGATTTTATCCGTTTCTATGTGACACACATTCTATATGATCCTATGAGCAAAGTGGCGTGCTATTTTCTATGAGAATTTATACGCATTACACACTTTGTGATTTCTATACGGTTTTATACTAATTTCGCTATTAACTTTTAATTGGATTTTATCCGTTTCTATGTGACACACATTCTATTTGGTCCTATGAGCAAAGTGGGATACTAATTTTTATGAGAATTTATACGCATTACACATTTAGTGATTCCTATACGGCTTTATAGTAATTTCGCTATTAACTTTTAATTGGATTTTATTCGTATCTTTGTGATACACATTCTATTTGATCCTATGAGCAAAGTGGGATACTAATTTACTAAATTGCATGCCACTTTGCTCATAGGATCAAATAGAATGTGTGTCACATAGAAACGGATAAAATCCAATTAAAAGTTACTAGCGAAATTAGTATAAAACCGTATAGAAATCACAAAGTGTGTAAGCGTATAAATTCTCATAGAAAATAGTATGCCAATTTGCTCATAGAATCAAATAGAATGTGTGTCACATAGAAACGGATAAAATCCAATTAAAAGTTAATAGCGAAATTACTATAAAACCGTATAGAAATCACAAAGTGTGTAATGCGTATAAATTCTCATAGAAAATAGTATGCCAATTTGCTCATAGAATCAAATAGAATGTGTCACATAGAAACGGATAAAATCCAATTAAAAGTTAATAGCGAAATTACTATAAAACCGTATATAGAATGTGTGTCACATAGAAACGGATAAAATCAAATTAAAAGTTAATAGCGAAATTACTATAAAACCGTATAGAAATCACAAAGTGTGTAATGCGTATAAATTCTCATAGAAAATAGCATGCCACTTTGCTCATAGGATCATATAGAATGTGTGTCACATAGAAACGGATAAAATCCAATTAAAAGTTAATAGCGAAATTACTATAAAACCGTATAGAACTCACAAAGTGTGTAATGCGTATAAATTCTCATAGAAAATAGTATGCCAATTTGCTCATAGAATCAAATAGAATGTGTCACATAGAAACGGATAAAATCCAATTAAAAGTTAATAGCGAAATTACTATAAAACCGTATAGAAATCACAATGTGTGTAATGCGTATAAATTCTAATAAAAATTAGTATCCCACTTTGCTCATAGGACCAAATAGAATGTGTGTCACATAGAAACGGATAAAATCCAATTAAAAGTTGATAGCGAAATTACTATAAAACCGTATAGAAATCACAAAGTGTGTAATGCGCATTAATTCTCATAGAAAATAGCATGCCACTTTGCTCATAGGATCATATAGAATGTGTGTCACATAGAAACGGATAAAATCCTATTAAAATTTAATAGCGAAATTACTATAAAACCGTATAGAAATCACAAAGTGTGTAATGCGTATAAATTCTCATAGAAAATAGTATGCCACTTTGCTCATAGAATCAAATAGAATGTGTGTCACATAGAAACGGATAAAATCCAATTAAAAGTTAATAGCGAAATTACTATAAAACCGTATAGAAATCACAATGTGTGTAATGCGTATAAATTCTCATAAAAATTAGTATCCCACTTTGTTCATAGGACCAAATAGAATGTGTGTCACATAGAAACGGATAAAATCCAATTAAAAGTTAATAGCTAAATTACTATAAAACCGTATAGAAATCACGGAGTGTGTAATGCGTATAAATTCTCATAGAAAATAGCATGCCACTTTGCTCATAGGATCATATAGAATGTGTGTCACATAGAAACGGATAAAATCCAATTAAAAGTTAATAGCGAAATTACTATAAAACCGTATAGAAATCACAAAGTGTGTAATGCGTATAAATTCTCATAGAAAATAGTATGCCACTTTGCTCATAGAATCAAATAGAATGTGTGTCACATAGAAACGGATAAAATCCAATTAAAAGTTAATAGCGAAATTACTATAAAACCGTATAAAAATAACGAATTGTGTATTTGCGTATTAATTCTTATAGAAAATTAATTGCCATTCTGCGTATAGAACCGAATAGATTACATTTCTCATAGAAGCATATAAAATCCGTTAAGAATTTTATCGTAAATTTACAATTATTGCAGATAAAATATGTTCCGAATTGATCCAGATTGAAACCCAATAGAATATATTACCACATTGCGTATAAAATGACAATAGAAATATTACGGCTCATAGAATCCCATAAATTCTCATAAAGTTTTTATTACAACTTTGTGCATGGCGGATAAAATTCGGCGTGTGCACATAAGTTACGATAATTTCTCATTAAAACTTTATCTGTATTAACTACCATTTTATCTGGCATTTTAACCAGGGATGCTTCTTGCCATTTTGCTGGGTATAGGTTAGTGGTCCATATGAAGTTGTATATGTTTAATAGTTCATTAAGTGCTTCTTCAGGAAAGTGTTTGATCATTTCATAGCTTATTCCGTCCGGACCTGGACTGCTACTGGTTTTCAGGTGTTCTATGACGTGCTCTAGTTCATTTTTTGTAAATACTTTATTTATTTCGTCATCGTTCTCAACACTTATGTGTACCTCAGTTTTTTCGGATTCATTTTTATATTGGAGAAAATTTTTGTCATAGTGTTCGTTACTAGAGGCATAATGGAATATTTCTGCGAATTTATTTGCTATTTCTTCTGGATTGGTAATGATTTTGTTTTGCAGATGGAGAGAAGAAGTTTCTTGACGTTGTCGTTTACCATTTATGCTTCTTATTTTGTTCCATAATTGTTTTGGTGGTGTGCTGCTATCTATAGTTGTTACATAGTTTTGCCAGGACATTTTTTTACTTTGTATTATAGTGCGGCGTGCTATCGCTCTTGTTTTTTTGAGTTGCATTAGATTTTCTGCGGATTTCCTTTTTTTTGTATTCTTTCAAAGCTTTTTTATTATTATTTACAGCGATTTGGCAGTTTTCGTTCCACCATGGGACTTTTCTTGGTTTGTTTGAGTTGATTTTAGAACCAATTGTTTTTTCGGCAGCGTTTTCTACCTGTTTAGTAAGGTTTTCTACCATTTCGTTTATGTCAATGGTATTGCACTGATTGTTTTCTACATTAAGCTTCAGTACTCTTTTGAATAAATCCCATTTTGCATGTTTTAGATTCCAGGTTTTGTTGCGTGAGTTTGCTGTTGCGCTTTGTGAGTGGAATGATATAATTATTGGGTAATGATCACTACCATGTAGGTAGGGGTGTACTTCCCAGGAACAGTTAGGTGCAGTTCGTGTGTCTGTCAAACTTAGATCTATGCATGAGAAGTTTCCCGTTCTCATACAAAAGTGAGTTGGAGATCCATCGTTTAAAAGAATTATTTCATTATTTGACGAATTTAAAAAGTTTTCAACCATTTTCCCTCGAGTGTCTGTTTTTTCAGAACCCCAGATGTTGTTGTGGGCATTGAAGTCTCCAGTTATTAGGTAAGGGGTTGGTAACTGTTGAATAATATTTTCAATGTCTGTTTCTTCTATTCGTTCGCCGGGGGGGAGGTATATATTGCATATTGTTAACTTTTTTGGTATGAATGCTGTGATTGCGACGACTTCTAAGTTAGATTGAATGTTAATTTCATGCGCTGTATGGTTATTTTTTATTAGTATTGCGACTCCTCCGCTGGCTATATTTGCATTTATTCTGTCTTTTCTATATGATGTGAATCTTTGTAGATTTAACTTTTGATGTTCGTGTAGTCTAGTTTCTTGCAAACATATGCAGTCTGGGTTGGTTAAAGAGATTAAGTGTTGCAGTTCGCCTAGATGGCTGTAATAGCCGTTGTTATTCCACTGTAATACTGACATTTTAATTAATTTATTTATTTATCTTGTTGAGTTAAGGATTCGGTACTTGATGTTAATATAGTTAGTTTTTGTTTTTTATATATTCCTCTTTCTTGATCCAATTGTTCTTTTATTTTATTTATAATCCGTGTAATTCGTGTTTTTAACTTTCTATTTTCCAGGTATTGTCGCAATTCTATCATCATATCCAGAAGTTCGTCCACGTCTTCTGTATATTCTCTAGCTATTATTAATTGTTGGTTACTACCGTAGACATTTTCTAAAAATGATTTTAATTCGCTGTATGATAATACATACGCGTTAGGCGAGGATGCCATAATTGTTTTGATTGGTTTTAGTGCTTCTTCTAATGGTACGTCTGCTGATGGGCTTTCTGCTCTTTTTGGTTTTTTCTGAGTTAGTGTTGTTTCTTTTGTTTGAGTGTTATTTTTATCCTTTTGAGAGTCATCAACTTTAGTTGAGTTGTCCTCGTTTGATGTTCCTTCTAAGTTATCGTTACTATCGGGTGCTGGTCTTTTTGTGGATGCTGATGTTGAAGGGACGATTAATGGTGTCGCGGGAGGGTTTTTACATTGGTTTGTAGTGTGGCCCTGTTGTTTACACTGGAAACAAGTTATTATATCTTCTGTTATGAATATTCTGTATTTAGTGTCGTCCAATGTTAGTTCGATGGTTTCCGGTATAGATTGTTCCTCATCAGGAGATATGTACACTTGCCGTCTGAAACTGAGAATATGAGCGTATTCCGGTTCTTGTAAACCGGCTTTGAGGAAACTTATTGGTGAGACAAGATTTAAGTTTTTTTGTGTTAATTCGGTTTCAATTAAGTAATGGGGAATAATGGGACAGACATTAGAAATTATTAGTCTTTTTGCTGGATTAATTAACCGTCGTATTTGTATTTTGTTGTTATTTATTTTTATGTAGTTATTTTCGTTTATAATTTTATTTACTGTTTCTTTACTGTTGAGATATATGCATATGCGATTATTTGCTATTCTTGATGCGAACAAAATATTTTTTGGATTTGTGATTTTTCCTATGGCTAATATGTATTCTTTTATTTTAGCCCCTTCGATTGCTGGTATGATAATCGCTTGTTCTTTTTTTGGGAACAATGTAGAGTTCGTGACATTCGAATATGTAGGTTTGGTTGCGGGTTGTTCAGGTGTTTTGGACATGATGTTAATACAGAGAACTCCTGTAGTCAGAGGTTCTCAGTGGTTAATTGAATTTAATACGATGGGTATTGAATCCATTTGTTTTGTGGATGCAATTTAATATGGTTAGGATTTTTATTTTTAAAGGTAAGGAGGATTGAAGGAATTTTCTCTACCTTACCCTTAATTTGTTGATTATTTAAACCTGTAGTGTATACTGGCCGGTTTATTTTTGAATTAATATGGTGTAAACACGTGGTTAAATTTGGCTATTGTCAACTACGTACTCACACTTCTATTGATGGAACTGAACTGCCATAGTATGGTTTTTATCATTGTAGTTATCAGTTTTTACTTTTTCGAATAATGGTTTTTTTTTAAATTTTGTTATCACTCTAGGATTTTGTTTGAGAAATGCATGAGTGGCGTTTTTAAATTTTGTATGGGTAGTATTTGGTTTAAAGCATTTTAATTTTTCGTTGACAATTTTATTTCGTAATTTGTCATGTTCATTTTGCTTATTTTTCAAAAATGTTTCTATCTGTTGTTCGTCTGTTGAGGTCATTCTTGGTCGCATGTGTGAGTAATCTCTACCGTATAGTATTTCATTTGGTGTTAGTTTCGTGGTAGAATGTATACTGTCATTGTACGCTAATATAGTTATTGTCAAGATTTCATCTAAATTTTTATTTGGATATTTTTGAAATAATATTCGCAAATGTTCTATTAGGGTAGAATGTAGTCTTTCTATTGCGTTTGACTTTGGATTACCGACAGATGTAATATGTAAATTTATTTGATTATTATGGCAAAATGTTTTGAACGCTAAATTATCAAATTCCTTTCCTGAGTCACAAATGATTGTTTGTGGTTGTAATCTTTCTTTAATAAAATTTGAAACTATATTAATCACGTTATTACAGGTTTTATTTTTTATAAAATATATTTGAGCATATTTTGAAAATTGAACAAATATTGTTAAATAATATTTTGAGTCAAGGGTTAATAAATCTAGATTTATAATTTCAAAGGGTCGTTGAGGGGTTGGTGTAAGATGGTCTTCTAATTTCGGGGGTTGTCTGTCATATTTACATTTTTTACAAATTTCACATTTGTTTATGAATGTCGTTATAGTTTCTAACATTTTTGGCCAATAATATTTTGTTTTTAGTTTATTATAAGTTTCTAATATGCCGCGGTGGTTAGTCTTGCCGTGGTGGTAATTGAATATTGTTTCGTCTTGTTCATTCTCGTTTTCTATGTCTTCAACTTGTTGATTAACTCTTATTAAATTTATTGTTCCAAATTCAAACTTTTCTTGTATTATTTTATTTAAGATGTTAGCAATTTCGTCTGTGCAGATACAATAATATCGTATTTTAGGTACTATATAATTTTGAATAAATTCAAACATTTGTGTTTCTTTATTTTCTGGCTCTAATGAAAGTATCATTCTTAATTTTTTACGATCAAATAGTCTTTTTATTTCTACATTGTTTTCTTCGTCTTCTTGAATTATTATTTGATTGTCAGCTACATTAATTCGATTCTCTAAAAATTTTAAACCATTTATAGGTGCTTCTGGCGATGAATGAACAGTATTGTTTGTGGAATTTTCTAACCATCTTTCTATATCTTCCGCGTTATTTAATAAACTCTCTACTGAATCATTTGAATGATTTTTAAGAAAATTATCGATTTCTTGTGCATTTGCGAAATTTTGTGGAAGTTCGTAAATATTAATTTGAATATTTGTGTCTTTAAAAATATTATTTAATAATTGAAGTAACTTCGATTTTTCTAAATTATCTAGCCCGCATGATAGGTATGGCATATTAATTTCGAATAAGTCGTTTTTGATTAAGTAATCTCTCAAGGTAATAAGGCAAAGTTTTAGTTGTTTTAAATTGACATCTTCTTTATAGGTGTCTTTTGTATACAAATGTACGATTACTTTGTTTTCAAAATTTTGAATTATCATGTTTTGATTTTTATAATTATTCTCGCAGTATTTTTTACTTGTAAATTGTTCATCTATTTGTAAGGCTAATCCTTTACCAAAGCGATTATCTTTAGAAACGCAATGACAAAATATATCTGTTTCGGTTACATCTCCAATCACATAATTAATTTTGAAAGGTTCTCTTATTCGTGATAAGTAATCTGCAATTTTGTTTGTTTTGCCGGGTAAATACTCTACTTCAAAACTGTATTCGTTAAGCTCAATTTTTTCATTGGCAAAATCTATTTTACATTTCAAATCTTTTAGTATGTTTATACCAAATAATAAATCGCAATCTTTATTGAATGTATGGATGAAAAATTTATGGGGTTGGTCAAAGATTTTTAAGGTTACGGAATTTTTACAATGTACTTTTGAATTTGCTGTTTTAAACGTTAAATTCTCACTTACGATTTTTGATTTATATAATTTTGCAGTATTTTCACTTATAAGGTTTACATTTGATCCTGAATCTATTAATACTTTGTAATTTGATAACTTAATGACAGGAATTTTGTTAGTAATGGACGTCATAACTATGTTTCTTGGTCTGGAGGCTCTATGGACTCTAAAAAATGATTTTTGCTTGAATCATCGTTTTCAAAATCTGGATCATCAAGGTTTATGTTTTCCTGGGGAGATGTTTCGAAATTTTCAAGTTCATATTCAAAATTTTGTTGTAAATAATTTTGTTTTATTGTTTGTGTACTCATAGGGATTGTACTTTTTGTTATTCCCGACATAGGTTGTGGTTTAAATTGTTGTCTAGTTCTGACAGCATTGTAGGCGTTTTGCTTGGATGCGAAAGCGGTGTTTGGTTTGTTAGAATTTTGCTGAATATTTATAGGTTTTGAGGGAAATTGTTGTGCAGGGAATTTTTGTGGAGGTATATGAAATAATTTTTGTGATTGTTGAGGGATATCTGATCTTAACAATGGGCTTTTAGAAGTTTGGAGTGCATAGTTATAATCATTTGTTAATAGATTTTCACACATTTCTAATGTAGTGGGATTGTTGTTAATGAAAGATCCTCTTACGTGAGTAGGTAGTAATGTAATGAAATGTCTTACGACTAATTCTTGTATTTCATTTATTAATATAGTTTTCTGAGCGGTGTGAAATTGTTGTGCAGGGAATTTTTGTGGAGGTATATGAAATAATTTTTGTGATTGTTGAGGGATATCTGATCTTAACAATGGGCTTTTAGAAGTTTGGAGTGCATAGTTATAATCATTTGTTAATAGATTTTCACACATTTCTAATGTAGTGGGATTGTTGTTAATGAAAGATCCTCTTACGTGAGTAGGTAGTAATGTAATGAAATGTCTTACGACTAATTCTTGTATTTCATTTATTAATATAGTTTTCTGAGCGGTGTGATATTTTAATAAATGAACTTTTGATTTGTACTTTGCAAAATCATTTTTGAATTGTATTAAAGTTTCGTGAATTTTATTCGTGTTTTTAACATTTAATATTTTTAATAAAATAGTTTCTTTAGTAAGTTTGTCTTCAAAATTTTCTGATAAATATTTATTTAAATCAGACCAATTTTTGAAAGTGTTCTCATTGATTAAATTTATAGCTTTGTCTGTTAATTTACTCAAAACTAGTGAGAACGCGTATTTCTTTTGCAACTCGTCAAGAGTTGTTGAATTTAAAATTTCGTAGAATAGATCTACTTGAATTATGAAATTTGGTAATCTATTTGCATCACCATTATATTCAGGAATGACACTAGCAAGATTTTTGATCTCTGAATAAGTAGCGGTCATTTTGGTTTCTGAATTATTTGTTGTATTCGTATTAGGAATCTGAGGAATATTTAACCTACTTGGCGTTAAAGAAATATTCCGTACTAAAGTACTTATGTAATCAAGTGCTTCACTTGTATCAGATGACTGTGATTCGTTATCTGACATGAATTTATTTGTTGGAAAGAAACAACAATGAGACTTACAGATTTATTGTGAGTATCTGTATTGTTGACATCTCAATTGTTGCGAGGGGCTGATGACGTTCAGTTGACGGATATCTTCTACTGTGAACTGCTTGGCTTGGTAAACTGCTGGGCCTAGTGGACTGCTGGGCCTGGTGGACTCGATGGGTCGTACGAATAGACCTCTGATGGGTCGTATGAATAGACCTCTGGTGCAACCACTGTTTAGGTTGATTGTTGATAAAAGCGAAGGCTTATTGGTATAGCTTTGCTTTTACGAAGGCTTCTTGCGTGTTAGGCTTTGAGTTTCTTCGTGGTGTTGATTATTGGTTCGATCACACGTAGCAACAATTGAAATTGTTGAATAAAGCACTGTACAGATTTACGGCGAATTTTTCGAGCACACTGACTTCTTTATTTGTGATCCTAGCAGACTGCGCCAATTATATGATCGTGGTCGATATATAATAAAAAAATCTTTTATTTTAACAGACGTGTTTTATTAGTTACACCTTTGAGTTTACACAGAAGAATCATGATGTTTCATTGTCTTACTCATATTTATAGCAAAGTTTATCTTAAAGGACTCTTGTTACAGCGTGAGACTCTGTTAGAGAGTTCCTTGCTATTTGTTATGTCATCATCTAGTAAGGATACATAATATGCATATTACTCATCCCAAAAGTAAAATATTTTCAAACAGTTAGCAGGTAGATTAATTTAACACGAGAGATTAAACAGTCTGTTTTAATTGACTTCTTAATTAGCAATACGAGTTCACACAAGAGGTGAAACATCTGCAATTACATAACTTAATTCGGATTTTAGCAACCGAAATTCACGCAGGCAGTGAATCATACATAAATGGATCTTATTGATTTAAGTTTTATAAAAATTAAAACATTATGCATATTACTTATCCTAAAGGTAAATAATTTCAAACTTCTTAAAAGAAGAAAAATATGCAATTAGTCATTCGAGAAGTAAATTACTAGCCTTGTCAGACTAATTAGCATCGGAGATTATCGTATCTCCGAAATAATTACCCATTAACAAATTAGAAATCGAACCACTCTTCATGCATCAAACACGCAAAAGTTCCTAGTTGAAAGAACTGCGGATTTACTGGGGAAGTATCCAATCTCAAAAATCGAAGAAGTGGTAAATCTGCATCCAGATGTTGAAAAACAATAGAATAACTGGACCAGTACAGAGGTCGGAAAAGAGACTAAAAAATTATAGCTTAACAAAATACGCGTCTAGCGAAGTTTCCTCCTTTACCGCACCAAAACTGAACCCCGAAATAAAAGCTTTTTGCCAGATTAGTCTCAAAAGAGACAATCTTTTTCTGGACTCGCAGAACCAGTTAGGGACTGCAATAACTGTAATTGGAAAAACTCTATCCAATATTTTGTCAGAGGAGGAGTGGGTTAAGTATTATAACTGGAAACACTCACCACCTCAGGGCTACACAGGCGCAGATGGGCGCTCGAGGTGCGACAGCATAGGCCCAAAAATAGAGTTGTAGTCTCGCAGACTCACAACCGAGCTGCAGCGATACAAACAAGGTTCAGGCCTTCAGCGAAAACTTAACGCAGGTCACCTGTAAACATGCAGTCTTAAAGACGACAACACAGCAATATTAATTCCAGAGGTAAGTGCTGGTCGTCTTAAAGTTTCTAACAAATATGGCAATCGTTTACAAAGGATACCTTTGTAGTTGAGCTGCATTAAGGGTTACGAATTGCCTTTCTATAGTCAGCCAAACCAAAAATTTGTGCCAAAGGTAATTAAAAATAACTCAACACAGTTACATATTGCTATACAGAATTCAATAAATTATTTTCACCAACTGTTTGAAAATGGAGAACACTAGAAAAGCAACTAAATTACTTAGTCCCGGTTCATTTAGATGCCCACTGGGATCTAAAGGATGTATTTTTTTTTTTAATTTTCCAGTAGCTAAAAGTAGCAGCAAATATTGAGTTTTTTCTTACAATAACAAATTGTATCAGTTCATTGATTTGCCGTTGGACTTTGTACAAGTCCTTTTCATTTTACACAAATTATGAGGATAGTAGTACAGAGCTTAAGATAGCAAGGAGTTCTATATCTTTTATTTAGATGATTTTTTGTATTTCGTCAATTCATTTGAACATTGTTTATCTAATTTGCGAAAGATTATTGATCGTTTACAATACCATGGGTTGTACTTACTAAATATTTGAAAAAAGTAGTTCAACACCTAGTAATAAATATTATATTTAGAGTTATTATAAACTCTAGTAATTACATGTTGGAATTACCAGAACATAAGAAAATTATGTTAATTAACAAAATAAAATCTTTGTTGGGAAAGAAATTAATTTCAATCAGTTCTTTCGTATGGCTGGCTTTACACAAAAGCAGTTGGAGACAGATAAAAACATAGCTCTGTCTAAAAGTAACGGCGATTTGGATAAAATTATGTTTTTACCCGATAAATTAAACACAAATTTAAATCCCATAAGACATTTCAAATTCGATTTGAATTTAATAATTTTTCCTGATACTTCGAAGCATGGTTCGGGTATATTTTGTGCAGGTCAAACTGCACAGGGTCTTTGAAATCGTGCTTAAAGAAAAGGACATATTATGAACTATTTGTATTTACTGGCAATTTTATAGACCTTCGCTTATTTGCAAGAGTTAAAGTAAATTGCGAAAGCTGGTTGAGAATAGACAATACATCAGCGATCTCATATGTTAATAAAATGAGTGGAGCGCAACTTAACAAATTACATAATTTAGCAAAATTGTGCGAACAGAAAAATATTTGGCTTTGCGCCTCGTATATACCATCCAAAAGAAAATAAATGCTAAATGTGAAAAGTTCTGTTCATGGCATAGAGATCCTTATTGTTTAATTGTTGATGCACTCACTATATCATGGAAAAACCTATATAATTATGCGTTTCCACCGTTTGCTATGATTTTAAAGGTCTTACATAAAATTATAGAAGATTAAGCAGAGGGAATTTTAGTATATTGAACATAAGTTCACCCACTTGCAACCAATCTATCCTTATTAGCAGGAAGATTGTGTGGGAAGCGTTCGAAACCAAAACTCTAAATTATTCGCCAGCCACTGTTGATATTTTAATATCATTTCTATCGGGCGCAACGCTAAAACAATATTTTTTTTCTGTGATAGTCACGGATATGAGTTGTTTATGACGACAGAAAATAACTTATAGTCCAGTAAATGAAGGGTCCAACCTTGACAAAATCGCTCACCAATGTAATTTTTATATTAATTTGTCGGGATTGACAGGTAATTTAAAATAAGAAAAAGTTCTGTAAAAAATTTTCTTGTATGGGGGAGAAAAAGCCCCAAAGGTTCCAAAAATCGTTTTTCCGCCAATATCTGCTAAAATATAGCATTTAGAGAATTTTTTGTTTAGAGAAAAATGAAGATCAGTTCATTATTTACAAAAAATGGTCCTTATGATTTTTCTCTAAAATTTGACCGTTTTCCGAGATAAACGGGGCCAAGCGCACCCTGGATTTTGAGCTCCTGCGCTGCATGCCGGAGAGCACGCTCCATGCATCTACACCAGGAGCAGGCGGACAAAAGTCCAATAACTTGGGTAAAAATGTATATTTTTTATTATTCAAAGTTTTGATTAAAGGGGAAATCTACAGCTATCATACCCGGTGACTCGAGTCACGTTTTGATTTTTAGATATTTTAGTATTTCAATTTATACAAGGTGCGGTTTACGGCAACCCCAATTCAGCACGGTCGGCAATTTCCTATATTCTGGGGGCCTATTAACAAATAGCACTTTTATAAAGAGATTTTTAAGGGAATATTCAGATTGAAACCATTATTTCCTAAGATTCAGTAAAATATGGGATACTAATATTGTAGGTATTAGACAAATTGTCAATTGAAAGTCATTTAGATAAATTATCATTAAAAAATCTAACAAAAAGATTAAGTACCTTATTTGCACTAGTTTCAGTGCATAGAGTTCAAATTTTAGCAGTAATTGAGATAAATAATATTCATCAAACAGAGGCCGGCATTGAAATTGAGATAAATTCTTTCATTGAAACCTCAGGACCAAGCCAAAATCAATTTTTTCTAGATTTTCTTAGAAAAACCTAATTTACGTGTGGCTAGTACTAAACCTTTATTTAGAGAAAACCAAAGTAGTACGGCATACCAATAAATGGTTTTATTTTCTGGAATAAACCACATACAGCTGTAAACATGCATATTATGTATCCTTACTAGATGATGACATAACAAATAGCAAGGAACTCTCTAACAGAGTCTCACGCTGTAACAAGAGTCCTTTAAGATAAACTTTGCTATAAATATGAGTAAGACAATGAAATATCATGATTCTTCTGTGTAAACTCAAAGGTGTAATTAATAAAACACGTCTGTTAAAATAAAAGATTTTTTTTATTATATATCGACCACGATCATATAATTGGCGCAGTCTGTTAGGATCACAAATAAAGAAGTCAGTGTGCTCGAAAAATTCGCCGTAAATCTGTACAGTGCTTTATTCAACAATTTCAATTGTTGCTACGTGTGATCGAACCAATAATCAACACCACGAAGAAACTCAAAGCCTAACACGCAAGAAGCCTTCGTAAAAGCAAAGCTATACCAATAAGCCTTCGCTTTTATCAACAATCAACCTAAACAGTGGTTGCACCAGAGGTCTATTCATACGACCCATCAGAGGTCTATTCGTACGACCCATCGAATCCACCAGGCCCAGCAGTCCACTAGGCCCAGCAGTTTACCAAGCCAAGCAGTTCACAGTAGAAGATATCCGTCAACTGAACGTCATCAGCCCCTCGCAACAATTGAGATGTCAACAATACAGATACTCACAATAAACCTGTAAGTCTCATTGTTGTTTCTTTCCAACAAATAAATTCATGTCAGATAACGAATCACAGTCATCTGATACAAGTGAAGCACTTGATTACATAAGTACTTTAGTACGGAATATTTCTTTAACGCCAAGTAGGTTAAATATTCCTCAGATTCCTAATACGAATACAACAAATAATTCAGAAACAGAAAAACCTAATTTACGTGTGGCTAGTACTAAACCTTTATTTAGAGAAAACCAAAGTAGTACGGCATACCAATAAATGGTTTTATTTTCTGGAATAAACCACATACAGCTGTATGTGGACAAACTTTTTCTAGATGAATTTAAACAGTTTCAGATGAATGTGGAATTAATATAAAGCAGGTTTCAGCGCATAGTACAAGACATGCGTCAACATTAGCAGGGTGTAAGAGGAATTAATTTGGATGTATGTAATAAGAAACACAGCTGGCTGGTCGAGGAATTTCCAGATATTGCAAAGTGTTATAATAGACAAGTGTCTAATTATAATAAGGAAAATTTTGGGGTTACAACCCTAAATGGATAACTATAACAATGCTGGTTTGTTATTAAGTATGTGGTTGGTTTTAGGGAAAAATATAGCAATAAAATTTCAGCTTTTTCATAAATCTAAACATCTACATAGTTGTAATTACGAGAACGAGACTCGAAATATAATTGAAGATTAAACGAACTTACCTGTAAGTGAAGTTCAATCGAAATTATATGAGAGCCTCGTTCGAAGTAATTACAACCTCCCACCCATTACCCAACCCCATAGAAAAATAGCAGAAATTTTCTTTCAGCTCTAAACGAAATGATTAAATATTATCACGGAGATCGGAGACAGAGGAATCTAGGGGGACGTAACACATTACGTTTTTTGTTTTTACTAAACATTGTGACATAATCGTACCGGCAAAGCGTTACTACATAGTTGTAATTACTTCGAACGAGGCTCTCATATAATTTCGATTGAACTTCACTTACAGGTAAGTTCGTTTAATCTTCAAGAATAATTAAAGTACCTATATATTTATAATTTAGTATTTAAATATCTTGTAGTCCATGACCGATTAACATTTGTTACTACGTAAAATTTAAATGATTATAACATGACAGTGACAATAGTACCCAAGTAACAATGACTAACCGTCGACCAAAATATGACGTCACAATTTGGTCATATTTAAGTCATAATCTGACATCATATTTTGACGTCATAAGACGTTGGATCCACGTCTTCACGTGATGTTCTGTGGTCATAATTCAGTCATAATATGACATCATATTTTGACGTCTTAAGACGTTGGATCCACGTCTTCAAGTGAGGTTCTGTGGTCATATTTCAGTCATAATCTGACATCATATTTTGACGTCTTTAAGTAAGGTTCTGTGGCAATATTTCAGTCTTAATATGACATCTTATTTTGACGACTTAACAAATTGGATCCACGTCTTCAAGTGATATTGTTCTAAATATATATCGTGACCTAAAAATAATGTAACCTACAATTCTGATATTTTAAAATGTTAGGACATGTCTCCAAAGTTTGGTTTTTTGGTTATCATGATGATTTTCATTTTTTGTTGCAGGCAAATTATAAAATCAGTCGTTTTATAAAACGCCTAGTCGTTTTCTGCATAATTCAGAATATTATGTCATATCATTTCCTTGCACAATATGCCGAGGCATTTAGTAGAAACTCTGAACTGAACTAAATAAATTATGAATTTGGAGGTTAGATCCTGATTACTTTTAACATTTCTTAGGTATGGAAGGCGTAAGGTTCGTAATGATTCAAAATAGTCAGTTAGACATGACTTTATTGACGGACGTTTCGACTGCTAAGCGAGTCATCATCAGCTTTTATGTATCTTTTCATTACATGTTTGATAAATTGACAATAATCTAACAATATTTTCATAAATTGTAGTGATAGGGTGGATGTTACCCCTACGACATCTTGGCTTGATGTGCCAAGATGTCGTATGGGTAACATCCACCCCATACGCATTTGCGTCTTTTGATATTTTTGTTCTTTAGATTTTTGTTATTCGGCATCGGCATCCTAAAAAGAATCGTCAAAATCATAGCGTTTAGAATTATAAATTATTTTATTTATAATTATTTTTTAAACGTAATGGGTTTAAATCTATATTATTATTTATTACTACTAAATTAATACACTACTAATTCACTTCATATTGATATTTCAAAACATCAAACTATAATGTCAGATTGGCCGAGCGGTTAGAGGCGTAGGATACCGTCCCGAAATTCCACGCGAGTTCCACGTTCAAGTCCAGCTAGATCCAGATAAAATCGGATAAAATAAAAATTTGTCAATCTTCAACGAATTCTACTTCTAATACAAACAAAGAAAGTTAAAATATAAATTAATTAGTAATTTGTTTTTTAATTAAATTGCATAAAAATCGTCATATTATTATCAGAATATAATGTCACAATAACGTCTTTAAAGTCGTCATTTTGTCGTCAGAAAATGACGTCTCATAGCTCCACGCATTGACGTCTTCAAGACGTCTTTATGACTAAAATTATGTACGTTGTATCGACGTCATATTTGGTAATAATTGTTACTTGGGTAAAATATGCTTTATATCTTTTTCTGCAGTTTAAATAAAATGACTAAAATATATTTGTGAGTATAGTAGCAGTAGTAGTAGTACTTATATATTAATATATTTGTATAATAAGTTAAAAGAATAAAGTAGGCGGGAGGTCTTGTGGTGGCTACGTCAGATTTTTTTATATTATTCTACATTTTAGTTATTAAGAAAAGTATGAACAGTTTAATAGGCGTAAGTATCATTCCCACCTCTATCATAGTCGTAACCTTGAGAGTTTGACATACGAAACAACGTTACAGCGTTTCCACCAATTGTCGTAGTCGCAAGTCGTTAGTCGTAGTCGTAAGGATTTGGCGCTGCCAAACTTTTTGTCGTAATCATAAATAGAAAGAGACGGCAACACTATATTTTCTGAAATAAATTAAATTAATATTGTTTTAAATATTTCTGGATGTTTTATAGTTGTAGTTAATTTAATATAACATAAATGATTTATTTGATATATTTTATTACACATTTTAAATTTTCATGGTATGTTCACATACAATTGAATATATTTTATGCCTACATTTATTTTTTATTATTCTTCATAATACATATTATTTACTTCCTGGGCAAACTAATAATGTTTCCAATATAACAGTGAAATTAAATAATTAATTATTTTAGATGTATTAACTCAATTATCAGTTTAGTTGTGCACAAAATATAACGCTTATGATAAGAGCTGGAAAAAGTCGGTATTCCTTACGACTACGACTATGATAGAGGTGGGAATGAGGCTGTACAAGGAAGTCATGTGGTGTCCACGTCAGATTTTTTCCTGTTATTATTGCACCCTGTTTTTTCAATTCTAATTTGATATCATATAGTTTCCAGCTATTATAATCCATTGTAGAAATAATATAATATAAATATTGCACTTCATTTACTTAGTCTGCGGTGTTTACATCTAACAAAAGTTACTCCGGTTAAGGCTGGTTTATAATGGATGTAATCGTTTACTTCTTCTGTATTCTGTAAGATCTGTGATGTGAATGAGAAGTGTGTGTGTGTGGTTAAATAATCATTTCAGTAATCTGCTAACGTGCTAACTTGATGACATAACCTTCCTTATAACTGTCAGAAATAGATCCGTTTGTTGAAAGTTAGTTGGATCTGCAATGTTTATTTTTTGTTTCCGTTTATTTTTGTTCAATTTACAACTGGCCTTATCCAGGCCAACAAGAAAATATGATAAATTACAAATTGTCATGGGGAGTGTTCAAGTATCTTCTCCTGTATGCGTTCGCAGATTATGTGTTTAGATCTAGTGGCTTCTTCCTGTTTAGTCTTCTTGTTGTATTTTCATTGTTCAGTAGGTTTATGGCTAGCTCGTTCGGGTGGTTATTCAGTCGTTTCTCGTATGCGGATGAAAATTCTCTGATTATCTCGTGTACGTATTTTATTCCTAGATCTTTATGTATTATTTCATTGTTGACGTACCAGGGAGCATTGGCTATTGTTCTTAGGGCTTTGTTTTGGAATCTCTGGATGATATCCGTGTTTGATTTTTTTGCGCATCCCCAGAGTTGAATCCCATACGTCCAGACTGGTACTAGAGTTATCTTGTAGAGTAGAATTTTGTTTTCTAATGATAACTGAGATTTTCTTCCGAAGAGCCAATTCATTTTTCTCCATTTAATCTCTAGTTGTTTTCTTTTCGTCTGCAGGTGTTTTTTCCATGTTCCTCTTTTGTCCAAATGCATACCTAGGTACGTGGTATCATTTTTTTGAGATAGTGCATTATTATTTAACTTGACTTCTGGACATGTTACGTGTCTTGTGGTAAATACTACGTTAGTGGACTTGTTTTCATTTAGTTTGATACGCCATTTCTGTGCCCAGTTATCTATTTTATTTAAAGATGATTGCAGTATATTTGATGCTTCTATGGGATCTGCATGTGATGCTAGGACTGCTGTATCGTCTGCAAAAGTAGCGGTTAGTACATTTTCTTCATTTGGTAAGTCTGATGTAAAAATTTGATATAATATTGGGCCGAGTACACTTCCTTGAGGTACTCCGGCTTATATGATGTATATTTTTGAGTGGCAGCTTTCGTGGTTTACATAGAAATATCTTTCGTTAAGATATGATTTGATCAGTAAGTAATATTGGTGCGGCAGACAGTGTTTTATTTTGTATAAGAGTCCTATGTGCCAGACGTCTATGAATGCTCCGTTACATACTTTCCTCTCTTCGAAGCTTTCTTCTATTTTGTTCACAACTCTGTTTACTTGTTCGATGGTCGAATGTTGTTCTCGAAAACCAAACTGGTGTGGCGGAATGATATCTCTATCTTCTATAATCCATTTTAGGCGTTTTAAAAGAAGTTTTTCAAATAGCTTAGATAGACATGGTAGCAGTGATATTGGTCTGTAAGATCTTGGGTCGTGCAAGGGCTTACCTGGTTTGTGTATTAGTATAATGTGAGCTATTTTCCATTGTATGGGAAAATATTGTAGTCTGATGATGGCATTATAAATTTGCGTTATTAGTACCACTGCTTTCTTCGGGATTTCTTTTAGAATTTTGGCTGTTACTAGGTCGTATCCGGGTGCTTTCTTTTCATTCGTAAATGATATTTCTTGTTTAACTTCCATTGGCGAAATATGCTGAATTGGGCCAGTGAGTTGTAGAGGGGTCTCTAGGTACTGAATTATTTCATCTTCTTCTTCGTTTGTTGTTGTTGTTGTTGTTGGAGGGTTGGGTTGGAAAACTGTTGATAAATATTTTGCGAAGGTTTCCGCTTTGTCTTGGTTATCTCTTGCCCAAGTACCGTCTTCTTTGCGTATGGGTGGAATGTGTTGTATCGGTCTTTTTAGTCTTTTCGTGGCCTTCCATAGGGAATAATCGTCTTGGGATTTGGCGGATAGGTTTTGTATATATTCTTGAAAAGATTCATTCTTGACTTCATGCAACAGTTTTTTTACTTCTTTTGATATTTTATTTAATTTATTTTTATCCCCAGGATGTCTCGACAATTGCCATTTCTTCCTTAATGTTCTTTTTTCAGCAATTTTGTCTCGTATATATTTGGGGTAGTTTATGTTATTTGGTATTTTTGCAGCTATATTTGGTGTTGAGTTCCATGCAGCACTCTGGATTGTTTTAGTTAGGTGTTCCACTGCTTCTTCTACGTCATTTTCAGATTGTAGTGTGGTTCGTATATTTAATTGCTCGTTTACGTAGTTTCGGAATTTGTTCCAATCTGTTTGTGAGTTCTATAGTGACGGGTTTTTGTCTTTGCTGATGATTGTGCTACTAATTGTTAGTATTACAGGAGAGTGGTCCGATGTAAGGTCGAAGTTCGAGGAAATATTTATGTATTTTGCGGATATCTTGCTGGTGACAAAGAAGTCTAATAAATCGGGGATTTTAGAGGGGTCGGTGGGCCAGTACGTTGGTTCTCCAGTACTTAGGTGTCCGAATTGTTTACATAGCATAGTTTTCCATAACTCCCTACCTTTGGGGTTGTAGGTTCTTGAGCCCCATTGCAAGTGTTTGGCGTTAAAGTCCCCGCCTACTATAAATCTGTCGCCTAAATTCGTAAAATATTCTTCGAACTGTTCTTTTTTGACGGAATGCTTTGGGGGGCAGTAGACTGCAGTTATAGTTAAGTCCCCTTGCGCATCTTTTATTTTTATATTAGTTGCTTGGAGGAAGGGTTTTTCAAATTTTTCAATTTCGTAGTGGGCAATTCTGTCTCTGATTATGACTGCTGTGCCTCCGTGAGCGGTTCCATCAGGATGTTGGGTGTGATATGTTCTATAGTATGGAACTTTAAAATAGTTTTTGCTTGTGAAATGTGTTTCACTTATAAGTAGGATGTCAATCTTTTGATCCTTTAAGAAATACTCGAATTTCTTGGCGATGATTTGCTAAACCATTAGCATTCCACAAAGCTATTCTCAGACTTTTATCCATTTTGATTATTTTTGACTAATGTAGTTAGTAGGTTTAGTATCAATGTATTTTGGTTCATTAGCTGAGAGAACATAGTTTCGAATTTTTGTAAAAAGTGGGTTAGCGTGATTTTTTGATTATCTTGCTGTAGATGATTTGAGTTCCCAGCTATGTTTGCGTAGCTTATATCTTGATTTACTATTCGAGCATTTCTATTTACGTCATTTACTGTTTGGTATTCTTCATTTGTTCGCCTGGTGCCTTTTTGTGTTAGGTTTTTGTTTATGAGTTTGTTTCGTGTGTTTTGTAGTTCTCGGTACACAGCACATCCCTTGTAGTTTGCTGGGTGTTCACCTTGGCAGTGTATACATTTTGGTGGGGTGTTTTTCTGTTTTTGACATTCATTTGTAGGATGTGGTCCTGCACATTTTACGCAGCCGTATGTTCTTGTACAATACGTTTTAGTGTGGCCATAATCCTGACAGCGAGTGCACTGTGGTATATCTTTTCTTTTTCGAGGCGGTTCTACTTTGATTTTAGTACCAAGTATGCCTGTCACATCATATATACTTTTATTGTTTCCATATGGCTCTAGGTCTACAAAGAATAGTGGTAAAGGTAGTTTTGTGTGCCAGCTTCGAATGTTTGTGACATTTCTTACGGTGAAGCCTTTTCCCTCAATAGCTGTTTTAATTTCATCTGTTGGTACCGAGTGGTGTATGTTTTTTAAAACAACTCTATAAGCTCTTTCTTGTTTTGTCTGGTATGTGTGCATAGCAATGTTGTTTGCTTTGAGGAGGTGTACTAGTTTTCTATATGCTTCTATGCTGTTGGTGTTCACCTTAATTGTGTTATTTGCAAAGGCTTTGCATATGAATTCCGTTTTTTGGAGCGCTGTCGTAATAGTGTCTATCATTCCATTATAGTTATTGACTTCCTGTATATATATTGGTGGTGGTTTTGGATTCGATTCCGGCTTTGGGTTCGATTCCGGCTTTGGGTTTGTTTCTACTTGAGTAGGTTGTTCTTCGTCTGTATTGTCGTAGTTTAAATAATTAAATCTGTTTGTACTCACATTTGGACCCTTCGGGGTTGGTTGTGTTCTTAGAGCTTTCTCGTTATCTCTGGGTCGTTTACTTCCTACTGTTTGCCAGTTTAATGTTGGGCTACTACTTTCACTATATTGTGATTGTGTGTGCCTTACTGGTGTTGTTTGTATGTTTTGTGTAAAATCTTGGCTTATTATCATAGGAATTGATAATTCTTGGCTATCGGGATGTTGTGATAGTGTTTGCCTTATTAGTGCTAATTTCTCGGTTATGTTGTAATTTATTTTTTGTCTATCCTCTTGGCTTATTATCATAGAGGGCGATATTCTTGGGCTTGTAATTGTGCTTGTTGTAACATTTATCGGGGTCGAATACGGGGTTGTTGCGCATGTAGTTGTTATAACGTTGATGAACGGTGATAACGGAAGATGTGATCCGGCGCTGGATTCCGGCATTGCTGCGATTGATGTTTACGCTCTCAACTAAGTTTTAGTTTTGCTATGGTTGGCAACACTGACTTGCGTTCGTCCGCTCAGCGGGTCTTGCGCGAGTCGGTATGCGCGGCGCGGCGACTCCACGTGTTGCTAAATCACTTATGTGCACAAAACACACTTTTTGTCACTTTCGCTTAGAAATGTATATTACCGATTCGATTTCCGTGTATACTGATTTTAATTTTAGTAAAAAAGTTATTTGCTTCTGTTGTAAACACAGATAAAATTGAATTTTTTAATCGTACTGTTTAATTAACTCTTATTCACAATGTTGCCAATAGAACTCATTTTGCAATGTTTATAACAATAAATATTGTAGCGAAATATATAATACTCATCATAATGTAAACAAAGAACAAATAGATCTTGCTTGCAATTTGTTGGGAAAAAGCACAAAACACATAAGGAGGAGAAAGGAGAGCCCCATGTTAAATCATGACAGTTAGCTCCAGCTAGCCCTCCGGTGCCCAGGTGGCAAACGACATTTGACGCGCGAATTTTAAATAATGTAAATAGTAATATTACTACTTAAAATAATAATAAATAAAGGAAAAACATATATAAACATACATTATTTATTTTACAATATTTTATTTTCATCACAGATTTGTGTATAATAATAACTAACAATAAACATAGTTTATAACTTAGATGATATACATAAAAAAGCATAACTGTGTTTACTTGCTATTAAATTTGCTGAGGAACTGGAACTGTTACTATGGTCTACTGAGGCGGAATTAATACTGGTAGTTCTGTTAGTACTATTACAATTGTCGCTTACATCGAAATTATTGATGTTATGTAAAGCTGGCCGAGGAACGGCATTGCAGTTTAATTTCTTTTCCTTTGAATTAATGAAATCACTATTCTCAAAATGATATTTCCATATTCGCCAGTTAGTGCAATTTACTGATTCAGCAACGTTAGTGTTTTTTTTTTCATTCATTCAATAACTCAAATTTTTTGGAAAATTTACGAAATGTTTATTTTTAAAAGTTCCACGTGTGTAATACCACCCAAGCAGACAATCGTCGACGTGTCGATAAACGACTTCGGGGAGACGTAATATAGACGTGAATTTATCGACGTTTCGGTTAATGCGACGTCGATTTGTCGACGTCAATATATCGACGTTACAAAAACGTTCCATAAACGTCACTATTTCTGTGTCGATGGACCTACGTCGTATAAATGTTGCACAAACGTCGATATCTTTCTTGTTATTACGAATTTTTGTTAGTTTAAAAAAATTGTCTTCAATAAAAACTTATTGAATATTATGATGTATTGTGGCTGATCGTGTCGCCTGGGATCAACATTACTTATTATTATGTGGTTGTTTAAAAAAAAAGAAAATCGCTATTTACGTATCAAGAAAGGAAACGAAGATAGTATGTGAAATTTGCAGCCCGAGGCATAGCCGAGTTCTGTAAATTAAACAAGTAACGTTTCTACCGAAATTCCGAACGTGTGTTGCGTACAATATTTTTTATATTTATCGTTCGAATAGGTGACGTTTTTGGAAAGTATGAAATTTTAATATTTATTGACACTTAAATTTTGACATATAACAAAAACATGTTTTCTAAAAACGACATTTTTATTCGTGTATACTGTATAAAATATGCGATTGCAAGTCAAAGACATTTTATATTGAAGTTTCTTTACAGTGTGGTCTATAATTTTTTGAAATGTAGTTTTATATTGTGTATTTTTCATTAAATAAAAATAGTGAAATAACGACAGTTGCGTGAAATAATAATAACCTAACGCAAATTAGTGAAATAAAGTGTCTATTACCTAACGAAAGTAGAAAAACACATTTATTTTTGCTGTCATATAATTTAAAATAAAATTGTACCTACAATGAAATTAATATTTTGTATAATTTATACAATATACTCTAAAAAGTGAATTTTATTACTTTTATTTATTATTCGTGCGAAAAATGATAAGTTTGGAATAAAGTATCGAAGAGCTATCTACAGATATAAATTTATTTCTACAGATATAAATACAAAATCTTAATTTTATTATTCTTTTCACGAAAAAATATACTTTATTCAATCAGTTGACCGTTATTTATATAGCACCTACAGGCGGTACAAGTACAGGCTGTAGGTATAGATATGAATAATATTTTTTTCTGTTAATTAGTGAAAATAATACATGTCTAGCTAATGTTTACAGATTTTATCTGATAAAGGAACAGATTTTTATAAAATAGTAGGGTAAAACTCGACTGTACGGCAAAACCTGAAGTTGGCTGCGGAAAAAAGTCAGTTTTTAGCTAAACACTTATTAAAATAAACTAAATAAAAAATCCTTTTATCCTTCTTGAGTTACACATACTCTTTTTTGTAGAAACCCTTAAACTTAAACCTTTTACCCTTCTTGAGCCAGATAAAGCTGACAGCTTGCGGCTAACTTCAAGTTTGGCCGTACAGTCGAGTTTACGCAATAACAGTGGCAACACTGTCTGGTGTCTCCTGTCTCGGTGTCTGTAATTGGGAAAGGTGTCTGTCATTGGGAAAGGTCGACGTTCTGTACACAATTTTAACAGTATTTAACAGCAAATAATAACAATGTTTTACTTAAAATCTCAAGGTAAGTGATTTTTGTTGTTTTACATTAATTTATATTTATAACAATATGTTTAAGTTAAAGAAAAATTTCATCAAGCTTCATATAACCAACAAATGGCATTCATCACATTAAGATACAGCAAAATCAGTTCACAAAGATATAACCAGAGATGAAATGGCTAAAAATGCGCCCCAGCGATATAAACGATTAGATTAATTTGTTCCATACAGTAAATAGTGTTACTTTTTACTTAAAATCTCAAGGTACG
Source organism: Agonum fuliginosum (assembly GCA_947534325.1). Taxonomy (NCBI): domain Eukaryota; kingdom Metazoa; phylum Arthropoda; class Insecta; order Coleoptera; family Carabidae; genus Agonum; species Agonum fuliginosum. The sequence goes on along the minus strand of OX384030.1, from coordinate 34,211,796 downwards.
TAAGTGATTTTTGTTGTTTACATTAATTTATATTTATAACAATATGTTTAAGTTACAGACAAGTTTCAGCAAGCTTCATGTAATCAACAAATGACATTCATCACAGTAAGATACCGCAAAATCAGTTCACAAATATATAACCAGGGATGAAATGGCTAAAATATGCTTCCCAACGTTAACGATTAGATTAATTTGTTCCCTACAGTACATAGTGTTACTTTTGACTTAAAATCTCAATGTAAGTGATTTTTGTTGTTCTATATATTAATTTATATTCATAACAATATATATATATATATATATATATATATATATATATATATATATATATATATATATATATATATATATACGGGGTGTTTTAGACCACCCGTACCACCCAAATATCTCGCGTAAAACGGAACGAATCAAAAAAAGAAAAAATACGTCCAAAAAGATTTCAAAAATTCTATTAATTGACACCAAATGCAAATTTTTCCCCCACCCCCTGGGGGGTGGAGGGGGGGGGGTAGCTTTGTAAATTTAAATGGGGACCCCCATTTTTTATTGCAGATTCGGATTCCTAGATTTAAATAAAGAAGGTTTTGTCCGAAAAATTTTTAAGATTTTTCGAAAACAACGTAATTTATCGTCTACGCAAGGGTGGGATAGGACTGACATTACGGTAAGTACCTTACACAGTTATAATTTTTTAAATGATTTTTATTTCTTGTTTCAGTTACTGCGCTTTTTTCTTTTTGTCAAATTTGAATGAATCAATTTCTGTTTATAACTGTGTAAGGTGGTACCAACTTATATAAACATTTTTTTAAATCAAAATACTATCAAATTAAAGTTCTCGGGAAAAGATTTCTAGTAGAAAAACAAAAATAACATATAAACGATCGTCAATTGTTTTTTTTTTTATAAATTATTCAAATTATACCGAGTTTGGTGTAAATTTAAAGCGCTCGGGGAGATAAGTTTTATTGGTAATAATACCCAAGTAACAATTATGACCAAATATGACGTCGATACAACGTACGTAATTTTAGTCATAAAGACGTCTTGAAGACGTCAATGCGTGGAGCTATGAGACGTTATTTTCTGACGACAAAATGACGACTTTAAAGACGTTCTTGTGACATCATATTCTGATAACAATATGACGATTTTTATGCAATTTAATTGAAAAACATAAAATACTAATTTTAATTTATTTATGTTATAACTTTCTTTGTTTGTATTAGAAGTAGAATTCGTTGAACATTCACAAATTTTTATTTTATCCGATTTTATCTGGATCTAGCTGGACCGAGCTGGACTTGAACGTGGAATTCGCGTGGAACTTCGGGACGGTATCTTACGCCTCTAACCGCTCGGCCAATCTGACATTATAGTTTGATGTTTTGTAATATCAACATAAAGTGAATAGTAGTAGTATTAATTTAGTAGTAAAAATAACAATATAGATTTAAAACAATTACTTTTAAAAAATAATTATAAATAAAATAATTGATAGTCCTAAACGCTATGATTTTGACGATTCTTTTTAGGATGCCGATGCCGAATAACAAAAATCTAAAGAACAAAAATATCAAAAGACGCAAATGCGTATGGGCTGGATGTTACTCCTACAACATCTTAGCACATGATGGGGTGTATGTTACCCCTACGATATCTTGGCACATCAAGCCAATATGTCGTAGGGGTAACATCCACCCCATCACTACAATTTATAAAAATATTGTTACATTATTGTTATTTTATCAAGCATGTTATGAAAAGATACATAAAAGCTGATGATGACTCGCTTAGCAGTTGAAACGTCCGTCAATAAAGTAATGTCTAACTGACTATTTTGAATCATTACGATCCTTACGCCTTCCATACCTAAGAAATGTTAAAAGTAATCAGGATCTAACTTCTAAATTCTAATTTATTTAGTTCAGAGTTTCTACTAAAAGCCTCGGCATATTGTGAAATAAAATGATATGACATAATATTCTGAGTCATTCAGAAAACGACTAGGCGTTTTATAAAACGACTGATTTTATAATTTGCCTGCGACAAAAGATGAAAATTATCATGATAACCAAAAAAACCAAACTTGGAGACATGTTGTATTCTAATAATTTAAAATATTAGAATTGTAGGTTACATTATAAAGTTTTTAGGTCACGGTATATATTTAGAACAATATTACTTGAAGACGTGGATCCAACGTCTTAAGACGTCAAAATATGATGTCATATTATGACTGAATTATGACCACAGAACATCACTTGAAGACGTGGATCCAATGTCTTAAGACCTCAAAATATGATGTCAGATTATGACTTAAATATGACCAAATTGTGACGTCATATTTTGGTCGACGGTTAGTCATTGTTACTTGGGTAATACGATACGCGTTATGACATTTAGCGTTGACATTAATTTAATTAACATAGTTACCTATATTTTTTTATTGTTTGTCATATTTTTATTTAAATCTGTCATAATTCTAAAAACAATCAAATGTATAAACAGTAACGATTGTTGTGTTCTAAATGTATTTTTACTTTTCAGTTTATTGATAATAAAACTCGTATCCTTTTTGCCCTTACTTATCTGTATTTATTGTAATTTGACCGTATATTATTTATTTTCTAAAAGAAACGTCTTTCAGCGCTCCTTTAGGTTATGGGCCCAGACCATTGAAGTCTATATGTACAGGCCTGGAACAGCGTTTCCGTGACGTCACAGCGGGTGTGGAACGATCGCGTCTCACTTGCATATGCTCCCATGCTAAAATGCTGTTCGTAATGTATAAACTATTTTTTATCTCGTTAAATATCAAAAATATCAATATTATGTATACAACATAAAATGTTCCCCTAATAAAGACGAATCAAATGGTTATTTTTATTTTCCAAAATCTAGTCTGGCTTACGGAGAAACATGACTTGTTTCTTTTTCTATACTTTTTAATACATTATGTATCACTTAAAATGTCCATAACCAAGTAAAAATAATTAAATAAATACAAAAAAAGTATTTTATAAAGATTTTAATATATTTTATTACATAAGGTATACAGCGACAATCAGGTACAAAATAAAAATTCACAGTCAAAATAAAAAGATATGATATAAATAAATAATCTCAAGTGAAATAAATACATCTTAACACAATAAAACTTTTTATGAAAGAATATTTATTTTTTTTAAATAAACACAATTATTTATTTTGAGTTTGAGTAAGTGATTCTAACTTACGGTTTCTTGTGTAGTATTCTGCATCATATTATTTTTTATTTTTATATAATTGTTTAGCAAAATATTGCACATTGGTACTATTGCTTCGTTAATTAAATTATCATTAGTTTTACCACAATTACAAACAAAGATTTCATCTAAAGAATGCTCTTCTAGCTTTTTAATACATATTTCCTTCAAATACTGCCTGGTTTTTTAATTATAACAACATTGTTTCGTAGTCGCTATTGCTAATTATTATTTGAAATATTTGATATACGTTAAGGAACATTAAAATAATCAAATAATGTATAATGTAATATTACCTTATATTATTTATCTACGTTAGCATTTACAATAAAATTATGCTCACGACAAAAAAATTCTATTTGAAATCAACACAAGTTAAAATTAGGAATGACGAAATTCGAAAATTTTGGCACCCGGGTAACCGAAACAACTACCCGGATAATACCCGTTACCCGTTAAATACTCGTTACCCGTTAAATACCCGTTACCCGTTAAATACCCGTTATCCGTTAAATACCCGATACTCGATAATTACCCCATACCCGATAATTACCCAATTCCCGTTAATTACCCGATACCCGTTAATTATCTGATACCCTTTAATTACCACTTATCTTTCAACTTTCAGTGCCTGATATTTGTAAATTATCTGTTCCCTTAAATTAGAAGTTCACTTTTTAAATAAAATTCTTTGTTATCGTTTTCATATTTTATTATGAATATAAAGAAATACACAATTAATACAAAAATAAAACAACACAATGTGTCTAAATGTGTATAGAAAACAATAAACATAAATAAATAAAATTAATGATGATCATGCACGCCTGCGCGACGCGCGAGTATACTAGTAACGCGTAGATTTAGGGTATTCGGGTAATAAACAAGTAACGGGTACATTTCGGGTATCGGGTAATAAATTTTATACCCGGGTACATTATTATCGGATCGGTTCCGGATACCCGACGTCATTCCTAGTTAAAATACACAGGCTGTCGCTTTGATAGTAAACCAACAATGCCAAGCGTTGCGTCTCGCGCGACGAAACAAGTCATGTTTCTCCGCAAGCCAGACTAGATTTTGGAAAATAAAAATAACCATTTGGTTCGTCTTTATGAGGGGAACATTTTATGTTATGTACATAATAATCAATATTTGATATTTAATGAGATAGAAGCTAGTTTATACATTACAAACAGCATTTTAACATGGAAGTATTTGCAATTCAGACGCGTTCGTCCACCTCCCGCTGTGACGTCACAGTCGCTTACGCATCGCTGTTCCAGGCCTGTACATTATAGACGGCAATGCCCAGACCCAGGTCCATGTCAATACCCCCCCCCCCCCCCCCCAAGTAAATAAATTACTGATTTTATTATATGCATGATATGTGCTCGTTTTGTGCTGAATTGTGCTGCAATAAAAATATTTTGTGCTCAATCCGTTCACGAGATATTCAAAGTTAAATTATGAGTGGCCAATGACATGCTCAGCCCCCCAAGTTATAATTTTTAAAATTTTATTTCACAATTGTTTTGTGCTCGTTTTGTGCTGAATTGTGCCGTATAATAAAAATTTTGTGCTCCTTCTAGTAAGTGTAGAAAGTGTATCTTAATAGGAGGGGCCAGTGATATGATCAGCCCCCCCACCTCAACTTTTTAAAACTTTCTCGTCGCTATTATTTTGTGCTGGTTTTGTGCTGAATTGTGCTGTATAACAAAAAATTTGTGCTCCTCACATAAGGTTAAAAATGAGCATAGAAATATGAGGGGCCATTGACATGATCAGCCCCTCTCAACTTAATTATTTTAAAATAATTTTTTTACTGTTACATTGTGCTCGTTTTGTGCTGAATTGTGTAGCAATAAAAATATTTTGTGCTCAACCCGTATACAAGATATTTAAAGTTTAATTATGAGGGGTCAGTGACATGCCTCAAAGTTATAATTAAAAAAAATTAATTTCTTGATTATTTTGTACTGATTTATGCCGTATAACAAAAATTTTGAAAGTGTCTTTTAATTTTTAATGGCTAAGTCAAGTTGACTGTCCCATTTAAATATTTATATAAAATAATTTAAACATGTTTTTTTGCGCTGCTATAATTTAACCGTAATTCAGAGAATAAAAAGTTTGGAAAGGCTAAGTTGACACTAGCACTAGCCTTTCCTTTAAAAAATAATATATAAAATTTTCTTCATTATTTGGATAGTATATAGTATATATACGGAAGCGTAGAAGGGCCTGAGTTGTGATATTTTTATGTTGTTATTTCACCTTTTTTTCTTGAAATTTCACCTTTTTCTCTTGAAATTTCAACTTTTAAAAAGGTGAAATTTCACCTTTTTTCTTGAAATTTCAACTTTTGAAAAGGTGAAATTTCAACTTTTTTTTTCTTTCGCATTTATAGATAGTATAATGCAAAAGTGAATCACATCGCGTCTGAACCTATTATGTTTCTGATGTAGGTACTCAGATTGTTGGTGCTGGTTAGTACTGAATCGGTAAGTATCCTTCTTTACTTCACGATCGCTAGAATTAATATTATTTATATAAATGGACAGGTAAAGCGTGACGTGACTCTTAAAAGTTGACAGTTGAAAGTTCAGCGAGTTGCATTTCACGGCCTTTAAAGCTAGATTCAGACCTACCCACTTATAAGTATAAGTGCTAAATTAACCAATCAGGGCTTTCACAAAATTCCAATTTCAATTATAAGTGCGAACGTTGAGCGCTGATTGGTTAAATTAGCCACTTATACTTATAAGTGGGTAGCTCTGAATCTAGCTTAATGCTCTGTGATCATTTGTGATTAGTTTAGGTACTCACAGTGTTGCCAACTAGAAGGGTTTTTCCCTTATTGTGTATTTTTGACTGGCTGGAGGGAAAATGGGCATTTTCAAGATTTTGAGATATTTCTTAGAATCTGCATATTTTTAAATAATATTAATATTTTTAAAATTTTATCATTTCCTGTGAAAAAACTTAAGTTGCCATCTAGTATTCTTTTAAGAAACTATGGTTGCAACACCTTTGTTATAATCCTGTCTAAATAAAACAGTCCGCGTAACTTGTGTCCTTGTGTGTATGGTACGTAACCATAGTCATAGTAACGCATTCGTTGTCTTTCTCTGACATGATGGTGCGACCTGTATTTTTGTTGCAATGATAATTATTATAATATGTGCAATTTTATTTATTATATTCTATTCAAAAAATGTATTGATTTTTTGGTTTACTAAAATTTAAAAAAAAAAACTCTAATGGGAGGGATTTTTTACTGAAAAAGGGATTTTTCATCACAATTTTAGGGAATTTTGCTTATTATGGGTTGGCAACACTGGGTACTCACTACTCACTACTCAGGCACAGCAACAGCATCGTGCAGGCGTGCAGCATCAGATTTCATTTCATATAGTTTATTCCGTAATCATAACCTATAAATTTAGTGCGTCCACTGTCCATTGTCAAACGTTTGATAGTTATCAGTGTAAAATTATAGTAAGTAGTAATAGTAATAATTTTGCACCAACAAATATCAGAATAATGTAATATTTGAAAATTTATCATTATCTTATAAGTAAATAAAAAATAGCATTGTTTTGAATAATTGATGTCGTAGCAAAGAATCGCTAGACTTCATTGAAAATTATTAATCCTGTAATATTTTAGATCGTAATATTTAATAATATAGCCGGCCACTTCAGTCACACAACTATGAAGTTTGACGTGATACTCGCGCGGCGCCAAAGTAATTAAAAGTTTTCGTGTAGCGAAATTTTGAATGGAAATCAGTTTATCTAATATTTACAACCAGCTTATTTTATTTTGAGGTTATGTGCTTATGTTTATTTTTAAAACATGTCGATTTCAAGCTACTTTATGGCGCGCAAGTATCCACATCAAACTTCATAGTGGTGGGTCAAAAGTTTTCAGTGACCGGCTTGTATTACAGCAACTAATGAGGTCTCTTACGTTGTAACCGTTGAAACCCTTGTATAAAGATAACCATTGTTTTATTTGTTCACAAATTACAGTGAGTATGTAGTGTAGCACAAACGTACACGTAGAGAGCCTTATACAGGGTCATTCAGGACTAGTGTAACAAACTTTAACAGCTTATTCCTGAGGGTATTTTGAGCCAAAAATATCATATGACCATAGGTCCTATTCCTTTTAGTTACCAAAATACAAGAGGTTGCCTTGAAGTTTTATAAATAACACGAAATTTTTTAAATCAAGATACTTTCGGAAAACAAGAGCTTCATAGAAAAGTCATACCCACCTTATTTGTCGTAATTAATTTTATTTATCTACAACAATAGAATAATGTATTCATTATATACCCCTCCATAAGGACACATAATGAAATAATGAATTCATTATTTCACACTGTTAAATAATGAGTACTTTATATGTTCACGGGAGGATTGAAAACCAGCAATCGCTGCAGTTTTGTGCAATAAATATTATTATTATTTATTCTTCCGAACTGTCAAAATTAATCGAATGAATTGTCAATTTTTTGAGGTTAGGTTAATATGAATACAAATGTTCATATGAAATTTTTGGCTCAAAATGACCTCGGCTGTTTAAATTTATTACATTGTTTCCATTTGTCAAAATACCCTCTCCAAATTTTTTAACTTTTTGGGATAAATAATAGTTTCGTGTACTTATTACGGACTTTTTTTATTACACATTTTCTAATGATATTATTCTGTATATTTTAGTTTAATAATGGGGTCGACGAACGACACTATGGACGAATTTTTAAGAAATAGAAATGTGAACGAAGAGATCATTTTAAAGTTAAAACAAGAAAAGGTATGTATGAATCTTTTTTCCATCATTTATCTTACCACTTGCACTGCTGTTATGCGCATGCTTGAGTGAGAGGTCAGATTTTTCTAATGCCCATGAGCCCATGTCACACCGGCATGGCACGAAGCACGGTGCTCGATGGAACAAATGAATAACGTAAAAATTTTATCGCCGCTATTCCATAGAGCATTTTGTCATATGGATATTTGTTGCTGATTTCACAGTGAGTCCTCAATATAATTTTTGACATTTGGTGAATAATTGATGGCAAAATAATAACAGTAAGTAATTAATTAATAAGAATATAACACTTTAAGCTTTTGTCAATATATGAACTAATTATTGATTTAATTAACAAAAAGAATTGATGAATTTTAATTCTCAGCTGTCAAAAATAATTTTCAAAAACCTACAAAGTACGAAGTGAACATAGCAATATACAAATTTTCGTATGGCATTTTGCTATACCGGTGTGCCACATCGAGCACCGTGCTTCATGCCACGCCAGTGTGACATTGGCATAATGAAGTTTACAAGAAGTTTAATATGTAATACGTCGAACTATACAGGTTGGTGGAGGTGAAATGCGAACATAGGGAAATATATGACAATGGAGTTATCATGATAGGCATCTTGATATACGTGGAATAAGTACTGTCAATGTCAAAGTAGGTAGCTGTCATATTATTGAAATTTTTGTTTTCATTAAAATATTTTCTTTGCATAATAATGTATGTGTACGAGCAAAACGAGAAAGTTTACATGCACTGTTAGATTTTATTATTATTTCTGTTATTGATTACTCTTTTTGCCACACAAATTCTTATTACTTCGTTTTGTAACACTACTACAAAATATATCACGATACCTGCCATGAAAGTTCGATTGTCATACATGTTCCCTATGTTCGCATTTCACCTCCACCAACCTGTATACACTCGACAAAAGAAAAACGCACTTCATTTATTTATTTAGTTCAATGCGCCTTTGAATGTTAAATAGTATTTCAATTTTATTTTCCAAATCGTGAAGATTTTATTAATCTAACATTATTGTCATTACCGTGTGATTGTAGTATTAATATAAATATTTGTTTACATTCCACAGATCGATACTCACATAATTCCATTAATGTCCGAAGAAAGTTTATCTGCATTTATTCCCAAGTATGGAGACAGAATTGCACTCAAAGAATATTGTAATAGAAATAATGATACGAACTCAAGAAAACAGTCTTTATTGGAAAACTTAAGAAGAAAAATACGCAAAGCAAGCTCTTCTAGTGACGAGGAAAAATCTAAGAAGAAAAGGGGTAAATTTGGCAATTTCAAGCAAACTAGACAGGTAGAATTAGGATGGCTTTGCAGTTTGAATGGAGACCGATATACACATATACGCACCAAGCAAGGCGGTGGAACAAGAAAGGTTCAAGTTTCGAAATAGTCAAATAAAGCGGATATTTTACGAAAAGCCACAGAAATGTTTTTTCCGGACAATGTTTCGTCTAAAGGTCATTTGGATACATTCTCCGTCCAATTATGGGATTTTAAAAGTAATGTTATTAATGACGATTTTACCATAGAAGAAATGTTCCAATTATCAGGTTTATCCAGATTAATATTTTATTTGGCTACTAAACAAAAATGCTGCACAGTTACATCTAATTCAATTATATGTCAAGACACTGAAAGCCGACCAGAAAGCTCAAATGACGTAAATATCGATATTTTAAATGATTTAACACTTGCTTCAACAAAAAACGAAAATATCGATTTCTATACCCAGTTAATAAATGACACAATTTTGACTGACGACACAATTTCTACTACTGACGCCTTCGAGCCCATAATAATTGAAAATGAAAACCTGACAATAATTGACCCAATCCCTTCTGTTTTAATAACAGTTCCAAACATCTTGGGAACGTCTACATCTAATATCTAATGAAATTATTTTGCATAGAGGACATGTTTTTAATGAATTAATAGACAAATTTAAAGTGCTAGACAAAAATTGTGGAAGTTTAAATATTAAAATGTTATTACCGAACGGTGACCTCGAAATGGGTGTTGACTATGGAGGAGTTTTCCGAGATGCTTTGTCCGAATTTTGGCAAACTTTTTATTCTAAATGTACAGTCGGCACTCTTGCTAAAATTCCATATATTAGACATGATTTCAATATCATGACCTGGAATGCCATAGCAAAAATTTTATATAGAGGATGGGTTGATGTTAATTATTTTCCTATTGAGTTGTCTTTCACTTTCATGGAATATTGTATTCTAGGTCATATAAAGTCAGATATTTTAAAATCATTTTTTAACTTTTTAAGTACTAATGAATCAGAAACCTTAAAAAATGCTTTAGATGAATTTGACAATATTGATATGGACGATCTTATGGAAATAATGAGTAACTTAGAATGTAAATTAGTATTAAACAAAAACAATATTCATACAATTGTAAAAGATATTGCTCACAAGGAATTGATACAAAAACCGATGTACGTTATCGATTGCTGGCATTCAATCTTATCTGAGATGTTGACTAGTGCAGAATTAGAGGATATATACAAAAAACATATTGTAACATCAAAAAATGTTTTATCCGTATTACAATTTGATTCTAATTTGAAAGAAAGTGAAAATAAAATAATAGGATTTTTAAAAAAATTTATAAGGGAAACTGACGTGACAAAATTAAAATTATTTCTTAGATTCTGCACTGGTGCAGACGTCATTACAAACAATAAAATATTAATAAATTTTATTGACACATATGGCTTTGCAAGAGTCCCAGTAGCTCATACTTGCGGATGCTTGTTAGAACTACCTTTATCATATGATAACTACCCAGAATTTCGCTCGGAACTAGAATCTGTGTTAATTTCAAATATCTGGATTATGGATTTTGCCTAAATTGGTTTAAATTTGACGGAGAACCCTCAATGCATGTAATTTAGAATAATAAGTTTATATTTGTTTCGAATTATTATTATTGTTTTTTTTTAAATATTTAAATAAAAATAAATAAGTACAAATATATGTTTATAGTAAGATTATAATTATTAATCTATAATAATATGTATGATATCAGTGGCGCAGCCAAGGGGGGGGGCTAAGGGGGCTATAGCCCCCCCCCTCTTGGCACATGCATATATTTTTACATTAGGTTTATTATGTTCTTATAATAAAATGCAATATGTAAATTATAATTATATCAGAACAAGAATTTTTGCTGTTAGATTCAATAAAGAGGGCAATTTTACTTTTCTTATTGCTTACTACGTAAGTTGAATATAGTGTTTACTTCATGTAATACTGTAAAATTTAGTTATAGTTATAGATGAAATGAAGAAGCAGCCTCGGCGACTTTTATTGCGTGAACCAAGGAGCCAAATAGTTATTTGTCCAACTAGAGAGGAAAGCGCTTGTTTTTCAAACTCGAGCTCGAAGTTTGTCGAGCGAGAGTGGAAAAATAGCTTTTCTCTCGTGTTAGACACAACATTTATTTCACGACATATTAAAAAAATTATAAATGTAGCAGAAACACATACCTAAAAGTTAGGTTATAATATAACTGCTACCTGCCAGAATAACGTTTAAAAACAATGGAATGTTTCACTGTAACCAAAATGCCAAATTAAATTTAAGTTGTAAGATCGTGAAATTGTAGAAAAAGAAAGTATAAAACATAATAATTGTAAAATGTTACAATATATCACTATAAAATCAGATTTTCAATAAAATTACTTACAATTTTGAAAATATTTCATCGTACAATTACATTGGTGGTAACACTGCTTACTTTCCTCTCTAGAGAGGGAAAACTTAGGTACTTTCCTCACTATTTCGCGAGAAAAAAATTGTTTTCTCTGCATGTCGTGAAAAAAAAAAATTGAAAGTTGTCTTTAACTTTTGTTTTATATATAGGTACTTGTGATTTTATTTAAGGTTAAGAATAATTTTTGAGTGACATGAATGTTAATAATAATAAATCATTACCTATTTATAAGTATTAAGTAATTTTGATTTTGTTAGCCCCTCCCTTGGAAAAATCCTGGCTGCGCCACTGTATGATATAGTTAAAATAAAGATTTTTGTTCGTAAACATTATTTACCACATAGTTATTCAAATTATTTTCCTGTGTACTCAATTAATCCTTGGCTGAATCCTGCCCATTTACGGGACACAGATGATGATCAATCTGTTGCTTGTCACGTCACACCCAGGGGCGCACTCAAGGGGGGGGCTCGTGGGGCTTGAGCCCTCCCCAGACGACTGGACTTTTTTCAAATTTTTTCTTTAAACATTATGTAAGATTATTTAAGTTCAATGAAGACTAGAAATAATCGCCTTTTTTCTGTTTTTATGATTATCTTAAATTCAAATAGTTCAAAAAATATGCAATAATATACACTCTGTATAAGGCGAGCTCATGTACCTGACGAAGATCACGTGTTCTGTGGGCCCTCGCTGTGATTGGCCTGCGGAATGGGCGGTATTTAAAAATTTTCTTAGGCGGCCTTTGAAATATGGATATTTAGTTCGTTGTTGAACATTGGTTTGTACACAACAAACAATTCAAACACATTCACAATAATATATTACATTCTCAATAATCCATTTCATTCTCAATTGTCGTGTCATGCATAAGTGTACTTACCTACCGTAGATTTTATTAATTCTAGGAAAATTCTAGGAAATGGGATAAGTAAGGAAAACAATAAATTCTGTAAATTTATTTTATTCCATCAATTAATATACAATCAATTGGGTCACATTTACTCGAGCATCCCATGAGTACACAAATATATTAATGTTTGTACAGTTCATGAATGTAAATCGTAGTAAATATGACCGGGTAATCATTCGTCAATTGCTACTTATAATATTTGTCTACAAATTGTCACATTTACTAAATTATACGCATATATAAACCGTTGGTTAATTTTCATTGACAAACATAGTGGATGTTTATGAAAAATAATTACAGTTTTAGATCGTACATTATAATAAATGTGATAGAAAATTGGATTAGTATTCTCAAAATTCATTCAAAAATAAAAATACCTGTCTCTCCTCTTCTTTTTTTTTGTTGATAATGCTGAAGTCGTTGAGCCGGAGATTCAGATGAAGTGGTGTACTCCAGACCAACAGAAGGCACCCAGTCTGGATGGTTGGGATCGTTCACAGGTCGTTCTGTAATGGAAATACATACACGATATACAGTAAATGCTGTAATAATTCCTTTAGAAACTTACTCGTCACAAAATGTTCCGAACAAATTCGGGCATTCTTCATGGCGGAAAGATCCCGACGTATCGCTGACAACCATCGCTGTGGGCGATCAGCTTTCGCTGATTCAAATTGACCTAAACAAAGTCACATTTTGATAAGTTATATGGGTTTGTAGTACTACTTTTCACACAATTTACCTCTTCGATCAGTTTCTGCCGGTATTATACACCCTTCGTCTATGCTTCAACGCTGTCTTACAGCCCACGACACAGCACTTTCCAGAACTGGGCATTGTCAATAACAAAAACAACAAACAACACAAAATTATAACAAAAATTATAATAAAAAAAACACCACAAGTAAACGAAATAACAAAAACAATTAACAAAACAATAAGGAAACCACAAAACTGACAAAAAAGCCGCAGGATCAAACTATCAAGTCGAAACTCAAATAGTAAATGGCGCTTACCTTTTAAAAAAAACTGACGCAGGGCCCACAGAACACGTGACCTAAAATGGCGTTCGTCAGGTGCATGAGCTCGCCTTATAACGCATGTGTACGATTATTGGGATATTTTAATAAGAATGCGAACCACAGACCAAACCGCGAACCTTGTGGTGAAATTTTGAACTTAAACAACGGTGCACTTGGGAGTAAAAGATGAAAGAAAGAACTGATACATTAAATATGAACTAAAATTAAAATATACGAGTATGTTATGTTATTGGAACTAATATCAACATTTATATACAACTATTATTTAATATTACACAAGTTAATATTTAAAGTGCACCGTTGTTCGGCAGATATCAATGCCATCTCTTAGTAGTGCATTATCCCAATCTTGTGTGAATCGTTCTTATGAAATTATATCGAAAAAAAGCTGCCGAAAAAACAATGTATGTGCACAAGAAAGAGAGTAAAACGTGCAACTGTTTATCTTTAAAAAAATGAAACTTTCAATTTAAAGGTGTTTGACCTTGAACTCTAAAAAAAATTTCGCCTGCGGCGCATTTCTTTCTTGTGCCGTACTGCAGGTTTCATAAAAAAAAATATTCTTAGCCCCCCCCAAGATGCAATACTGGGTGCGCCACTGGTCACACCACAACATGGGCAGTTACAAAACCTGTCATATTTGTCATCATCGCATTTTATGTTAAAAATTTAATCTATGTTACTGAATACAAGAACAAAATTATTTTATTGTACTTAATTTCTCTGAAATGTTTCCGGTAATTTTTTTTGCCAATTTCGTTTTTCACCTATATAACTTTTTTGTTTAAACTAGTACAAGTTTCTAATTTGCATGTTTTACAGACACATTTTAACGAGAAATTCACAGTAGTTCTCAAATTTGTATAGCTCGTACCGTTTTCGAGAAATTTATACTAACTTGCGATGTTCTAATGAAACTGAAAGTTGTCTTTAAATATTTTTTTTTTCTTTTCAAAGATCGTTGCTTTTATACTTCTCGAGATCCCCATGCTCAAACAGTTTCCTTGGACATCCTATAGGTGATCTCGATTTACAGAAACTCGATAATAGACAGTGTGGCCATGAACATAACGGCCGCCATTAATCCTCCAAAATCAGTTTGACAAGTAATATTTGATTCTATTTTAATTAAAAACAATTTACCTATATATTTATTAATTTTATTTGTCTGATTAATGTGATAGGTCATATTAAAAGCATTATAAACCTATTTCGTTGATACATAATATAAATAAATATATTACGCCAAGCAATGTCAGATGACAGATCAGTGTGGCCATGGACATAACGGCCGCCATTAATCCTCCAAAATCAGTTTGACAAGTAATATTTTATTTGTCTGATTAATATGATAGGTCATATTAAAAGCATTATAATCCTATTTCGTTGATGCATAATATAAATAAACTGGTAAATAACATCAAAGTTTGAACAACACAACGTTTATCGTGCAGTTTTTGGAGGATTAATGGCGGAATTTACCACGTGACAACTACGACCAATGAAAACTGTGACCACACATGGCCACACTGTTCATTATCGAGTCTCTGTATCTCAAAGCCTCATTCCCACCTCTATCATAGTCAGGGTTGCCAGATTGGGCGACTTAGCGCAAATTGGGCTACTTTAATGTCACATTTGCGACGAATAAAAAAGTTTTGCGATGGGCGACAATTTGGGCTACTTCATGAAATAAAATTTCAAAATTGGGCGATTTGATAACATTTAAAATTTAAAATATTTCATTTAACCCTGATGCCCTGATATTCCTGCAACCGGTGTAGTTCTGTTCTTTTTGCGAGTCAACACTAAAGGGAATGACATTAGCTACACACATAGATAAGAGAGCAGGTATAGGTATAGATTGCGCTCTCTATGTTAATCACCAAACTTTTGAACATTTGCACAGCGCCAAAGTGTGTGACCAAGGAACTAATTTTGAGGGCGGATTTACGGGGCACTTTTAATATTTGCAATTTATTAAAAATAAAATCATCCAAAATTTAAATTCTTTAAAAAAATCTTTTACTAATGTATGGTTCATTATTAATAAGTGAATTTAATCAAATAAGTATAAAATTGCAGATAAAACAAGAAACATTACATTAAACATTTTTATTTACATCTTTTCTAATAATAAGTGATAATTTTTTTGTGGTAAATATCAGCTATTTCAGTATTAAATGTATACTTAATGTTCTTAATATAATTAAAAAATATTTACCCCCCAGTTGAGGATTCACTGAGAAATTTTTTTTAAAAAGGTACCCTAAAATTTTTTCGCAGTGCGGTACATGTTTTAAATTTTGGGCGACTTTTTGCGACTTCAGCGACTCGTGCTGGCGAGATGAGAAATCAACTATATGGCAACCCTGATCATAGTCGTAGTCGTAAGTCGTAGTCGTAGTCGTAAGGAAAACCGACCGTTCCCAGCTCTTATCATAAGGGTAATGTTTTGTTCACAACTAAACTAATAAATGAGTCAAATACATTTCAAATAATTGATAATTAAATTTTACTGTTATATTGGAAACAATACTAATTTGCCTAGGAAGAAAATTATAGTATTAGGACAAATAATAAAAAATAAATGTATACATAAAATGTATTCAATTGCATGTGAGCGTACCATGATTTTTAAAAATGTGTAATAAGATAATATGAAATAAATCATAGTAATATTGAATTACCTTAAAAGCTACTTATAAAACATACAGAAATATTTAAAACAATATTATTTTTATTCATATTTATATTTCTATAACCTTTCTTTCGACGAGTAGTGCAGTGACAGTAGTGAAACCAACAGCACTACATATCTCCATCTCTTTCTATTTATGATTACGACAAAAAGTTTGGCAGAGCCAAATCCTTACGACTACGACTTGCGACTACGACAAGTGATGGAAACGCTGTAACGTTGTTTCGTATGTCAAACTCTCAAGGTTACGACTAACGACTTACGACTACGACTATGATAGAGGTGGGAATGTGGCTTTAGACTATTTAATTGATAATTGAGGTCACGCGTTTATAAAAATTCTACAATCGGTTAACAATTAAATTAATGTCATAATTTCAGATCTCAATCTTAAATATAAATCAACAGCATGATATGGATCACCAAAACTGTGCTCTAAATGTTTTTCTTCCATTATCATGTTACACAATTGGTAAATATCAACAAACATCACATGTTATTTCACCAGAAAATTCACATTCTTCTACACATATATTAATCATACTATTGGGAACATTGCACAAATAGTCATAAGTGTTATATACTTCAGGTAAAAAATACATATTTATTGGACGTCCAGTTGGCGCAACACAATTCTTATAGTCTATTTGAGAATGACTGACAGTAATAAATCATTATTTGCAAGAGTAGTATTGGATTTTTTGAGGGTCTGCCTAGCATGCTTGCGGTCCCCAGTTCGATTCCCAGCGCAACCGACAATAATACCACTGGGTCCGAGTGGTTGGATTCCACTATAATAACATCTACCATTCTGTAATTGGGAGTTAATCCTGTAGGATGGTTACCAGCAAAAAAAAAAAAAAAAACTACCAAAAAAATCAGTAGTAACTACACTAGGATGGTCAAAATAAGCCGCACGCTTTGTACCTGGAACGAAACTTACTTCTCGAACAATAGAAATCTCGTCATAACGCTCTGTTAATCCCCGTCGGACTGCGTCATAGACGTAGATATTAGTGATCTTTTATACATTTACTAAAAATAAAAGTTTTTAATATTTAAATATAACTTTCTCACTCATTATTATTAAAATAAATCTTTTCCCTGAAAAACTACTTAGACCTTAAACGATAGTTCTCTACCGAATTTAGTCATTTCGACTATCCCTGTGCAAACAATTATTGACGCGCCACTGGAATGTCTTTGACAGAATGATTTATTACTGCCAGTCATTTTCAAATATAGTATAGATTTTCTAATACGATGTGCATTCCATTCGATTGCAACAGTTTTTAATTCGTTCTAAAAAAAAACCAAAAAGTATATTAGTATTTTTTTACTTATTTATATAAATAATTTACTTAAATTAACTTAATAACATTTATTACAATATTTAAGTAAGTAATATTCAGGGTGATTAACGATGTAGTGCAAAAAATAACAGTAAAATAGTTGGGTCATATTATTATAAATTAGAAATTGGAAGGAATCAATGATGTAAAATAAAACTTATAAAAACCTTTAGATCAACACTAAAAAGTAATAAATAATATTATTTTCAACTATTATATTAGAACCGCCGAAACTTACGGTTGTAAATTTTTTTTGTTACACTGTCTCTAAAGTTTAAATAATCTAAAATAACAAAATATTATTTCTATACTTTTTAGTGTTGATTTGGATGAGGTTAATTTTAAATAGTTTTTATTTCTTTAGATAACGTAACATTACTTCGTTTAAAGTTTCGTAAAAATCAGACGAACCCTTTCTGAAATAGCTTGGTGCCATTAAATGAAAATTAATAGTAAATAATAATATATTTTAAATTTTGTACACCTTCTAATATTATAAAAATAAATACTTGATCCCTTACAAATACGTAATCAAAGAAAATTTGAACTAGGTGATGTGTAGGTAATTTAGATTATATCCAACAGTACAATTTTATAAACTACCTAGCCATAAATTATCC
Source organism: Agonum fuliginosum (assembly GCA_947534325.1). NCBI lineage: Eukaryota > Metazoa > Arthropoda > Insecta > Coleoptera > Carabidae > Agonum > Agonum fuliginosum. The sequence goes on along the minus strand of OX384030.1, from coordinate 34,193,310 downwards.
TATGTTATAATGAATTAATAAATAAACAGTTACTAAATCAATAATTAAAAATATATATGTTTATTGTCCTTTCGTAAAAATACAGGTGATAACAATTATTACAGTTTATGTTTCGAATGGTAGGTACATTCATCACTATAATCCTATATTTAATTTTACATTTTGTTTTTTATTTGATCTGATTGTTTATTTTGAGAAAAACGACATAAAAACTCAAACCTTAAAATTACTTGTGTATAAAATTATAATTTTGATTTATGGTGACATTAACAAATGTTTAGTTCTCTTATGCTTATATTTTTTGTAATTTAAGTTATTTAAAGAGTAGTTTCCTATGCTTTTAACTAGTTGGTTGTCGTGGGTTTCACAGCTAGCAAAGAATTTTGTTGTTAGTTTTGTAACAAAGTCTTTAATATAACACATATTTGCTTTTTTATGTAGGACACTAATTTTGGTTGCACGTTCTGAATTTGTTATTACACGAAGACACTTATTTTGCACTATTTGCATTTTCTTATAGTTTGTTTCACTTGTATTACTCCACACTGGGCACGCATATGTTAATATTGGTCTAATGAAAAGTTTATATATGGTTGTCTTATTTTTAACACTTATATACGAGTTTTTATTAAGTAATGGGTAGAGTTTACACAGTACACCTATAGCTTTGTTACAACTTAAGTTTATATGTTGTGTATGTCGTAGTCCTGGGTCAAGTTGCATACCTAGGTATTTTATTTTAGGTGCCCATTGGATGGTGTTAGTTCCGAAATTCAGATTTTCCATTTCTCTGGGTCTTCTTCTTGTGCATAATAAGGCTTCAGTTTTTGATGGATTAATTTTTATTTTCCATTTGACGAGGTATTTGTTAATTTTTGTAAGGGCTTTCTCTAATTTGATTTTAATTGCACTAGTCCGATAGGAGGACGTATACAGTGCTGTATCGTCCGCAAATAGTCCAATGTTTACGTCTTTGGTTTTAGGTAGTTCATTTATATATATTGTGAACAGTATTGGTCCAAGGACCGAACCTTGTGGTACACCAGCTACTACCGTTCTAGTCGATGACATCTCCTCACCGATTTGTACGATAAACTTTCTATCTCTTAAGTATGAATCAATGAATTTGACTATGTATGCAGGAAACTTCATATCTATTAGTTTGTTTATGAGTCCTTTGGTCCATACGGTATCGAAGGCTTTTTCTATATCTATGAATATTATTCCAGTGTGTTTGTTTAGATTGAAGTTATCTGTGATGTGGTCAGAGAGTCTCGCAAGTTGGTGGACTGTAGAGTGTCGTCGTTTAAAACCAAATTGTTCGTTATTTATTATATTGTTTTCTTCAAGGAAATCATTAATACGTCGGTAGGCCACTTTTTCTAGTATTTTGCTTAGTGAGCACAATAGGCTTATTGGCCTATAGTTAGCGGGCGACGTTGTATCTTTGCCTTTTTTGGGAATTGCTATTATTTTAGCAGTTTTCCACATACTTGGAAAGTATGAAAACATAAGGGAATTATTAAATATCACTGTTAGGAATACTATTGCTTTTCTAGGTAGTTTTTTTAGTATGGTAGTGTTTATTTTATCTATTCCTGGTGCTTTTTTGTTTTTCGTTTTTCTTATTATGTTTATTATTTCTGTGGGTTTGGTTAGAGAACAATTTGTGTCTTTCAATGAATTAAAAATAAAATAAATAATTTATATATTCAATATGCACGTTTTAGGAAATATAAATATAATAAAGGAAAACATAGTATTAATAAATAGTTATTTACCTGAATTATTTTTAAAAAACAAAACTGTATTAAAGCCTTGTCTAATAATGTCCCACAGAAGTACCCATCATCTCGAAGAGTTTGAAATAAGTTCATCCAAAACTGGGCATTATGTTTTCTTAAAATTCCCCACCAGGATTCAATTCTTTGATTTGCTGTACTCATACCATATAAAAATGATGCTGTGCCAGAAATTGTGTCATGCTCATCCACTGGAGTTTGTCGCAAAAATATTTGAATCTGTTCTATGTGACGATTTTCTGTTCCCATGTCCGCTCGCAATCTTCGTGGACAACCACCGCACCAGTAAGTTTGACAGGATTCCATGAAAGAACAGAACAATGAAAAAACAGAACACGAAAAAACAGAACATGAAAAAACAGAACATGAAAAAACAGAACAATGACAAAAGAGAACAATGAAAAAACAGAACACTGAAGAAACAGAACAATGAAAAAACAGAACAGTGAAAAAACAGAACACTGAAAAAACAGAACACTGAAAAAACAGAACATTGATAAAACAGAACACGAAAAAACAGAACACATAAACTGATCTATGCTAACAAAACCCTTCTTGAGTCCAACAGAACTCCGTTTTTTTGACATAAACTAATCTATGCTAACAAAACCCTTCTTGAGTCCAACAGAACTCCGTTTTGTTGACATAAACTGATCTATGCTAACAAAACCCTTCTTGAGTTCAACAGAACTCCGTTTTTTTGACATAAACTAATCTATGCTAACAAAACCATTCTTGAGTCCAACAGAACTCCGTTTTTTGACAAACTAATCTATGCTAACAAAACCCTTCTTGAGTCCAACAGAACTCCGTTTTTTTGACATAAACCATCATAAACTAATCTATGCTAACAAAACCCTTCTTGAGTCCAACAGACAGTTTGACATAAACTAATCTATGCTAACAAAACCCTTCTTGAGTCCAACAGAACTCCGTTTTTTTGACATAAACTAATCAATGCTAACAAAACCCTTCTTGAGTTCTGTTTTGTCATTGTTATGTTTTTTCATATTCTGTTTTTTCATGTTCTGTTTTATCAATGTTCTGTTTTTTCAGTGTTCTGTTTTTTCACTGTTCTCTTTTTTCATTGTTCTGTTTCTTCAGTGTTCTGTTTTTTCATTGTTCTCTTTTTTCATTGTTCTGTTTTTTCACTGTTCTGTTTTTCCATGTTCTTTTTTTTCATGTTCTGTTTTGTCATGTTCTGTTTTTTGACAATATCGTTTTGTACATTGTTAAAGAGTTAAGTTTCGCTTATAATTGTTAAATATGGGCCGCAAATCTTTAATTGCTCCAAGCAAAATTAATAAGAAAAATAAAAAGTCGAGAGTTGCAAAATCTAAGTGGAAGCTTAAAAAAAGTTTAAAAGTTCTAAATTACTTATTTTTTATTACAACTCAAGAAATCAAATTCTTTCTTCAAATAGTATGTGTACCAACATAATTATCACTTTTTCTTTTTATATTGCTACAAGCTTCAAGTGTTTATAAAATTTGTAATTTATGTATAGATATTTGAAGATGCATTGTGCTACTACAACTATATAAAATTTACTGAAAGGTGTAAAGTGTAAAAAAACTCGAAATCTCAGTAATACAGCATTTAATCTTCTTGCATAACCGACGTTTCGGTTTACAGTTAAACCTTCAAGGTCTAAAATTTACAACAATGTATATACCTAATCTTTTAGGTAATTGTTTTATATACATTGTTGTAATGATTGTTGTAAATTTTAGACCCTAAAGAAAGTTCCAGTGCTAACCGAAACGTCGGTTAGGTATGTAAGAAAAATAGATGCTGTATAACTGAGCTTTCGAGTATTTTTTACACATTACAATAAAAAACAGTCGAAAAAACATTAATTTAATTAACTGAAAGGAGGGGGTGCGGCAAAAATTACCCCCTCCCTAAGATTATTATTTGTTTCTAAAAATAGACTAATATTCCAATCATTATTATACTATTTCTTACTGACGCAGAATTAAAAGTAATATTTTTATTTATTTTTGCACAAGGTGTTGAAAATTCTTTTTAAAATATTTGACTTTGAATCGGTACCTATTAATGTAGCAACAAAATATGATATTATGTTAATACAAATACAATATTATGTAAAAATTTCAAGTTTTACATTAAATAAATAACAAGTACTACAGCAAATTGATTTTATCAGTACAAATCTTGAATAATGAAATTGTTTAAATCAATACTTTTGTCTCGTTTTCTGTATATGTGTAAATTGAGTCTACTTTAAATAAACAAACTGTAGGTATAACTTTCATTTCTTTTTTAGTAATACCAGTGAAACTTTGAATACTGAAGCAAAAAAAATGTTAAAAAGAAACCATAATTACTTTTATCAAATTAATAATAAAAAATATTGTTATTTCATTAATGTCGACCTGTACCTACGTAGAAAAAGTTGAAAAAGATGAAGTTTTACGGCAGCAAGTAATGTTACCAAAACTAAAATATTTTTATTTAAATTATATTCTTCCTGAAATAGCTGATAGTAGAACTCCAATTTTGGATTTTATGTCTGACTTTTTTTTAATAAAAAAATAAAATTTTCTGTTGATATAATTTATACACACTACCAAACATACACTATTCAACAATTACAGATATCAACGGAAAATAGTACATTATGCACCAAGGGAGGAAAACTCGATTTTGCTCCCGCGGGTGAATTGACAACACAGGACTGAATCAGTCTTGTGCTGTCAATTCACCCGAGAGTACAAAAGCGTTCCTCCCGAAGTGCATACGATAATTTTTGTAACGAGTGCACAGAAAAATGAGCGGAAACGTGCTTGTTTGAAGGGAGCAAAACGCGTTTTTGCTCCCTTGAGATATTTTGCTCCCTCAGTGTAACGGTCACTACTCCGCTTCTCGAAAATAATAGAGAGGGAGCAAAATATCTCAAGGGAACAAAAATGCGTTTTGCTCCCTCTAAACAAGCTCATTTTGCGTGCACATGTTACAAAAAAATCATAATTATTTTATCAAACCCAAGGTCAACTAAATATAAACAATAATAGTAATTTATTATACAAGACGATAAAGAGATCATTTATCGAAAAGTGAAAGATGTTAGTTCACGAGTGACGAAGGAACGAGTGGGCTATCTTTCACGTGTCGATAAAGACTCTTTATCGTCGTGTACAATATATTATTTTATTTTGTACTTAATGTTAATTTGTGTAAAAATATTCTTATTTTACTTAAATTTTATTTTATCTACTCAAATTTTACTTTATCTACTCAAATTTTACTTTATCTACTTAAATTTTACTTTATCTACTCAAATTTTACTTTATCTACTCAAATTTTATTTTATCTACCCTCGATGTTAAAGTAATACTTTATCTACTGAAAATGAACGTATAAAACCAATTTTTAACATTAAGTACAAAATAAAAAAAATTATTGTTTACGTAGGTAGGTACTGTATTTTTATGTAAATTGTATTATATTTTATATTATTAGAACTGGCAAAAATATATATTTGTAGAAAAATTTACTGATAATTTATTATTATTGTTTTGTAGACTTTAATTGAAATTAAAATATTTTGCTTTATTAATAAATATGAAATTATTTTCTTTACTCGTATGTACAGTACAGTTTACATCATTCTAAAAATATTATTCAGACTATTTGGGTAAGTATGGAAACAGGCATGGAATCACCGTTCGTGAATTTGTGAAGCCGAATAGAATTGTGTTATGTGCATGGTGCAATGCGTTCTTTCGGTTCTTTCCCATCTGGCGTACATCCCTTGCCCATTCCCCTTCCCTTACCTACCCTACGCGGGTCGTACTACCTGACTGATGTGCTGTCTTACTACGGTGACATCTTTAGGTAAATAGCTCTACCCCATTAGGGAATAGTGGCGATGTGTTTTCATAGATGGTTTGAAACTCTGGTTTGTTCAAAAGTTGGCCACGTTTTTTCATAGAGGGCTTTACGTTTGCCTGTCAGCGCCAATTGATTTGTACCGGTCTTACGTAGAACTACTTCCAAAAAGATACAAATAGTCCTAATAGATGGCCTAACACTCGAACACTGCATCATAGCACGGCATGACAAGGGGAGGTGATTCATAGCAAACATACCGCTATTTTGCTTATCTCACTATCTGATCTCTGATCTGTTCGACTGGTTGGACTGTGTGAAGAAATTATTCCGAAATGAGGAGACTGCTTACTTTTACACTTTTAGTCCGCATCGTATTATTTGTTCTTATCTTTATTCAAAAATTTAGAATAGGAACTTTGTATATCTTTAACCGTTCACGTAATTTTTAAGTTGAATTTCAACAAAAGAATGATTATAAACAAATAACATTTTAATGTAAATGTATATAAATAATTTTTCTTCGTATACAGGTGTTTACTAAATTTGTCTCAATCGATTATGTAATTTGTTATTAGAATTTTTTTTAAATGATAAATACAAATATTATAATAAAAAATACTTTATTTTCAATCATTTGAATACGGAATATATAGTGAAATATATTTTCAATCAGAATTTTCGCAATTTTACTACAATAGCAGATCATAATTTTTTGCATAGTATTGAACTCGGTTTTTATTTACCATTTCTTATTATTTCTAATAACAAATTAGATAATCGAGTGAGATAAATATTAAAATTTTTGTGTTATGCTTTTATTATAAACGGCATAATGATAAAGAGTAAACTTTAGTGGTTGAGTGCCATGCACTTTTATGCAATGCAATGGTGACTTCAACATGATACTTTGTACCTGTTTACCTGTTAGGGTTAATTGCATCTTTAATACTATAAGAGGCTTACAGTAATTAAAGTTAGTTTAGTTTTGAATTTTAGCCATTATATCATAGTATCGACTAATTTGGTAAGCAGAAATTTATGCAAAATATACAAGGGTAATACCCCAAGAGGTGATATTTTCTAAGAAATTATTTAGTCGTATACACGGCAACAGTTTCACGACACGTATAGTTGCAGATCCGACGGCCTGAATCATGCATGCATTGTTAGTCACACTTCATCCCATGTGTAGGTCCTATTTTTAGTTTCTATTTTTTTTAAATTGTTGAAACGTATAAATATAATTAATACTTTTATCTACGACTGTTGTTAAAAGTGGACCTTTTAACGGTTGCTTAGTAAGTTAAAAGTGTCACTTTATGGCACAGTGTTAAAAGTAATACAGCAACGTGTTAAAAGTTATTTTATTTATACTTTTAACACGTTGCTAACGATTTGTATCAATAAATCAACAAATATAATATTACCTGTCGAAATATCATTCTTCAATTTTTAGTTTACACTAAGAAGGTCGTAGATAAAATATTGTATGATACCTATATGTGTTAAAAGTGATTTTATGTCATTCGTGGGTTTGCTTCACTCGGCTTCGCCTCGTTTCGCCTCTTGCTAATGGAGGGAGGGTAGCGAGTTTTCCCTCTCGCGCGGGAGGAAAGCAAGTACGGTCCTTCCGAGCGGGAAGAAAGGTTATTTCGAGGCCCTCGTGACGTAAAATATTGTGTGTCCCACGGGAGGGAAGGCTATTCCTCCCTTGGGCGAAGCCGGTGCCCTCGCTCGGGCCGCCGCTTGGCCCAAGGGAGGAATAGCCTTCTCTCCCGTGGGACACACAATATTTTACGTCACGAGGATTGTATATCAAGCAGGCAACATTGAGACCACCAGCCCTATGAATATTACAATTACGAACTGCCCGAACATGCAGTTCATTGTTCAGAAATAAAAGATTTATACGTATAATAATTTTTGAATTAAAAAAATTTTTGTTTGGCATTTTTTGTTAGTTTTTGAATTTTTCTTCAATTTTTAATTTATAAAGTCTCGAAATCACCTTTCTTGCAAACGGGAGGAAAACTGTGTTTTCCTCCCGCCGGTAGCGGGAAGAAAACAGTATTTTCCACCCGCCCGGAAACATTGAAATATACGATATTCGGTGTATTGTTTAGAAACAAAAATGGACCAATACAAATGACATCCTGCATAGATAATTAGCCAATAGGGAGCGGGTGGAGCGTGGAGATTAACCCTTCCGTAATTAGCAATGTGTACCGTTAATTTTAAGCAGTGTTATTTTTTATTAGAAATTCAAAATTCTATTGTGCTTCCTAACAGTGCAGCAGACGTGAATATTGAGTGTGGTTTTTATTAAAGAATATTTTCAATTTTATTTGACTTGTGTTTGTGCAATATTTGAACAATTACATTATAGGTAAAAAAGTGAAATTCGCGCGTCTCGAAGTCGTAAACGCAATAAGGTTTCCAAACGTCAGAAACAACGCTTTTCTTTATATGAATTCAGTTATGTTCATGTTTTCTTGGACTTTTTTTGAAATAAAAGTAAAATAAATAATATTTTACCACCGATATGTGTAGTAGTTTTGAATAAAAATATCGAGTGACACTTACTTTAGCAAATTTAAATTGATTAAATCTTATTTGCATTCTACTATCAAAAAGGATAGCTTATATTCATATTGAAAACTATACGGTATCAAAAATTAATACAGATGAAGTTAAAAAATTTGCTTATAAAATATTATGAAAGCGCTAAATATTTTAATATTGTTCTGTATTAGTTTCAGAATTTTGTATTATACATATTCTGTTATATAAATAAACAATGTTTTTAAAGTAAAAATTGTAAAATAATATATTTCATAAATATGAATAACACAAACAGCTGTGGTTATATTCTGATTCATTTCAAATTTGCCACGGTCCATGCCCGCCCATGCTGCATTACCGATCCGATGTGGTGGACATCTGTGTAAGAAAGGGAGAACTATTTGTCGACAAATTTTGCTACTCAAGCCAAATATTTTACTTTATTTTTTGTCATCATTTTCTCAAAAACTAGTGCATCAGTGCAGATGAAATTTTACATTTGTGACACATTGTACATACTTTACTCGATGAAATAAAATTTAACTTGTTTTTTTATCCAGTTGGCAAAATAAAAAATATAATTTCTTCAACAACAACATATAATGAATCAAAATATATTCATCGAGTAAACAAAAAAATATGCTCTATAAATATGTATATTATGGGGGTATATTGTTTCAAAGAAATGAGAAAATGATGACAAAAAAATGTCATTATTGCGTATACTTTCCGCCATACAGCAACGCACTCTTAAGGATCTGTGTTGTCAACTTTTTGTATTAAGCAAGTTCGGTTGATGTCGTTTGTAAAATCAAAATCGTAAAATGGATTACATTACATTTTATATGAATAATAAAGATTTAAAAATTCAAGCAAAACATATAAATCAGATAAATAAGTCAAATAATAAATCAATAAACAAACAATAAGCTGTATGCTGTACAGTCGCTCTCTGAAAACAAACACAAATTGAGATTAAGGTAGAAATGTCATATTATGAAGACCGGGGCATACCGGACCAATTTTATTCGCCCACTTACCATTACGTCATAACTGTGACGTTTAACATACCACAACTAAATCGGACCTTACCGACCGCAAGTAACCGACCGGTGAATAAAAATCGCCTAATCCTAATGTGTGTGCGTTCATATACCTATCACATTTTTTGGGACTGGAACACGGCTGCCATCTAGAATAGTTTGGCCTGTAATGCCCTGTTCACACGTTGCTACTTTGAAGACGCATACGTGCTACTGTAGCATGAAAAGAAGAAGTTTTTGAAGACGCAAATAATAAAAAATATTCAAATCGAAACAATAACCGCAAAAAAACGCTATCTACACATACAACGATCAACGATGTGAAATTATCAACGAGTAGTTCTTGATACTTTGATGCTACAAATTAGCAGCGCTGCTATTTGACAAGCGACTCAGATTTTTTCTTGCTACAGTAGCACGAATGTGTCTTCAAAGTAGCAACGTGTGAACAGGGCATAATGCCTATGGCACACTGGTCGAAGAGCGTCGCAGAGCATCGAAGAAATATGTGATGAAACTACAGAACGCACCCGTCTTCGATGAAATTAGGGGCGCCGCTATTTTCATCGCAGAATTCTGCGACGAAACGAACGTACCTCATTTCACTGCGGTATAATATCTGCCATCCGTTGATTGTAAACTACCATATCCAGCTTCCCTTCTTTTTAGCCACTTTTGTTGCCATATTTTGATATTTTCCTACTATACGTTTTTTTTACTTTCTTCTTTACTAGAACTCATCTTGGAGTATCCTTGATCGGAATTAAAATATCTGATCACATGACTTCCTTGTACGCCTATTAAATTGTTCATACTTTTCTTAATAATTAAAATGTAGTATAATAATTTTTATCTACAACAATAGAATAATGTATTCATTTATATACGTGAAAGTAGTATAATAAACCCCTCCATAAGGACACACATTATGAAATAATGAATTCATTATTTCACACTGTTAAATAATGAGTACTTTATTCTCTCGAACTGTCAAACTGCCATCACATCTGTTTTAATATTAGTGTTACATCAAGTTATCATTTTATGACGTTGTAAGCAGAAACAGTAAAAATAATAAAAATTTGTAAAACGCTGTATATGATTAGCCCATAATAGTTCTAAATTACTCGGATAAATTGTCATCACACCAAAGTTTGAGGTTAAGTTAATATCAATACAAATTTGTAGTAAGAAAATGTTGTTTTATTTAAAAAGTTGTAGATAAAACGTCGTATTTGACTCGAAAATAATGGCTATAATTAACTCGGATGATTTATACACTCGCCTTCGGCTCGTGAACAAACTTTCATCCTCATTAATTATAGTCTACATTATTTACTCGTTAAATAATATACTATTAAGTTATGTTATACAAAATAACGTAAGTAAATAGCTTTGTTTATTTTTTATTTGTTCAAACTTATACATTTGTATTATTGTTATAAAATAATGTATTTATCACCGTTTTCGTCGATTTTCCATTTGTACCAAATTTAATTTAAAATTTTTAAAATTTATTATTACTTATTATTGCATTATAATTTTCTTTCCTGGATGTTTCTAAATTTGTGATTAAAAATTTGCAGATTGTGACGTTCAGTGTTACCTTTACCTTTAATATAAGTTTAATTAATAATCCGGTTCGAACGACGAAAATATATTATTTTCGTAATACATTGACAAGGTTCAAATTTAAAATTAACAATGTATTAATTTTTATAAACAACAAACTGGCTTCTATGTTAATTACAAACAAAATAAACGAATTATATTAACATGTCAACTGGCAATATGTCAAATGTCAGAGTCAATGTCAAAATGATAATGTCAGTTTTCTGGATGTAACATCAGCTAGAAGCAACATCAAATCAACTGTTTTTCATCGCAGAAAAATTCGATAGATTTGTCATCGATCATATACAAAACCATCGCAGACGGGTGCATTCTATAGTTTCATCACATATTTCTTCGATGCTCTGCGACGCTCGTCGACCAGTGTGCCATAGGCATAATGCCCTGTTCACACGTTGCTACTTTGAAGACACATTCGTGCTATTTTGCACTCACCCACTGTGTACACCTTACTCACCTCACTAGATGGCAATAGTATTCAATCAGTGATCAGTGCTCTGCGTATTTAAAACTACGTCGCCCCACTCTGATTGGCTTAAAAACTGATGAATAATGGCGTTTCTATAGCAACCACAATATGATTCATATTCTTTACATTATAATAATGAACCATCTAATCTATCTTAAAACGTATATATATATATATATATATATATATATATATATATATATATATATATATATATATATATATATATATATATATATATATATATATATATATATATATAATTGATGTTTTACTTAAGGTCCGCGTCGATTTGGGCTAGACAAACTATTCCGCTGCGTAGCGCTACAATCGCAAGGAGAAAGGAGAGTTCGAGGAGAGCCGCCAAACTCTCCGAGAGTAAAATTTGAAAATGCGTGATCAAGGTTACAGCACGACGAGAACAAATAGTGTTCATGTCGCGATTGAAGGCTGGTTTGTGTTAGCGTGATGGTATGAGATTAGCCGGAAAATATGTCTAGATACTTACTCTTTACTGCATTATTTTTATTCTTTTGAACTTCAAGAAGTATTTTGAAATGTTGTTTTTAAAAGTTAAAATCTGACTTATCCAATATCTTGTCTAAATAAAGTCATTATTATTAATTATTTTAAAAGAAAAATATCTGAAAAAATTATACCAGGGAAATTCATCGAATTGTTCATTTAATCGAAAATATATTTTACTTTACTTTAACTCAGCTAAATCGTAGTGAAAAGTACAACTTTAACTCCGTATTTTTCGACGAATCAGGGCGCTGCCTGTGCTCTCGATCGCTAACGATAATTTTCCAGAACGTCGGCTATTGTTTTTGCAACTCGTGATCACATTTTACTTAAATGTTACAAATTTAAAATTATTTTGATATTTCATATAAAATATAATATATATCTCGACTGTAAAGATATTTTTTATTACTCACGTGGTTATTTTTCTCGTCTAGCGACTCGAGCTGCCTTATAAAAGCACTTTATTTGAACTATTGCTGTTTCCAATAAGACCTATGATTATAAGATTTTATATAAGTGTCCCATAGTGCACATTTTAGAATGATCCGTTTGTAATTTCATGGCCCGTTGCAGAACATACCCTAATTGTACAATACGCCGGTTACCAGTGATGGTTTTCTCAAAATTAAATTCACTTGCATAATTTATGATTATTTATAATACTAAAAAGAAATAGGTACTTATTAAATCCATATTACGACTACGTATAAGTAGGTATACCTACATTTTGTTAATTTTGAATGTTAATATTTAATATTTTTTGTGCATAAAATACCCGCAATATTCATATTATTTCATGATAAGTATACATTTGACTTGGTAATATATTTCTGTTAAAGTTAAACCCATTATTTATATTTATATAAATATTGACAAAAATATTGTACTAGCCAAACCTTTCATGTTGTTGTTTTTTTAACACCAGATATCTTCTAAATTAATTAATTCTTCCGTATTGTCTAAATTAATATTAGAATTTTTTGGCATTTGACCAGAAGTCTCACAAAAATCTAACAAATTTCTTCTTGTTGGATTCACAGCAGCATTTTAATTTTTTGCTTCTGGTTATTGGTATTTTTTTAACCAAAGAAGTTTTATTTCTGTCATAAACTTTCTTGGTAAGTACGTTTTTTTGTTTTAGGCCAATATTTTCTTGAATTCTTACCCATTTTTTTATGTAAAAATATATATCAGTATTCAGTTCAATAATATTATTAAAATAAAATTTTCCCTGCATAAAATTGCAAATCAAAAGCAAAAGTCGTACATCGAGCGTATACATGAGAGAAAAAGAGTGTAGGTATGACCTGAAGAGAGGTGGTGGCGAGCGCGGTGCAGCGAGAGCGACGGTAGAGTGCCAGAATCTCGCTCCGGCAAAACGCTGAACTAAATTAACATTACAGCATAGGGAAATATTGTACTTCCATTATTTCGCAACAATTACTAATTGTATTAAAATTCTGTTTTCATAATCAAATATCAAATATATTTCTACACGCAACTAGTATACTTTGAACTCATTTTTATCGTTTATTGCATGATTTATTATTGTTAACAATATTATAATTGTTGATACAAAATCGTATGTATGTATGTATACTTATTGCATAGATCATTAATTCCCAAAATCAATATACAAAATCACATTTGATTTAATCAACTCCTTCTTTCACAATAATGGAAATACGTTTGGACTGTATTCGACGGCAACCTTAATGGTCGTGGAAAAAGTAACATTATATTTACTTTTTCTCATTCCTTCTTGCGACTCGACTTATTGGATTTGTTGGAATTTTTTGCGATGGAATAGCATTCTTTTTAAAAAATCTCTTTTTGAAATAATCTGATACTAAATAACAAGAATTATTAATATCATAAATGAACATTATGTATTTATTATTTACTTGGATAAAAATCTGATGCAAGGAAATGTTCAGAACAAACCATCATATCCGATGTTATTTTTTACCAATTCTGAGAGTAATACGCCATTTACCTTTAATTATTTTATTATTAGGGAATCGGTGAATGGTTATATCATCTATTCTATAATTGGAACATTGAGACACAGAACAATATTGTTTATTTTTGAAAGAATACAAAAAGATTGAAAGTCAAGAACTCCGTAATGTACTAATAAAATCTCTGTTTGAAAGCATACAAATTTGCGAAGAGAAAGTGAAAAGAGCAGAAAAGATGAAAATTGCAAAGGATTTAGTAAAAGGAGGAATTTCTATCACTCATTTTGATCACCATACATGCAACGTATGTGTTTTGTGGCGAGCACTGACTGTTACGAGTGCTTCACTTATATTAATATTTACTTGCAATATAACAATAACACATAAGTAATTCAGAATGAAACAGATATTTATTAATATTGAATATCTTTGTACGTTTCTAAAACGAAAATAAGGCCAAATACTTCTTCAATTTAAAAAAAAATACAAATATATATGTTATCGTTAAAGCGTGTAATCCGTTATTTCATGGAATAACTAGGTATTTCATGAAATACCGGTTTGTGGCCGTTAAATTATAGAATAGTAGTTTATTATTACATACTTTAACTAATTATTCCATGTAATATCGGCTGGACTCCATTAAAAGTGTTTAATGATTTGCGAACCAGGGTCAGTGGCATTCTGAAACTATGGTTTTGACCAGTGATTTTAGCGGCCAATTCTAGCGGCCACTTTGGGCAAGCAATATATTGTGAACAAACATGGCATCAAGTATGACCAAGGCCAACTAGATATGAAATTTAGTCATTTTTATTATAAATAAATTCAAATACATTCAATAAAGCGTATATTAACTGCTATTATGCTCAAATAGATTATTTCTTATATTACAAATTTTAGTTATAAATAATACTGATGAAATGAAATATAAACTTAAACATAACCTCCAAATTGTTACGTTTAGTTCTAACTTATATGTATTTATTTGTTAACAAAGATTAACTATAAATACCAAATAATAAAAATAATAGCATAAACAATGCAACAACAATTACATAAGGTAGTAATCCAGTAAATAATAAATATTTTATATATCAAAGTATAAATATTAATTTCACCCCTAAATAAGTATGTCTATGAAAAAATTACTTTTTATATAATACATAAGATCCTATTCTGTCATATAAAAATAGTAACAATATAGCGCCAACCGTAATAAGGGTAGAAATAGTTATTTGTCCAACTAGAGAGGAAAGCGCTTCTTTTTCCCACTCGAGCTCGAAGTTTGTGTCACGAGCGAAGCGAGTGAGG
Source organism: Agonum fuliginosum (assembly GCA_947534325.1). Classification (NCBI taxonomy): domain Eukaryota; kingdom Metazoa; phylum Arthropoda; class Insecta; order Coleoptera; family Carabidae; genus Agonum; species Agonum fuliginosum. The sequence goes on along the minus strand of OX384030.1, from coordinate 34,178,141 downwards.
CAATCGAGCAAGAGTGGAAAAAGAGCTTTCCTCTCGTGTTAGACACAACATTTTTTTCACGACATATTTAAAAACATTGTAAATGTAGAAGAAACACATAACTAGAAGTTAGGTTATAACTGCCATCTGTCAGAATGACGTTTGAAAACGGGACAACGTACAACACGCGAAAGTACTGACGCTGCCTTGTACTTTCGTTGCTTTGTACATGCGCGGTTTTGTATGAACACTGGAAAGTATTTGCGCCGTATTTTATTTACACCGCCTTGTGGCTTGTGCAAACACCGAAATGTACTTTTCTCGAAAGCACAAAAGTAGAAAACAGCGCAGACGCAAACCAATGCTGCAAAACAGGAAACTGTAATTATACATATACTCATATACACATCACGCACTCACTACATTGAATAGTTTTATAAGAGTAGTTATCAAAAACGGAGTATGTTGGACTCAAGGAGGGTTTTGTTAGTTTTTTTAGTCTATTTAGGTACTCTAGTTTTGCTAAACTTAGTTCGACATCTATAGACTAAAGTCCTAAACACCATCTTATATTTACAGTTTCCTGTTTTGCAGCATTGGTTTGCGTCTGCGCTGTTTTGCACTTTTGTACTTTCGAGAAAAGTACATTTCGGTGTTTGCACAAAGCGGTGTAAATAAAATACGGTGTAAATACTTTCCAGTGTTCATCTAAAGCCGCGCATGTACAAAGCAACGAAAATACAAGGCAACGTCAGTACTTTCGAGTGTTATACACTCACCCTAAAATCAGAATTACAAATAAAATAATAAATTTACTTACAATTTTTAAAATATTTCATCGTAAAATAACACTGGTGGTAACACTGCTTACTTTCCTCTCTAGAGAGGGAAAACCTACTTTCCTCACTATTTCACGAGAAGAAAATTGTGTTTTCTCCGCATGTCGTGAAAAAATTAAATATTTATATCAGTCTGTGTATGCAACATACAATTCGAATGCAATGTTTAAAAATTATTTTTACCTCCTAAATATATATGTCCGCTGAAAAACTCTTTTTTATTTTATACATTAGACCCTCTCCTGTCATAGAAAAGTTGTAACAATATAGCGCCACCCGTAATAAGGGTAGAAAACTATTTCTTTATACCTGTCTGTGTACGCAACCCACAATGCAAATGCAAAGTTTAAAAATCATTTTTACCCCCTAAATATATGTGTCCGCTGAAAAACTTTGTTTTATTTTATACATTAGACCCTCCCCTATCATAAAAAAGTAGTCACAATATAGCGCCACCCGTATTAAGGGTAGAAAATTAAATATTTATATCTGTCTGTGTACGCAACACACAATGCAAATGCAAAGTTTAAAAATTATTTTCAATTAATTTCAAGATTAATGTTGAAATTTCACCTTTTTAAAAAGTTGAAATTTCAAGATTAAAGTTGAAATATCAAGAATAAAATAATATTTTCTATGGCCCTTCCAAGCTTTCGTAAACGGAAGCGTAGAAGGGCCAGAGTTGTGATATTTTTATGTTGTTATTTCAACTTTATGTTATTGGAGATTTTAACGCTAGAGTAGGAAATAAAAACAAGAGCTTTGAAGAAATAATGGGAACACATGGAGAACCGACTATAAATAACAATGGTAAGAGACCAGTGGCGGTGCGTCAGATGAGGCAGGTGAGGCTGAGCCTCACAGCGTAAAATCGTAATTTTAAATTTTTTATTTTTATTATAATTTTATTTATCTAATTTATTTTTTATTATAAATCGACTACATATTTATTTAAAAACAATTATTGTTGCACAATAATGCAAAAAAAGTATTTAAATAGTGTTATTTTCGCGCGAATCATAAATAATGTGTACAGTGAGGCTGCTGCTGCAACGGTTGGTTTCATTCATCGTCAGTGCGAGCGAGCAGCGGAGTGACGTGTGTGTATTCTCGTATGTTCATGCGGTGGAGAGGCCTTGAGAGAGGCTAGGGAAATATCGTCTGTCTTCGCGCAAGGCACACACATACGCTGTGCAGTGTGCACAGCCTCGCATAGTCTAGCTAGCGCACACAACTAAATACACGTGAAGAAACAAAGTTTATTTTTACTTTATTGTTGATTGCTTGTCTTATTTATTGTTGTGAATGCTATTTTATAATTAGTTATGTTTTGAAACTAATAGTTTCTAATAAATATTATGAATAACCAATAAGAATAAATGTAAAATCTAACAAATAGAACTTGTAATAGTTTTATCAATATTTAAATAATAAACAATGACATCATTCAACTACTATTCAACATTTCTATATTATGAACAAATAAATAAAATTATATCAATTAAATATGTATTATAAATATTTAATATATGGACAGAATAAGAATCATAATAAGTAATCAAGAACAGATAAAATTTGAATGTTGTTTTGCCGAGAGCCGCAGAACGCTAGTCGCGTGTTGTTGAATGTTTTTTTCTATTCTATTTTGTTACCTAGGTACTTTATTTAAATATGTATGTACTCTTTGTGGACGTACTAAATATACTCTTGTGCGTTAGAGAAAACAAAATTTAAAAAATATTATCTGCTGTTTTTACGATTATAGCGTTTTATCTTGACTCACAAAAAAATTATTTATTTAAGTAATGAAATAAAGTTCGATTGTTTTATTAATTTTATGCGTAAAAAATTGATTTTAGAACGTTTCATTGAAATTATGATACAAAGTATTTAAAGGCGTTTAAAGCATTTGACCTTGAACCAAAAAAAAATTCGCCTGCGGCGCATTTTTTTTTAGCCTCACCTAACTTAGGAGTCACGCACCGCCACTGTAAGAGACTCATAGATTTTTGCATCATAAATGGCTTAATAATATTAAACACCTTCTTCGAGCATAAAGAAGTTCACAAATACACTAGGGAAGAAAGAAGCAGAGAAGAAAAGTCAATAATAGACTATTTTTAACGAATACGTCACAAAGAAAGAAAGTGAAAGATGTAAGAGTGAAACGGGGTAGCGAAATAGGAAGCGATCACTACCTGGTAATTGCGGTAGTAAAAAAATACCAGGAAATGAGATAAAACAAAGCCAAGGAATTACCAATAACAAAAAGCAGACAGTAAAATTTAGAATAGAAAAATTAAAAGATGCCCAGACAAAGGAAAAATACCAAAATTGTATCAATGAACTAATAAAACATACTCATAAGCCGGACCTAAACAATATAGAAGAAATGTGGAATACTTTCAAACAAATATTAAGAGAAGCAACAAAAAGATCATGTGGAATCGTCAAAAATTCGCATAAGAAAAGACAAACACACTGGTGGAATCAGGAAATAAAAGAAGAAGTCAAGAAAAAAAACAAAAATGGAAAAAATATATCAGTACCAAAAGGGTAGAAGACTATGAAGAGTATAAAAGACAAAAAAAATTAACAAAAACAGTACTAAAAAAATCAAATGAGAGAACATGGGAAGAATTCGGAAACAAAATGGAAGAAAACTTTAAGGAGGATCAAAAATTATTCTTCAGAACACTCAAGAATTGCAAAGAAAAAAATACAACATTAAAACAGTTAGCAAACAAACAAGGAGACATAATAAAAGAAGACAAAGAAATAATGAAAAGATGGAAAGAACATTTTGAAGAATTATTGGAAGAAACCTATTATACCAATGAAACCGAAGAAGAAGAAAGTACAGAAATGGAAAACACAAGAACAGGAAAGAAAGATGATATCACAGAAGAAGAATTGAAAGCAGTAATAAAAAAATTAAGAAACGGAAAAGCACCAGGACATGACGGAATAAGAGCGGAGCAGTTGAAATACATGGGAGAGGAAGGAGAACAGATATTGTTAATAATGCTAAATAAAATATGGGAAACAAGACAAATACCAAAAGATTGGGAAAAGGCAGTGATATTCCCGATACACAAGAAAGGAGACAATAGAATATGCAGTAATTACAGGGGAATATCATTATTATGTACAACCGCAAAAATTTATGAAGCAATATTAGAAAATAAACTGAGGAAATCTATAGAGACAAAGATGGAGAAAGCACAAAGCGGATTTAGAAAAGGGCACTCAACGCAAGATCATATTTTCACCATAAAAAAGCTAACAGAAAAGACATTAAGAGAAGATAGTAAACTATACATAGCATTTCTAGACCTGGAGAAAGCTTTTGACAGGGTGCCGAGGAATAAGATGTGGGAAATATTAAAAATAAGAAATATTGATAAACAGCTAACGGAAGCAATAAAAAGTATATACAAGAGGACAGCCAACTACGTTAGGACAGGAAATGAAGTATCGAAGGAATTCACCACTACACAGGGATTAAGTCAAGGCGGAGCATTAAGCCCATTACTGTTCATAATATACCTAGACAACATAATAAAGAACATAAAAGACAAAACTAGAAAAATAGAAGTAGAGGACACTATAATTTAACAAGGATCATGATAGCTGAGTGCGCATTTGCAGATGACCTTGCAATACTGGCAAAAAACGAAGAAGATTTACAACACAACATTAACGTGTGGAACGAGGAATTAAAAAAGCACAATATGACTATAAATATAGATAAAACAAAAATTATGGTGATAGCCAAAGAAGATGTAACTACGGAGATAAAAATTAATCAAAGAGAAATTGAACAAGTTGAAACATTCACATATTTAGGACACACACTGAACAACAAAGGTAGTTTAGAGCATGAAATAAATAACAGAATATTGACAGCAAACAAAAGTTACCACGCAATGAACAAAATAATACTAAACAATAAACAAGTAAAGAAAAAGACCAAAATGACACTATTTAAAGTAATATACAGGCCAATACTGTTATACGGGAGTGAGACTTGGACGATGAATCAGAGAACAAAGAGTAAAATACAAGCTGCGGAAATGAGATACCTGAGGAAAGTGGAAGGGGTAACAAGACTAGATAGAATAAGAAACGAAGAGATACGAACAAGGCTCCAAATAGAGAACATACATACTACCATGGAGAAAAAACAACTTGCTTGGTATGGACACCTTGTAAGAATGCCAGACGACAGTCAAACTAAAATGGTATGGAAGGCAAGGACGACAAAAAAAAAGAGCAGAGGAAGACCACAGAAGACATGGGAAAATAGCATAGAAGAAATACTTAAAAAGAATAATATTAACGGTCATGAAGCAAGAAAAATAGCAACGAACAGAACAAAATGGAAAGATTTAATAAAGAACATAGGCTTATAAAGAAAAGGACAAGAAAACTGATCTCGACGCCCGAAAGGGTATAAAGAGATCTAAATAGATTATATATATATATATATATATATATATATATATATATATATATATATATATATATATATTTCAACTTTTTTTCTTGAAATTTCAACTTTCAAAAAGGTGAAATTCCACCTTTTTTTCTTGAAATTTCAACTTTTAAAAAGGTGAAATTTAAATATTTTTTTGCGCATTTGTAGGTTTTTTTCGCCGTCCTGTACGCAACCCACAAAAACGTTCCAAATAAGCGAAAAGTGACGTCACGCTTTACCTCCTCATTTGCTTCTCAATAGCTTTGTATGATAAAAGTACATAATACTTGTTTAATTAGTATTAATTCTAGCCATCGTGAAGTAAAGAAAGATACTTACCGATTAAGCACTAACCAGCACCAACAATCTGAGTACATCAGAAACGTAAAAGGTTCAGACGCGATGTGATTCACTTTTGCATTATACTTACTTACTTAATCCTTAGTCCTTTCTACCTTTTCAGGTGTAAGGTTGGGTTGATAGTTACTTTTCTTTCTTCTGCTCAGGCGTCTGCTTCTTCTGTGGTCTTCTTCCATTTATTCCTATCTGCATAGGTACCTGGTATCTTCCCATTTGATTCCTCTCTTCTCTAGAGCTTTCTCTACTTCTTCATTCCATGATTTTCTTGGTCTTCCTCTTTGCTTTGTTTTTCTTGATCTAACTTCGTATACTTTTCTCGTTGTTCTTTTTTCTCTCATTCTTTGTAAGTGACCCCGCCATCTTAGTTGTCCTTCTTCTATTGTATTAGCAATGGGTTTTACGTTCAGAGTCTTTCTAATGTCCTTGTTTCTTACTTTGTTTTTGTTTTGTTTTTCCTTCTATTTTCCTTAGGAATCTCATTTCTGTGCTGTTTAGTTTGCTACGTTATTTTTCCGTCGTTGTGCAAGTATCTGAGCGGTAGGTTAATATGGGAACCGCTACTTATTTATATATTTGTGTTTTAGTTTCTTTTGGTATTTCTTTGTTTGTTGTTCTTTATAGCGTTGAAAAATCTACCTGTTGCTCCTGCTCTATCGTTCACTTCTTCGTCTAGTTTTCCGTTGAGTGTCAGCACTGTTGAATTTTTTGACTTGTTTTAGAGTTTCGCCATCTAGCTTGATTGAGTGTTTTTCCTCTTCATTTCTACCGATTATCATTGTTTTGGATTTGCTCTGGTTTATTTTCATATTTATATTTTCTAGGTGCCTCTTGACTATATCTATGTTTTCGTTGAATGTATTTTCGTCTTTTCCAATAAGTACCATGTCGTCTGCATAACAGATTTCAAATACTTGTAATTTTTCCATTTTCCATATTCCTACTGTAATTTGTTTCGCTTCCTTTTTAGCTCCTTTTATAGCTTCGTCTAAGGCTAGCGTGAAGTGTAGCGGACTTAATATGCAGCATTGTCTCACACCTTTCGTGTATGATTCTTCTTTTTTTGTTCTTACGTAGTTCTTTGTATTCTTGTATAAGCTTTTTATACCTGCTATTATTTTATTGTTTATACGACGTTTCCTTAATGTGCTCCATATGTCTTCTCTCTTTACCATGCCAAACGTCTTCTCTAGATCGATGAAGCACAGGTGTATACTGTGTCCTTGCTTTATAGTCTTCTCACTCATTTGCCTCACTATAATAATAGGTGTTCAAACTCATTTCTTAAATACTTGCGAACAATTTGGCCACTGTGCTTAGGAGCGTTATTCCTCTATAGTTTTGACATTCTTTTATGTCTCCTTTTTTGGGAGCATATTATCCCAATTTGCTAATCTTCGGGTGTGTTAAGTACGTTGTATACAGAGCTGGGCAGTACTTAAGTACTTTTGTACTTAAGTACCATTTTAAGTACTTCCTGTGTACTTAGTACTTGTACTGAAGTATTTTTATAATTCAATCCAAAGTACTTGAGTTTCAAGTACTTTTTGCAAAATACTTGTACTTAAGACTTAAAATGGTACTGAATACTGCTATAAAATACTTAAGTATATTTGAAATACTTAAGTATATTTAAAGTACTTAACTTAAGACTTAAAATGGTACTGAATACTGCTATAAAATACTTAAGTATATTTGAAATACTTAAGTATATTTAAAGTACTTAAGTAGCTACCGTTGAAGTATTTTTAATAAAAAAAGACCTCCCAAGTTTTCAATAATGCGCAAAGTACAAGTCTGCGCAAGAAATTTAGTTTGTATTTCATTACCTTTATAATAAAATTAAGAAATTTTTTTTAAAACGTAATAATTTACAATGCGTTCTGTTCTATTTAAAACTTATTCTTTATTTATCGGAGAACTTGGAACACAATTATTAATATTTGAAAATAACTAATATTTTAAATAAACTATAACTTTTTGGATTGAAGTTATGTATATTTATTAAAAGATTAAAACTGTATTAGGTAGCCATGTTCTGCTGAATATTCTGCTACGTACATATTACAGAAATTGTAATATTTTGTTACTAACTTACAATATTTTTTGTTATTATAATCTTTGCATTTTTATAACTTATCAATTTCCGTTTCCTTCTGACGAAGGCTCACGTTTAGTGGGTCGAAACGTTGAGTTTTAATAAATATACATAACTTCAATCCAAAAAGTTGTATTTTTATTTACAATTATTAATTTCCAATTCTTAACAAGTAGAATATGGAATTAATTCAGAAGATGTTCTTAGGCGCTCTTGAGTTGCAAGGGTTGAATAAAAATTATTTAAGTGTAGATATACACGCAATTACATCGGGTTAATATATTTTAAAAACATGCAAGTACTTGCAAAATACTTAAAAATTACTAAGTACTTTTTATAAGTACTTGTACTTAAGACTGAGTATTTTCAAAATGGCTGGTATTTAGTACTTGATGTCAAGTACTTGGCTGCAAGTACTTGTACTTAATACTTAAGTACTTTTAGGCAAGTACTTGCCCAGCTCTGGTTGTATATATCTTTTAATACTTCTAGGGTTTGATCTGTCGCTGTTTTGAGCATTTCTGTCGTGATCATGTCATATCCTGGTGCTTTACCCACTTTGGCTTTCTTAAGTGCTTCTTTTACTTCCTCTACCGTTATTTCTTCTTCGTGCTCTTGGTTATTTTTCTGTTCGTTCTTTACCTTTAATATTCTGCAGCATTTACGTTTTCTTCTTTCTTGTGTTTTTGATTTTCTCTATAAGACTTTTTCATCGGTTCTTCAAATTCCGTCCATGACGTATTTTTTGCTTCTTTAACTATATTTTTTACTTTCCTTCTTTCTGCTTTGTAGTTTTCGCAGTCTTTTTCGTTTCTAGCGTATCTCTGCCATTTTTCTTTCTTGCTTTTATTGCTTCTTTTACATTTTCATTCCACCATCCTGTTTGTTTTGTCTCTTTGTTCGTGATTTTGGTCTTTCCACAACATTTCTTGGCAGCTGAAAATATAGTTCGTTTGAAATTTTTCCACATTTCTTCTATTCCTTCTCCTCTGTTTATTCTTCTCATATCTTGATTTAGTATCTCTTGGTATTTTAGCTTCATGTTTGTGTCTTTTAATTTGTGGCATCTTATTTAATTGTTGGTTGCCTTTCTTTTCTTTCCCGTTTCATTTTCTTTTTGATCTTTGAAGATTAAAGTAGCTAGGAAGTGATAATTGCCTATCTCTGCTCCTCTTTTTACTCTTATGTCGTTATGTCCCTTACCCTTGACCAGGATTCTCTACTAATTAGAAAGTATTCAATTAACGATCTTTTGCATTATACTAGGTACCTACCTATAAATACGCAATAAAAAAAGTTGAAATTTTAAGAAAAAAAGTTGAAATTTCACCTTTTTAAAAATTGAAATTTCAAGAAAAAAAGTTAAAATTTCACCTTTTTAAAAGTTGAAATTTCAAGAAAAAAAGTTGAAATATCAACATAAAAATATCACAACTCTGGCCCTTCTACGCTTCCGTATATTTGTTTCTGGTTTTTGTAAATTAATTATCATATGAACTATTGTTAGCTTTTAAACTATCATTCATTGAATTAACATAATTTTTATTCTTTTTTACGATTTATTTACAATTTTACTATGGCAAGCATGTCCAAATGTTATTGCTCAGTGCCACAATGCAAAAATTATAGGACGAATAAAATTAGTTTCCATTCTTTTCCGAGAGACCTAGTGCTTTTGAAGAAATAGTCAATCGCTCTTCGTTTTAAGAAACCTGTCACGAAGGGAATGACTGTTTGTTCAGACCATTTTGTGCCTGATGATTATTTTCCACGTAAGTAGAAAATTAAGATTTTCATATAAGAACGATTAAAATTATATTTGATTACAGTTTGTTCCAATTGGTATAGGAGATGTTTAAGACCTGGAGTTGTGCCATCACAGAAAATGCCGACTGGACAATACGACCAACCACAACCTGGAACATCAAGCTCAGTTTCTAGCACAGAGAAAAGATATGGCAAAAGGTATATAATTAAATTGATTTTTTCGTACTTTTATTTGAACTAGAATTGTATATTTACAGAGAATCACAAATTGTAAACATGGAAGTGGAAGATAGAGACACGATGCTACAAACGCTACAAACACCGATGAAAAAATGGATGTAAATGTGATATATATGCAATTATGCATGTTGGTACTATGGACATACATTGTGTTTGTGGTTGTGTTGGCAACTATTGACTATGCACCGACGCAGATTTGATAAGTAGCCGTTGAATTATTATAATAAATAATATTATATAAATTGTGTTTAATTGTGACTTGATTGCGACGTCCATGAGACGTCGATTTGCAGCCGCGAAAAGGCGTTGCATTTGTGGATCGCAGTGACGACGATTGTAGACGTTACAGAAGCGTCTTGCATTGACGTTACGGTGACGCAACATAGCGACGCAATAGGAACGTCGTTCTAAATCGTAATTACGACGGTTTTTGTACTGGATATTATGGTATATTGAAATAACGTATTTGATGGAAAAAATATATTTAAAAAAATCTGGGTAATACATAGAAAAATATTTTTTTAAATAACAATCTGTGCGTAATGGACAGTTGCTAAAAATCATAAATTTTAAACTTGACTTATATAAATAAAAGCATATCGAATGTCAAATGGATCATATTTTATTATGTCTACTTGAACTCGATTAAAAATTTAAGTCTCGTTGGTGCAACTGGCCATTACAATTTTACAAATGAATAACATTATTCTGTAGTCTATACTATACGGAACAAATTAATCTAATCGTTTACAATGACGGGCGTCTATTTTATCCCTGGTTATATCTTTTAGAACTGATGTTACCGTATCTTGTTATCATCTGTTGTATTTTAGCATATTTTAGCAATTTCATAACTGGTTATATATTTGTGAACTGATTTTGCGGTAGGTATCTTACTGTGATGAATGTCATTTGTTGATTACATGAAGCTTGCTGAAACTTTTCTGTAACTTACAACTTACAACATATTGTTATAAATATAAATTAATGTAAACAACAAAAATCACTTACCTTGAGATTTTAAGTAAAAAGTATCACTATTTACTGTATGGAACAAATTTATCTAATCGTTTATATCGCTGAGGCGCATTTTTAGCCATTTCATCTCTGCTTATATCTTTGTGAACTGATTTTGCTGTATCTTAATGTGATGAATGCCATTTGTTGGTTATAATGAAGCTAGATGAAATTTTTCTGTAACTTAAACATATTGTTATAAATATAAATTAATGTAAAACAACAAAAATCACTTACCTTGAGATTTTAAGTAAAATTTTTTTATTATTTGCTGTTAAATACTGTTAAAATTGTGTACAGAACGTCGACCTTTCCCAATGACAGAGACAGACAGTGTTGCCACTATTATTGCGTAAACTCGACTGGACGGCCAAACTTGAAGTTAGCCGCAAGCTGTCAGCTTTATCTGGCTCAAGAAGGGTAAAAGGTTTAAGTTTAAGGGTTTCTACAAAAAAGAGTATATGTGTAACTCAAGAAGGATAAAAGGATTTTTTATTTAGTTTATTTTAATAAGTGTTTAGCTAAAAACTGACTTTTTTCCGCAGCCAACTTCAGGTTTTGCCGTACAGTCGAGTTTTACCCTACTATTTTATAAAAATCTGTTCCTTTATCAGATAAAATCTGTAAATATTAGCTAGACATGTATTATTTTCACTAATTAACAGAAAAAAAATATTATTCATAATTATACCTGTAGGTGCTATATAAATAACGGTCAACTGATTGAATAAAGTATATTTTTTCGTGAAAAGAATAATAAAATTAAGATTTTGTATTTTTATCTGTAGAAATAAATTTATATCTGTAGATATCATTTTTGGCACGAAAAATAAATAAAAATAATAAAATTCACTTTTTAGAGTATATTGTATAAATTATACAAAATATTAATTTCATTGTAGGTACAATTTTATTTTAAATTATATGACAGCAAAAATAAATGTGTTTTTCTACTTTCGTTAGGTAATAGACACTTTATTTCACTAATTTGCGTTAGGTTAGTATTATTTCACGCAACTGTCGTTATTTCACTATTTTTATTTAATGAAAAATACACAATATAAAACTACATTTATCAAAAAAAATTATAGACCACACTGTAAAGAAACTTCAATATAATATGGCTTTGACTTGCAATCGCATATTTTATACAGTATACACGAATAAAAATGTCGTTTTTAGAAAACATGTTTTTGTTATATGTCAAAATTTAAGTGTCAATAAAGTGTCAAATATCAAAATTTCATACTTTCCAAAAACGTCACCTATTCGAACGAAAAATATAAAAAATATTGTACGCAACACACGTAAGGAATTTCGGTAGATATACATTACTTGTTTAATTTACAGAACTCGGCTATGCCTCGGGCTGCAAATTTCACATACTATCTTCGTTTCCTTACTTGATACGGAAATAGCGATTTTCTTTTTTTTAAACAACCACATAATAATAAGTAATGTTGATCCGAGGCGACACGATCAGCCACAATATCATAATATTCAATAAGTTTTTATTGAAGACAATTTTTTTAAACTAACAAAAATTCGTAATAACAAGAAAGATATCGACGTTTGTGCAACATTTATACGACGTCGGTCCATCGACACAGAAATAGTGACGTTTCTGTAACGTCGATATATTGACGTCGACAAATCGACGTCGCATTAACCGAAACGTCGATAAATTCACGTCTATATTACGTCTCCCCGACGTCGTCCATCGACACGTCGACGATTGTCTGCTTGGGATGGTGTCAGGTTAGTTCCGTGAAACCGGAAAACGGTTTTTAAGAACCCAGTTTGCAGATGAGCGAAAGTAATCGTGCAAAATACGGCGGTTAAAAGTGAGGTTAACAAAAAAAAAACGCGCGAAATAACGGTAGCGTGCAGTGAAAAGTCGAAATAATTAAAAGTTCGAAAAGAAAAACAGTAAAAATGGCAACCGCTGATGAAGTTAATGCTTTAAGATTGCAGCTTCAACAAATGCAAGAAGTAATAAACAGTTTTCAAGCACCACTCTTACAGAATGCCAATAGTTTATGTGGAGTTATTCCAGCACCCGAGAAGTTTTCATTTAATAAACTAGATTGGATAGAATGGAAGAAAACATATAAAATGTATAGAATAGCTATGAAGGTAAATAATTTAGAAGAAAAACAACAAATTAATCATTTACTGTTGCATATGGGTTTGGGAGTAAATAGACTCTTGTCAACGTTGCAGAAAACAGATGATAATTTGCAAAGTTACGAAGACACTGAGAAATTGTTTGATGATTATTATAACAACAAATCAAACAAAATTTTTAATAGAGTCAAATTCAATAGAAGAGTACAAGGCGATAATAAAAGAGCAGAAGAATTCGTAGCTGATGTTATTGAAATAGCTAAATCATGCCAATTCGGTGATCTAAAAGACGAATTGATTAGAGATCGACTGATAGTGGGTGTTCGAGATCAGAAACTGTCTGAATCCATGCAGATGGATGATAAAATCACGAAAGAAAAAGTAATTGACAAAATTCTACAAAGTGAAACAATTAAAGAAGGATCTAAGGTCATAAGAAACGGTGAAGATTTGAATAAACAAATTGATAGACTAATGAAGAAAAAGTTTCAAACAGAAACAAAAGGTAGCAGATACAAAGGTCCAGGGAAGAAAAACAATAGTTATAACCAAGAGGAACAAAAGAAACAATGTACAAGATGTGGTGGAGGAATTCACAGTTTTCAAGAGTGTAGAGCTGCGAACGCCAACTGCAACAAATGTCACCGCAAAGGACATTATGCAAAAATGTGCCGTACAAAGATAATCTAAATCAAGAAGGAAGTGGACAACAAGGGTCCGATAGCGATCTAGAGCTGTTAGAAGAAGTAATATCAGTATCAGGCATACAGAATAACAAGAAACCCTGGTATGTAAAACTTAAAATAGGCAAAGCGCTTGTAAGATTTAAAATAGATACGGGAGCAGATGCTACAGTCTTGAAGGCAAATGTTTTCAAGGAACTCCCAGGCAATTTCCCAATATATAAAACTAAGGCTGAGCTGATCGGTCCGGGTAAGAAGAAAATAGATGTAATTGGGAAAGTATTCCTTCCTGTCGAATATAATGGTTGTACGGAAAAGATATAAATGTATGTTGTAGATACAAAGGAGAATCTATTAGGAAGGCCAGACCTGGAGATATTGAAGATTGTAAAATTCGAGGATCAGCAGCTGAAAATCGAGCAAAGGTCGATTTGCGAAACAAATAAATCAGATCCGACCCAGAATATTAAAGATGAGGTGGCAAGACAATTCCCACACGTTTTCTCAGGACTGGGAGAGTTCAAGAATTATACACACAAGATCTGTATAAAAGAAAATGCAACTCCTTACGCAGTAAGTACTCCAAGAAGAATTCCACTACCACTGCATGATAAACTACGAAAAGAACTTTCTAAAATGGTAGAAAATACATTAAATATGGATAAGTGCCAGTTTAATACGGATGAAATAGAATACTTGGGACACATAGTGTCTAAAGAAGGAATTAAAAAAATACAAAAATTGTAGAAGCAATAATAAAGTATCCTATTCCAAAAGACAAGAAACAAGTCAGACAATTTTTGGGATTAGTTACTTACGTCATGAATTTTTTACCGGACGCGTCAAATAAAACCAAGAAGTTAAGAGAACTTATGAATGAGAAGAATGAATTTATTTGGTCAAAAGATCACGAAGAACAGTTCAATAATCTAAAGCAAGAAATCACGTCAACCCCGATACTAGGAATGTTTAATGTTGCAGGTGAAACAAGAATTTCATCAGATGCTTCCTGCTACGGTCTAGGAGGAGTTTTGGAATAAAAGCAGCAGGATGGCCTTTGGAAACCCATTATGTTTTGGTCTATGACATTAAGTCCTACAGAAAGAAGATACGCGCAGATCGAGAAAGGGGCGTTAGCTATCACTCGGTGTTGTGAAATAATGGAGAAATTTTTATTGGGAAAAGATTTTGAAATCTATACTGATCACAAGTCGTTAGTCGAAATTTTGAGTAAAAAGACATTGAGTGAATTAACGCCACGTCTCCAAAGGTTTAGAATGAGATTAATGAGGTTTAGAGTTAATGTTAAATACATTCCAGGAAAAGATTTAAAAGTGGCAGATGCACTTTCAAGAGCACCAACCAACAACGGGCAAGAAGATCCAGATGTTCTTGACTGCGAAACGATACTTATAGACAGCATCGTTGAAGAATTTATTTAGGGAAATCACATGAGTAAACAAGATTTTTGAAGGCTCACGAAGAAGACATTTCTATCAGAAAAGTAATAGAATACACTAAAAACGGTTGGCCAAAGAAGTACGATATCGTAGCAACGCCATTCGTAAAATATGCTTCAGATTTTTCGATAGTAAATAATATTTTAATGTACAACAATTGAATTGTAATTCCAAACAAAATAAGGAAACAATATTTAGAAAATTTACATTCCGGGCATTTGGGAATCGTTCGATCAAAACACAGAGCACGAGAAACGGTTTGGTGGCCAAACATTACCAAACATATTGAAGATCGCATTTTAAATTGTGAGCGTTGTTGCATTGAAACTAAACCCCGTGTTGAACCATTTCTATGTTTGAAAACAGAGACATTACCGTGGGCGACAATAGATGCCGATTTATTCGTAGAGAAAGGTAAAACCTTTATCGTAATTATGGACTATTATTCAAATTTATCGAAGTAGAACAATTAAAATATACTAAAAGTGCGGACATAATTAATGTGTTGAAAAACATTTTTGCGCGTCACGGAGTGCCGAAAGTATTCCGAAGCGATAATGGATCACAGTTCAATTGTTCCGAATTCAAAGACTTTGCAAACAAATATAACTTTAAGTGGGTGTCCAGCAGTCCCCTCTACCCCCAATCCAACGGGCAAGCGGAGGCGGCCGTTAAAATAGCCAAGATGATTCTAAAGAAGAACCCTGAAGACTTTCAGCGTGGATTGTTAGCATATCGCAACACACCATTACCATCCTGTGGTATGTCACCCGCAAGAATATTAATGGGACGCAATTTAAGAGAAGATTTCTTTGTAAATGATGAATACCTGTACCCTAAACTACCAAATCATAAAGAAGTAAAAGAAGCGTTGGAAAAAGAGAAGATGCGTCAAGCGAACCAGTAAAACAAAAGCCATAGAGTAGGACCAACATCTCCACTAGAAGAAGGCCAGGCTGTTTGGCTTATTAGTGAAAAGAAAAGAGGAAAAGTTGTACAAACACACACAACACCAAGATCATATGGAGTTGAAGCAGAGGGATCAACATTTAGAATAAATCGAAGAGATCTCCAACCAATTCCTCAACCTATTCCAATTCCCACACAAAACGTTATACAACCAGAGAATTTACAGAATCATTCTAATGTAGTCAGTTCACAGATTCAACAAGAACCAGAACAAACCAGGGAAGAAGCTCAACCAGCCATTGGAACAGAGTTAAGAAGAGGTAACCGACAACGAAGAGCCCCCGGCAGATACAAGGACTTTACTAAATAAAATTGTTTTGAAGTACTGTATATTAATACTGAATAATTTTGAATAATGTTAATTTATCTAATAAGAAAAGGAGATGTGATATATGCATGTTGGTACTATGTGACATACATTGTGTTGGCAACTATGTACCGACGCGGATTTGATAAGTAGCCGTTGAATTATTATAATAAATAATATTATATAAATTGTCTTTAATTGTGATCTTAAATACAACACAGTAAAGACCGCAGAAGTATTTGCTGAAGAGATTGTAGAATCAATTAATGAAGATTCTATGCAATATGATGATGATCCAGTGAATATTGTTGCTGAAGACATTGTAGAAGCAATTATTGAAGATTCTATACAATATGATGATGATCCACTGAATATTGTTGCTGAAGACGTTGTAGAAGCAATTATTGAAGATTCCATACAATATTATAATGATCCACTGAATATTGTAATTTCTGAGGAGACTGTGGAATCAATTACCGAATTATTCAGTACGGTGACCCACAAAATATAGTGCCTGAAAAAATACTTTTAGATAAATGTGTACAGGTTAATTTATTCGCCAGTCAAAATGGAATTATATTTCATGAATATTTATTAACGTCGTCGTACAAATTAAGTGTTTACACTGGAATTAACGTGGAAATCTTTCGCCTTGTTTCTACTTTAGTAATGAACACGTTGAAAACATTTCCAAACTTGAATTCAGATAACATAGAAAAGAAAATATGCCTAGTTTTAACAAAATTAAAATTAGCTTTAAGCTTTCGTGCCTTGGCAATCTTGTACGAAGTGTCAGGCTACCACCGCGCAAAATTATTTCCATGATTACATTCAAGTTGTATATTTAGCTTTAAAACCAGCAATTTATTTTCCGACTAAAGAAGAAAACATGCTCAATTTACCGAAATGTTTTTCAAAATATAGTAAAGTGAGAATCGTGCTGGATGCTACTGAAATTTCTGTGCAGCGAACAGCTTGTCTAGATTGCAGAATACGGACCCCTGGTTAGAATGCCAGATAAAATGGTAGTTAATACAGATAAAGTTTTAATGAGAATTTATCGTAACTTATGTGCATACGCCGAATTTTATCCGCCATGCCTCAAAGTTGTAATAAAAACTTTATGATAATTTATGGGATTCTAGGTGCCGTAATATTTCTATTGTCATTTTATACGCAATGTGGTAATATATTCTATTGGGTTTTAACATGGATCAATTCGGAACATATTTTATCTGCAATAATTGTAAATTTACGATAAAATTCTTAACGGATTTTATATGCTTCTATGAGAAATGTAATCTATTCGGTTCTATACACAGAATGGCAATTAATTTTCTATAAGAATTAATATGCAAATACACAATTCGTTATTTTTATACGGTTTTATAGTAATTTCGCTATTGACTTTTAATTGGATTTTATCCGTTTCTATGTGACACACATTCTATTTGATCCTATGAGCAAAGTGGGATACTATTTTCTATGAGAATTTATACGCATTACACACTTTGTGATTCCTATACGGTTTTATAGTAATTTCGCTATTAACTTTTAATTGGATTTTATCCGTTTCTATGTGACACACATTCTATTTGATCCTATGAGCAAAGTGGCATGCAATTTTCTATGAGAATTTATACGCATTACACACTTTGTTATTTCTATACGGTTTTATAGTAATTTCGCTATTAACTTTTAATTGGATTTTATCCGTTTCTATGTGACACACATTCTATTTGATCCTATGAGCAAAGTGAGATACTAATTTTTGAGAATTTATACGCATTACACACTTAGTGATTCCTATACGATTTTATAGCAATTTTGATATGAGGTTCGGGCGGCAGAAAAAAAATGGCTTCCTATGACGTCACTCGAACATATGGGATGGACCGATCTGTCAAACTCGGGTGGCGTTTGTGCGGAAAAAATACGAACTAACACTTATAATTTTACGATTTGTTGACGTGCTTTCAGTATTACTGTGTTTTTACGTTGTTATAACGATATTCCTTGCATTTTTCATTCTTTAATATCCTCAGATATACTATATGTTTTATAACGAAATCAGTCTTTCCGTTTATTTTCACCTTAACCTTTGTGATTTGCATTGTGCAACTATCCATGTGTATATGAACCTTTGTTACTAATTTGTTTTGTGCAAATTAGTTTACACTTTACCTTTATAGTTTATTAGTTTACTGTACCTTTTGTCGTTTTCGTTTTGAGATCTTTTCTCGACCACAACAGTGCAGTAATAAATAAATGCGGTACCTAAGCAAAATAGAAGTCACAAGGATAGACAGAATCTTGTAAGAATGTCAGAAGAAAGACAAACAAAAAATGTATGGAAGGCAAGAATAACAAACTGAAAGGAAGAAAGATGAAGACCACAAAACACATGGCAAAATAACATAAAAGAAATACAAAAGAAGAACATCAGCCCAGAAGTAGCAAGGAAAACAGCGATGATTAGGAATGATTGAAAGAAACTGATCGAAGAAATAAAATAAAACAATGTTGGAATATTTTGTATTTCTTTTATGTTATTTTGCCATGTGTTTTGTGGTCTTCATCTTTCTTCCTTTCAGTTTGTTATTCTTGCCTTCCATACATTTTTTGTTTGTCTTTCTTCTGACATTCTTACAAGATTCTGTCTATCCTTGTGACTTCTATTTTGCTTAGGTACCGCATTTATTTATTACTGCACTGTTGTGGTCGAGAAAAGATCTCAAAACGAAAACGACAAAAGGTACAGTAAACTAATAAACTATAAAGGTAAAGTGTAAACTAATTTGCACAAAACAAATTAGTAACAAAGGTTCATATACACATGGATAGTTGCACAATGCAAATCACAAAGGTTAAGGTGAAAATAAACGGAAAGACTGATTTCGTTATAAAACATATAGTATATCTGAGGATATTAAAGAATGAAAAATGCAAGGAATATCGTTATAACAACGTAAAAACACAGTAATACTGAAAGCACGTCAACAAATCGTAAAATTATAAGTGTTAGTTCGTATTTTTTCCGCACAAACGCCACCCGAGTTTGACAGATCGGTCCATCCCATATGTTCGAGTGACGTCATATGACGTCATAGGAAGCCATTTTTTTTCTGCCGCCCGAACCTCATTAACTTTTAATTGGATTTTATTCGTTTCTTTGTGATACACATTCTATTTGATCCTATGAGCAAAGTGGGATACTAATTTATATGAGAATTTATACGCATTACACACTTAGTGATTCCTATACGGTTTTATATAATATGGTAATGTGGTATTAACCACAAGCAAAAGTAATTTATTATATAAAACAGTAACAATACACACCTGTTGGCATACACTAAAACTGCTACTATGTGTTTGCATTTTCCCCCTAATCCAGCTTTGCATGAACATTTTGCCTCCCATTGTTGTACCTCAGATTTAACAACAATCTCAATTAAATGTGGTGCACCATTTAGGTCACTTGTCTGCAGACATGATCCAATAATAGTACAAACATCATCTGCATCTGCTTTTAAACCACACAAAATTACATGTCCAGCTTTAAACACTGCTTCGCCTTCTCTTATCGGACGCGAAGAAGAAATATATTCAAAAATATCACTTAACTCGATGTTAACCTTATCCATTTTAACAATGTACACAACGATATTGTCAAAAATCAAGATCACAAGTGAAGGTTTTACCCTTAGCAGCACAGTTTATATACCTATACAACTATTATTTAACCGTTAATACAAGGAAAACACCTTATTCCAGGTATTGAGCAGTAGATTGTTTTTCGTTAAATCTCTACTCCGTTAATTCCAAGAAAATCTTCTAATCGTTCTAATGTCAACTGTAAGTGTCAATCTATTTGTTTTCCTGGGTGCGAGGACATCTTTTTTTCGCCTATTTGGACACGTGACTCCTCGGACTCTAAGCAAGGATCTTCTGGTCTTGGTCTCTTGGTCAAGCTATATGTGACAATATGGTGTAGTTGCCACTTGCCACTACTGTTATTGTTTGTGAACGTCAGATTGTGAAGTGTTTTTTACAGAAATGTGTTAAAGAAAATGTTTAGTTCAATTATTTAATGTATTCTAGACATTTCAAATTATTTAAATACAGTGGTAAAACACTGTAAATTTTGTTGTGACTCGGAATATAATTAGGAAAATATCAGTTCATGCCACTTAGGTTAGTACAGAAAATTGAAATTTGGACTGTAATTATTGTTGATAAATATTTATTGTCCAATATGTGCCACAATTCAAATTATTGTTATTATGTTTTCATTTTCTTATCAGTTTTTTTAGATTAATTCTCACACTTAAAAATTTAAAAAAAACTCATTTTGAATTTACAAATTATGTTTCCTCATTTAAATAAAATAATATATAAAATAAATGGCATAATAAAGAAATACATTTAAATATATTAGTTCTCTACGTAAACGTAGGTATTATCAATCGATGTAGTGTTTTGTTAAATTTATTTTTTGTTTTTTTGTATTTATCAAAATGAAATTTATTCGAATTTTCATAAAAATGATACCTATAATTTGTGAGATTTTCTCTTATATTGGTATGTTGTAAAGTTCGGACATGTTAGAGTTCCAGTTATAATATTGATTTTATAAGTTTCTTGACAATCCGTATGCGAATCGTGTGGTACTTGTACACTAGTATATAATATGTGTGTATTTATAAAATGCTTGAATTGTTTTTAGATGTAATGGAGTGAATTTTGTTACAATAATGTAACTACATGTAATTTAAACCGAAATGACAAGTCTGGCTCTGCAGTTAGACAACGTTGATGTTTGTAGCAGTAACGGTGTGTGCGATAGTGCTGAGCAAATTACCAAATTATTTCCCAAGTGTCGACCACGAAGTGATGTCAACTTAAATCCTATAATAATTTCTACAAAAGATCATGTGCCCACTGACAACGTTATTGAAGCTGTCATGAATATAGACAGAAGTTCCGATAGGTAACTTTTATTACTCTCACGCGTGTAACTGTGTGTAATTTATAATATATTTATTATAGAATCATCGAGATCGCCGGGGGAAGGGAAATTTTCTCTCAGAGTCGTAGCAAAGCTACGAGAAAAGTCCGAAACTGCATGACGAACGATGAGTTCGATAAAAAGAAATCCAGCAAATCGCCCACCAACCAAAGTGTGTGGGAATTAAGAGGATCTTGTGGCGAAGCAAAAAAGTTCAAATCGGCACGCGAATTTACCGAGACAATATTTTCTTCTGAAGTTAGTTCAGTGAAACATCAAAGATTAGAAAAACAATTTGATAATTCGGAGTCGCCCAGCATTAGAACAAGTCCTGCTGAAAAGGTGGCAGTTGGTGGTGAAATTGTAGTGTTCGATGATATTGGTGATAGTTGGCAAGACGTTGGTGTTAATTATTTGGAGAACAATAAGTTAGAAAGAAACGACACAGATATTTATGAAAATTCTAGCACTGGTATGTAAAATGCATAACGTGTTATTCAAACCTATTCATTATATGAGTCAATGTACTTAACATTACGTCATATGTACTGTACACTCAAAGATAATCAAAACCATACAAACATAATTATTATTTATTTTAATTTAAATTAGTTGTGGTACATGTGATTATTGGTGATATAATCTTAAATTATGACTCATAAAATTAAAATTTAGATAATTGAGTAATGATTGATTGTGTGCAATTTATAGGGATGATATCAGATGTGGACGAGTTACCGGAATCAGAGTCTGATAACAAAGTAGCGAAAGTAATAGGTAATCTTCCTATAGCGGTGTACGAAGGATCGCCGCGTAGATACGGACCACGCCATGTCGACAACTACAGTCACGGCGGTCACCCGCCACTGCCAAGTGCACACAGTCTGCTGGCGTCGCCCTCCGTGTACCCGCCTCGACCCGGCTTCCCACAGCGCGTGCTCTACGTGCCGAGTCCAGGAGCCACGGAGCCTGAACCCACCATTGCCACCACACCTACACAAGATGTCACCGAGTCGCAACCCATTGCCTCTACATTCGACTATCTCTACGAGTTCTCTGAGACGCGGAAAGTTCTCGAGGAGTTCTTTAAGTGCCCACCGGCTGAAGAGGAGAATAGATACGAGTCGGAGTTTCAGGTAAATTATCCACATTCACATTCATCATACGAGATACATACACAGATCATTAACCCACACCATAACTACTAGTAAAAATCAATGTTGATTCATCACTTAAATACAAATTGAAATCAATTATTCACGTCATTTTTATTTAAATTTTAATTATATTTATCAATATTTATTTTACAATACATTTGAGAATTGATTAAATTAGAAATCATATTAATAGTTTTTGCTTGTCTTAATTAAAAATTAACTTAACAAAATTGACGAACATTTATGGGTAAAGTTTGTTTATCGTAAAACATTAAAATTGTAAACTATGTGCTATGTATTTTGTTTTTACTTGTATAGGATTTAGATTATGAGCTTCGAAGACAAGCACATAGCGATAGTGGCAATTCTTACGTGGGGCAACGTTTAGCTAAAAGTTTGAGTGAACAAAATGAAATCTGTGTACGTATTGACTCACCAAAGAAGCAAAATAACATTAATACATTTTTAGATATACAGGTGCGTTGCACACAAGTATACAATATATAAGTGCAAGGAACGTAATGAATGTAATGTTTGTTTGTGTGTCAGGACCACGATATCACAGAACATGAAAATAATTTCCTCGATCTGTCGGTTGGAACTGGATCAAGTGGAGACCTAGGCGAAACAGAAGTCGGATTACAAGTGGGGCATAGTCGCAACTTCACCTTATCTCCCGAAACGACGGATTGCGATTCAAACTGCGGCGACTTGGACAGCGAAGTTTCCTTGATGCTTATGGATGAACTTGGTCCGTCGGTAGGACTATTAGGTACTTCGTATTGCGGTTATATGTGTATAGTTTAATAATGTAATATAACTTACTACTAGGATCAACGGGTGATCTAGGACTACCGACAGACTCTACACGCCTTTATTCAAGTATGCCTGTGCTGGAAGACGGGTTAAGCTCAGGTCACGCTAGCGACACGGACAATAACAACCCCACTGTTATGCTCATGAAGAAACAAATCACCGAAATCGAACGAGAAATTATTCATAGAACGCACACAGATAATAATAAAATTAACCAAGAAAATGGTTTATTAGATAATAAAGAATGTTTAAATGTTATTAAACTCACATCGCCAATTGACACGTTTCATAGTTATAATAAGTCAAATAGTTATAGTGAAAAGGATCAAGATCATGCAGATAGTAGAGGTGAGTTATATTACATTTATAATACAAGTCTTGAGTCCTCACTTGTATCTGTTTATAGCCGTTTCTGATATTACACCACCACCACCAGCACCTGCACCTCACAGAAGTTTGCCTGATGAACACTCAACATACGACGTTGAAGCTGCCATCAAAGACATACGCTTAACTCTACAAAGAACTAAAATCCTTCCAATCCGATCCTCCAACGGTGTTGAAGAATGTGAAGAAAACACTGCTAGTCCAATCTGGGTTCCTAGGCAACGCGGCTTCTCCGGCACGAGCGGCGACTCCGATACGCGCAAGGTTCACAGCGGAGAAGAAGGAGGAGATGAAGGTAAATCATTTATTCTGATTATTATCTGAATACTATAAAGAGCTGTAACCATTTTTTATTAACATTTATGAAATCCAGAAATTTTAGCATAGCTATTTTTGCGTAATTTGTAATTCTGAATACCATATAGAAGAAGCGGACACCGATTTAGAAACGGATCGCCTTCTGGGGCAACAGCGCACAGATGACCAAGGATTCTACGATGAAAAGGTAAACACGAATGCTTACAAACTATTCATATTTATTTCACGTTTTAATTATAATTACTACACATTCACTGTTTACTTTATTAAAATATCATAGCATTATTTTTATAAGACAAGTTTTCTTTGCAGTAACACATTATGCACATGCTGGTACTTTTTTTGTATAATTTTTTATTATTATTAATATATTTCTCGTTGTGTAGGAAAAGGAATCAAAAAAGAAAATACGAAACAAAGAAGGTAAGCTAGATTTCTTAGTTAGGTGATTGATTGTTAATTTTGTAATTGTTATAGGACTGTGTAATTCGTCGGTGTTGATTGAAGGAGTTCTGTTCCGGGCGAGGTATTTAGGTTCAACTCAACTTGTGTGCGAAGGTCAGCCCACGAAAACAACCAGGATGATGCAAGCTGAAGAAGCTGTGTCAAGAATAAAGGTACACATAAACGTGTATGTTACTTTGCTTAAGGGGGAGTGATTTTCTTGTTTGCACGATTAGTGAGTTGTGTTGCGTGGCATGTTTAGATGTTTATGTACTTGTATAAGAGTGTTTCAGTTTGATATGTGATGTGTTCCCTCGGCCCTCTTCCTCCACGCTCAACACGACGTGCCCTCGCCCTGACCCCCCCAGGCCTCGTGGAAACGCACGCTTCATTGTGCTCTTTGGTTGGTTGGTTGCCTGCTACTGCTACATGTAAATGTATATATCTGTTAAATCAAATCAAACTAAATTTTAAATTCAAATAACTATCAAAATAAGGCAAAATGTAAATAATACAAGCAAATGAACAGCATCATTGTTGCGTGGTTTCTATTATATTTCATTCTAATTTAGTTGTCGGAATCCGGAGTGATAACTGAACGTGCAATGTAAAATCCTTCACCAGAATGCTTCCTAATTCAAATTCATGTGAATTGTTATAAAGTTATTTTACCTAGTTATTTCTTCATTTTAGTTGCATTCTATATTTCTTGTTTTCTTGTTTTTGGAATCTTGAAACCAGCATTAGTACCGAGTGAAGGGACACTTTTAGTTTTCATTAGTATCTCTCGGTGTTTAAAAGGGTCTCGCTAGTTTACGCACAGCATTATGTATAAATATATCACCGGGACTAAATAGAAATTGATTAGTTTATGTATGTATATATGTAAATACGGACGTGATCGTTATCAAAGACAGATATAGTCGGGAATATAATAATAGTACTCGAATGAATAGTTGTGTTTAGAAGACGGTATATGGAGAACAAAGTGAAGAATGTAAAGTAAAAGTGCGATTGCAGGAGCCACCCAACCAACTGGCACAGATACAAAGTGAAAGTTACCAGCAGTGCGAGACTGTCACAACAAGTGCACTAACAACAGACTGTGACACAGAGAAAGTAAAAGAGTGTGCAGAGAGTCAAGTAGAAGTAATGCAAGTATACCCACTGGGCGTTAGCAGTAGCGGCACCGTGTTCCGCCTGAACTACTTGGGCTCAGTTGAGGTAGAGGAAGAGGGCGGGCGTAAACGGCGAAAGAGGCTTAAGAAAAACATGGTTGAAGAAGCCGTCGTTAAGATAAAGGTCTGTTTTGTTCATTCAAAGAACTTTACAGTCTTTTTTTTACTTTTCCACTGGCTATGTATAGGGGGATATATGAGGTTTATTTTAAATTCATAAAGTAACGTTCTGTTTTAGTAATAAATATAATAGGTTCCCCTAGAAGAAAATAACACTATATGTGAATGTGCGTCTTACCGAGTTTAAGTAAAGTAATGTTAAGCATGTTACGCCACTTATATACGAAGCTCAATATTTCACATGCTTTCTTTTTAAAAGCGCTTTTTAGTCTCATTGATAGATTTCAAATTAACACCTACTGAAACAGGCGTTACTTTGTGAACTATATTATTTGGAAGCCTCATTATCTGCTACGAATTTAGTCGCATGCTTTTGCATTTGCATAGTAGATTGTGTTTTGAACATTTGAACGTTTCTTAAGCATAAGCATTGCAAGTTGAATAAACATTAGCATGAATAAGTCTAAATTGATTGCAATCATGATTGATGTGTATATCGTTGGAATGCTGTAGTTACAAATACATTATACAAATATTCTATTTTCTTATAAATTGTCTTTATCATGTTTTGTATGAAAAATTAAATGTTTCTTATTTTGCAAATGCAAAAACAATTGTTTCGTCAGGAAATGAGGCTTCATTATTTTTATAAAAGTTTATTTAACAATACTTTATTTTTAAAAAAAAAATCAAATTCATTTTTGCATGACCCTCTTATTTATGTCTAAAAACAATATATACAAAAACTGTTATAAAAAAGTATTTCTCTAAAGTTACTATATTTTTGTATCTCCAAAATAAATTTTCAGTATTTTTGCATAGTTCAATTATTGAAATATTGACCTATATGCAAAAGTACAGAAAAAATACAATAAAAAATAATAATTTACTATAAATTAACCGCTCTATTTTTATGCTGCAATAATTGGTTCATGTAGGCTTTGGTAAGTAGAAGCTAGTTAAAGTAAACTGCATCAAATATATGAACTGAACATTTTGTACTAGGCTCCTGACGGTGAAACGCAACCTAGTACCGAAGTGGATTTATTTATTTCTACAGAAAAAATCATGGTGTTGAATACGGATTTGAAGGAAATCATGATGGACCATGCTCTCAGAACTATCTCCTACATTGCTGACATCGGTGACTTAGTTGTACTAATGGCTCGAAGACGATTCGTACCACAAGAAATGGATGAACCTCCAAAAATTAGTCGGACGCCAAAAATGATCTGTCACGTCTTTGAAAGTGAAGAGGTAATCCATCCTGATCCATTTAATAAGTATGTTACATTATGCAAATATTTCAGGCACAATTTATAGCTCAGTCCATTGGACAAGCATTTCAAGTGGCTTATATGGAATTCTTAAAAGCAAATGGAATAGAAGATCATAGTTTTGTTAAAGAAATGGATTATCAGGAAGTTCTAAATTCGCAAGAAATATTCGGAGATGAATTACAAATGTTTGCAAAGAAGGAGATGCAAAAAGAGGTGAACATGTTTACTTATTTACGGTGTATTCAAATTTAAAGTATATACTGTTTAGGTGGTGGTTCCAAAAGCAAAAGGTGAAATATTAGGAGTGGTAATCGTTGAATCTGGTTGGGGTTCCATGTTACCGACAGTAGTCATAGCGAATCTAGCCCCAGCCGGTGCAGCGGCCCGATGTGGCCAATTGAACATAGGAGACCAAATAATTGCTATTAACGGGGTTAGTCTAGTCGGCCTTCCTCTATCCACGTGCCAGAATTACATCAAGAACTCAAAAAACCAAACCGTTGTGAAATTAACTGTTGTTCCATGTGCACCTGTCGTTGAAGTGAAGATTAAGAGGCCAGATACCAAATACCAACTTGGCTTTAGTGTTCAAAATGGAGTGGTAATATTAGATTACGTAACAGATGTACAAGTACTAGTGATGTCATTGGTTTTAGATATGCAGCTTATTACGTGGCGGAATAGCAGAACGAGGTGGAGTTCGTGTAGGACATCGTATCATAGAAATAAATAACCAAAGTGTTGTGGCTGTCCCTCATGAGAAAATAGTGAATTTATTAGCGACATCAGTTGGAGAGGTACGTATAATATCAAGTACATGTTGATTTTAGATTATTTGAAATATAATAATTATCAGATATTAATGAAAACAATGCCAACTTCAATGTTCAGACTTCTAACTGGTCAAGAAAACCCAGTGTATATTTAAAGTAATTATCAGCAGAAGAGGACATGAAGTGCCTACCTTAGCATGCTAATCACATGTATATGTGACACGAATACAATCAAAAGTTAAAAGAAAAAGCTTTCAGTCACTGTGGCACATGATCGTAGAAAATAAAGTGTTTATGTTGAACTTGTACATATTTACGAGTCACTATCATATCGGACAAACATGAGCAGACATAGGGTGATTGTGATTAGGTACTACTTTTTTAACAAAAACATATTTGCATGTAAGGCTAGTGTTTATACACTAAATTTCAGTTGGAAAATTTACTGGTAAAAGTAACCGCAATTCACAAAAACAAACCTGGCGAATATAATACGTTGTTATGTGTTACAAATATTTAAACTAAACCAATTTCAAATCAGTTGTTTTCTTTAGCTGCATTCTTTTGTTTAGTAAAGGAATATAAGACTTTGGCAAACATGTTTACGAGAATGAAGCAAAATATAAATGAACGTTTATCAGGTAAATATGTATAAATACATAAATGTTTTATCGTTCTATTGGTAATAATATCTTCTCAGTGGCAACCAAAAGAACGCAGCTTGTTTAAAATCGCGCTGATAAAAGTGATGAGTAATTGTTTTAAGGATAAAATTAGCTACCTAACTTAATTTAAATAAATCATACATGTGTATAAAACGTTCATTTCATAACTACTTCCGAATTGTTTCATGTATAGAATGTCATTGTTACTGTATGAAAAGAGTCTAAAACTCCAATTATAACGAGTGGCCCTGTAAATAATCAAGTCCTCAACTTTTGTCTTATCAAAACACTAAAGCAATACATTTTAAAATAGTGCTACCATCCGTTTATTTTAGACTAAAATGTGTTTAGTATTTGTAGCTTAGCAAGTATATTCACAAATACTAGCTCATAACTGAGCCGCGTAAACTATATAATGAGAGTTTAAGACATTCTATCAAACGTAATAATATTCATATTTTATGTAATTTGTCTCCTTATTATTTATCTTATCTTAATTTTATAAACCTGTTAGTACAACAAAAATATTTACATATTTATTATTCAACAATGATGACCCGGTCTTGTACAAATTTTATGTGTATGTATATTTATTTTAAGTAAAATTATGAATTCATTATTTATAAGATTCATATCTATATTTACATAAAATATGAAGAATACGTATAATAAGTAGTTTTTATACTGTAAACAAAAAATAAACATCAAGAAAATATGTGCTAAATGCTAGTTTGTGCTGTCTTGTATATTATTTCTGTGCAACTAAGATAACAATATTTATATATAATATATAAATTGCCAGTTTGCCTAATATAATAATACATATGAGGAAATATAATACATGATAGTACAAATAAGCAGACATACCAAGTGTAAGTAGCACTGACATTCAAAACTAATCAGTAATCACTAATATATGTTTCAATTTTAAATTTATTCGAAAAGTATAAAGTTGAACGAGCTTGAATTAATGCAACTTAGTTATAATATCTTAAAACAAATATGCCGTGTGTTTGTGTTTTTATTAGTATTTACGTTGTAAATCTGTGATTTATTATTTCTTTTAATCAATTTGTAAATTTCGCCTATTTCAACATTTTTATAATTGTCATTTAAAGGGCTGAGACTGGTAAAGTCAATAAATACTTTCAGATTTCCAACCATCGCTTGTGAAAACGAATAACTTAAAACTATAATCACTTTACCAGTCTAATTGAAGAAATTATGAATGATATTAAGTGTTACCAGGAGAATAATATTAAATATACCAAAAAATTTTAACTTATTATTTTACTAAAAAGGAAATTCGTGTAATATTATTCATATTTTTTCAAGAAACCGTTTTGATAAATTCAGTCAGTATGCATAATAACTTTTATAAATAAAATAAATTACAATTCTAAAATATAACGCAGGTACTATTTACTAATACAACACAAGTTTAGATAGAATGCATTTGTTAGAAACGTAAATACTAACAACACCTATAGAACACTAGTAATTATATTAACAAGTTGAAGTTTTTATGCATAAGTACTGAATTATTCAAATTTATCATTATATACAATGATTCCAAATTTTATCTTGCATTAATATTAGAGTATATATCGTGAAATAGATCATCTTTGTCGCTATTTTGAGAAATATACGTTTTTATTTAGCAAGATTAAACTAGGATAAATGTATATGTACGCTTTACATTCCACATTCAAATCAGTCACATTTCTGTAACTATACACTTGCTAAAAAAAATACCTAATATACTATGTTTAATTGAATAAATATTAAATTACATTTAAAATATATGTATATAATAATTAATATTAAAGATCATTTTTGTGAGTATTTATGTGCAGAATTTTGATTCTTTGTTGCTGACAATTTGAATTTTTTATGGATTTTTGTTGTTTCTGCACTAACAAATATTTGGAATTTTCTTCATTCTTTTCGTACTTATTTAGGAACGTGAAAACGAAAGGCATTATTACATAATTTCAAATATAAGTACAATGCAATATTTTAACAATTACAAATTAAGTTGAAACTTTTATTCTTCTGGCGGTTATTTTACAATTTATATTTAAATATTTTTGTTATGTGTATAATATTTATTTATTATTTAATTTTTCTTTATATGTAATTAATATATATTGATTGATTAAACATTACCAGTTATTTATTCCCTCTCCTTTAATACAGCTGAAAGAGGGGATGAGAAATGAATGAATTAAAATATTTAATTATTAAATGATTTTTAGCAATCATTTAATAAATATAATTTATTATAACATTTACCTCATGAAAGTTTAATAAACTTGACTAGATACACTCGAGCAAAATGAAAATGCACCAAAAATGACAAAATTTCAAAGTGCGATATCTCGGCTGCATTTCGACGAAATTGGATGAATCTTCGAGTTCTGAAAACGTTGAAGTCTTGTCTTTAATGTGATGATAGCCAATGTGACAAAAAATCCACTACACCCCCTCCAACCCTCTAAGAAAAACAACTGTACCTGATGTCCAAAAAGGTCTAACTTTGGCAACTCATACGCAGTGCCAAAAAAATCGTGGACCTTATTGGCCAACAGGGTAATAAAGATCAGACTTTTTCTTCAAGGTCCGCAAAATTTCAAGTACCTACGATTATTTGGCGCGAAGTTATGAATTTTTGAAAAAAAGTGCCTTTTTGAGGTTTTTGGCCATAACTTAGCGAATTTTGTACGAAAATCAATAAATTTTGGATTTCCGAGAACGTTGAAAGTTTCTCTATTCGGCCCTGTAAGTTAATCTGCCACCAAACCCGATCCACCCCCGGATAAAAAAACATGTTTTTGACTGAAAAATGTTGAATTCTAGCAACTTGTAGCATGAGTAAAAAAAATCGTGGACCTTATTGCCCAACAGGACAATAAAGTTCAATCTTTTTCCTTCAATTTTCTCAAAATTTCAAGTACGTGCGATAATTTGGCACGAAGTTATGAATTTTTGAAAAAAATTGGTATTTTTGTGCTTTTTGCCCATAACTTGTCCGATTTCGCATCAAATTCGTTTATTTCTTAAAACATCTAAAAAATAAAGGGTTTTAAAGAAATAAAAATTTTAGAGTCACTTTTAGATAATTGTTAATGAAATTCACTTTTTTTCAAAAATTCATAACTTCGCGCCAAATCATCGTAGGTCCTTAAAATTTTGCGGACCTTGAAGGAAAAAGTCTGATCTTTAATGTGATGATAGCCAATATGACGAAAAATCCACTCCACCTCTTCCCACCCCCCTTAGAAAAAAATTTACCTGATAGCCAAAAAGGTCCAACTTTGGCAGCTCATACGCAGTGCCAAAAAATCGTGGACCTTATCTGTATATATAAAAATGAATGCCTGTTTTTCTGGTAACGCCATAAGTTGAGAACGACTTGACCGATTTCAATATTTCTTTTTTTGTTTTGTTCGCTCTGATACAGCGGTGGTTTTAAAAATAAAAAAATTTAAGAAAACCCAAAAGATTAGCTGAAAATCGAAAAATTCAAAATTGTTTGTCACTTAATTAAACAAAATAACAAACATATTAGATAACCAGACAATTAATTAAACTACTATGTATTAGTTGTTGAATAGGAATTTCGAATTCAGTTGGTCTAGGTGTTTTGAAACAGACAGTTGTCGATTATTAGTATTGGTTAGCATTAAGATTTCTACCTTCCGCTTACCTGTAAAGGAAGGTATTGGAATTATGCTAAAAATCGGGTAGTGAGTTTTTAGTGGATGCATGAGCATGAATTAGGATCCTTAAAACTCATTTTTGATAGTTTCACGACGATATGTGTGTGTATGTGGTCAATGCCCGGTGTAAGTCGGATAACTCAAATACGAATTACTCAAAAATTTTGATATTTGGTATTTAACATTAAAATGAAAGAGCTCATTAGATTGTGGTACAAATATCTTCACCGGAAGTGATATTTTTTGAAGATTGAAAAGGTTAATTGTCAAAAATTTATATAAATTTGGTCAAATATAGTAGGTATTTATTTGTAATAAGAATAAGAAGAAAAGTTATTTGCAACTTACGTTATAAAAAATTGTCTTTATCTGGTAGCACTAAAGAACTACAATAAAATTTAAAAAATAAATTTATCAGATAAAACGTTAAAATATGGTAATCCATGTTCGGTTGATTTTTGTTTCTGCGTAAAAATATTGACAGGTGAGACGGGTGACAAGTTGGCATACTAGCGCCATATACTTAAGTTATAAGAGATATTAAATGTAGGTAGTAATTTAACGGAAGATGGCTTCAACACAGAAGAGTTTTCCTGTGAATGAATCTTTTGATTCAGGTGATGCAAATTTCTGTGTTTGAATATTTTAGATTTTTATTATTATTTGTATATTTTAAATGGGCACCGGATTGTACATATACATTTATTGTGTGCTGGCCACAACATATTTTTTAAATTTATTTGATGTTTCATAGGAAAACAAGAAATAACCACTAAAACAAAAATGACAATATATACCTAACACAATATACAGATCTATACTAACGTACGGATGCGAATCATGGCTATTATCTAGAAGAATGAAAAGCAAAATTCAAGCATTAGAAATGAAGTATTTAAGAAAAGTACACGGAGTAACCATGAGAGATAGAATAAGAAACGAAGCGATAAGAGAACAGCTGCAGTGCAAACCGATCTTCGAACTAATAGAAGAGAGACAACTAGCCTGGTGGGGACACATGATTAGAATGAATGAAGCCAGACCAGTGAAACAAATTTGGATGACGAACGTGAAAATGAAAAGAGATCGTGGAAGACCAAAAGACAACTGGGATGACACAGTACAGAAGATTCTTATGAAGAGGAATGTGACAGTACAAGAAGCAAGAAAAATGGCAAAAAACAAGAAACAATGGGCGAATTTTGTGCACAGTTAAAAAACTAGAACACCCTACACCTTATGGTAAATGGGTATACGACTATATATATATATATATATATATATATATATATATATATATATATATATATATATATATATATATATATATATATATATATATATATATATATATATATATATATATATTGATGTTTATAACGATGTCAAATTGCATTGTTGTTTATAACAATGTGTTGTGTACCAAAACGCATTACAATAAACAATATGTTTTTGAAATAGTTTTATTTTTTTATTTGTTGTTTATAACAATCCCAATTTAACATTGTTACCGGCGGCTATCTTATTCAAAGTTTACTGCATCGATTTGGTATGGTAATAGCTTAAGATCTAACTTAGGTATAACATGAGCAGACTAAAATGTCAGTCCGCCATCTTCAAACAAAATGGTGGCTAGCTAACTTTAAAATGTACTGCACCGATTGGGTTCAAATTTGTAATGGTTATAACTTATGACATGAGCATAACTAAAATATCAGTCCGCCATCTTTAAACAAAATGGCGGTAACCGATTGGGTTCAAATTTGGTATGGTATCATGGGCGTAGTTAGAATTGCCACCATGTATGGTATGGTAATAACTTAGAATTCTTATAACGAGATTCCTTTAAATTCAAGTTGGAGGCGTAGCAACGCGCGCCGAGTCCGCTAGTTGGTAATAAAGATCAGACTTTTTCCTTCAAGATCCGCAAAATTTCAAGGACCTACGATAATTTGGCGCGAAGTTATGAATTTTTGAAAAAAAGTGCCTTTGAGGTTTCTGAATTTCATTAACAATTATCTAAATGTGACTCTAAAAATTTTATTTCTTTAATACCCTTTATTTTTTAGATGTTAAACGAATTTGATGCGAAATCGGACAAGTTATGGGCAAAAAGCACAAAAATACCAATTTTTTTCAAAAATTCATAACTTAGTGCCAAATTATCGCACGTACTTGAAATTTTGAGAAAATTGAAGGAAAAAGATTGAACTTTATTGTCCTGTTGGGCAATAAGGTCCACGATTTTTTTTACTCATGCTACAAGTTGCTAGAATTCAACATTTTTCAGTCAAAAACATGTTTTTTTATCCGGGGGTGGATCGGGTTTGGTGGCAGATTAACTTACAGGGCCGAATAGAGAAACCTTCAACGTTCTCGGAAATCCAAAATTTATTGATTTTCGTACAAAATTCGCTAAGTTATGGCCAAAAACCCAAAAAGGCACTTTTTTTCAAAAATTCATAACTTCGCGCCAAAT
The DNA here is from genome assembly GCA_947534325.1 of Agonum fuliginosum. Taxonomy (NCBI): domain Eukaryota; kingdom Metazoa; phylum Arthropoda; class Insecta; order Coleoptera; family Carabidae; genus Agonum; species Agonum fuliginosum. Next base: position 34,143,468 of record OX384030.1, on the reverse strand, counting down.
AATCGTAGGTACTTGAAATTTTGCGGACCTTGAAGAAAAAGTCTGATCTTTATTACCCTGTTGGCCAATAAGGTCCACGATTTTTTTGACACTGCGTATGAGTTGCCAAAGTTAGACCTTTTTGGACATCAGGTACAGTTGTTTTTCTTACGGGGGTTGGAGGGGGTGTAGTGGATTTTTTGTCACATTGGCTATCATCACATTAAAGACAAGACTTCAATATTTTCAGAACTCGAAGATTCATCCAATTTCGTCGAAATGCAGCCGAGATATCGCACTTTGAAATTTTGTCATTTTTGGGGCATTTTCAAGTGGTGCGTTTTTATTTTCCTCGAGTGTATATATAGTTGTTCAGTTGGATCTACCAGTCATTAACACGGTTTCATTATTTTTATATATTATTTAATATGAATTTATTTTTATAAATGTTTAACTTAGAAATTTAAAAATATTTTTATTACTTTTTTATTTACAGTTTTCACATAACAGGAACATTTATCAAACGTCGTTTTTATTATTAACTTGGAAGGTAACAAAAGTATTAAATTTGTTTCATAAATACTTTAATTTACATATAAAGTAAAATCTAACGTATCAACATTACAAAAAGAAAGTCTCATTTTACAAAAGAAAGAAATGTCTTATACACGACGATAAATTGCTGATAAAAGTTCTAGAAAAGTTAGTTACATTTAAAAATATAAAATGTGAAATTTTTACCAGCAATTTAGCAGAATTTTTATTTGATTTCATGATTTGAATCACTAAATGAAAATGATAATGGAGCGACAAATTCTTTATCGTAACTTGATTTCTTCTTTTAATTTCCAGATTATAAGTTCCATACAAGTAATTGCATCTTCTGCACTATCGTGTCCTCCTTCTATAACAAAACAGTCACATGTATTTTTTGAATAAATTAAATTACAGAAATGTATACCATCATTCTGAATAATTTTCTTCAGAATATCGGACGCTAAACTTCTGAGACCGCGTTTTTTTGGTGGTCCCATTTTATGTGGAAAAAGTACACTTGTATCAATGACTGTATTATGTATAAGTCGTAATGCTTTTAAATCACTTTCCAAACTGTGCCCAATTAAAATGGTTTTACTATTGAACATTAGTAAGAGCGCTGCTTGAACATCAGTTATTATAGTTGTAGTTTTCTCCAGCATATCGGTGGTTAATCCAGAAAATCTAAATAAATCATTTATTTATTTATTTTATAGTTCATGGGGAATACGTTGAATACCTAGTATTGCAGTCCAAAATGTGTCCTAAAGGTTTGATCAACGACTCATAAATCACTTCACAATTATTATCAATAATTGTAACCCTAGCTAATTCGAAACCACGAGTTGTGTAGACCATCTCACAATCCAAAGCATGTACTGCGTAACTTCTAGGATCATCGGAAGTCTCAGGATCGAATGTACTCACAAACCCACTCAGATGATTAGGGTCTCTAATTTCAAACACGTGGTTCGAACAGACGCAGCAGCCGCTGTTGGCGACAGATTCCTTGCAGCAGATGTATTTCGCTTCTCCGCGGAACACGAAGCGACTGCCAGGATGGTAGATGCAATCTTTTGGGTACAGTTGGAATCCGTTGTCGTCGATTTTATATATTTTTTTACACCTAACACATAGTTGACTGTCTTCTGGAATTCTTTCGGAAATTTTACATTCTTTAAAAACTGCGTGGCCCTTTTCTGATGCGCCGCTTCGTGGATAACCATTTTCTATTAGTTCTTCTTCTGTTAAAATCCATTTTGATATATTATTGTAGAATTTTTTACCAGCAAAATCAGATGTTCCATCAGAACTCGATGCAGATGATGCTGTAAATATGATACAATTATGTGTTAGTTTTTAAAAGTTTTGATTGACTTACATTGACCAGATTCAGCTTCTTTTCGTAGCCTATTTATGGACAACATGACTGAATTTCGATAGGTTGCTATAGCTGAACATTTAGAATAACAATTGTATTCTTCATTTAAAGCCTAAAATTTAAAAAGGTATTTAATTCTCCTATTGTAAATTTATATTATATTAATTATATAGTACTCACTCTATCGTAGGCAGCTTTCTTGCTTACATATAACTTAACACATTCTTTCACCATCATAAATAAAAAGCGATTTCGAACATTAACTGGAAGTTTGGATTTATCAGATTGTAGGACAGTGGGTATATCTGCTACCGTCTGTGAATTAAACACGAAGTAATTATAATACTGATACCCATAGATGTTGATTGTTTTACCACTTCGGGAATGTGCGCTACCCTTTTGCTGCCTTTGGAAATAGTTTGCATAGGAGTTTTGCAAACAGGCTTATTTTTCGCTATTTCTTCGACTTTCTTTTTGGCATTTAATAACGAGCTTACATTAGGCACGTGTGCGATGCGCTTCATTTTAGCTAAAACAACAATCATCAAACAAATTATCTTAATATACGTAACAAAATGCTTGCTAACCAGGGTTATGATAGGCGAAATCTTGCGAGGTATCATCTACAAATTAAATTCATTAATATTTAAACACAATCAAATTTCTTACATACCTGTTGATTTATCAATTGATTTACTAATTGATCTCTTAGCCAGGCTAACCTTTTGTACGGGCTGAGTAACAGTCTCTGAAATTATAAATGTATACGTGAACAATTATTTATTTAAACATATAAACAGAATAACCTGTTTCTGTATGAAGTCCAGTTTGATTCTTTTCATCTATATTTGATAAAACTTGTTTATATCTATTTGCCATTATCTACAACAAAAATAAAAATGTACCCTTTGCCTTGAGGAATTATGTTCAATATTTACCAAAGCTGCTGATTTAACCGCAACAGGTTTAACAGTTTTTTTTCGAAAAACATTAGTTGATTTTTCATGTGCGACACGCTTTTTCGAAGGAATGATTGTGCCACTATCAATTTCCATGACTTCTGGTGTAGATTTTTTTACCTTTATCTGTACATTTTCGGCAGGTGGTTGATACTCTTCAAAGATGCGCTTGCATTGTTCCAATTCGTCATCCGACTCTTCACTTATATCTCCGATATTAACATCGTAATTATGATCTATATACAGATAACTTGAATATAACTGTTTTTCATTAGGTTTATATAATGATTACCTGATAATGGTGAAGCAACGCGATTCTCATCATCCGATGATTCTTTGAGCACAGGTTTCTGTTCATTTACATTAAGTTTATTACTATTTACAGAAGATTGATTTCGTTGATCATGGCTACTAGTTCGTACAGATTTTCTGTGTTTATCTCGATCTCCACTTTTACTACGACTAGGTTTTTTATCGGGAGATTTTTGTTCTTTATCACATCCATTAATCTGTTTCTCATCTTTGCCTCTATCCTTTCTTTTATCTTTGTGTCTACTTTTGCTTGAATGTTTTGAATGAGTAGAACTAGAAGATCGTGCATGATCACCATCTGAAGACTTTTTACTAGAACTAGGAGTAGATGATTTCTCTCTTTTTTTCTTCTTATCTTCTTCTGATTTGTCGGTGGATTTTTTACGTTCACTTTTATCAAGTTTTGTATTAGATTTATTCTCCTTCTTGCAGTCAGTTTTGAGTTGAGGTTTCTCGTTTTTACTAGTCTTATCTTTGAGTTTAGTTGATATCTCAGTAGGTTCATAAATATTAGGATCATTTATAAATTCGTCAATAAATTCATCGTTATATTTAGGTACATATTCACTGTAAGTCGGGGCACTGTCAAGGGATAAATTCTTTGTTGGATTATATTCCGCAGTTAATGACGTCGTCGATTCCTCAAAATTAAGATTGAAAGGCACATATTGATGAGTATTAGTTTCAGAAGCCTTTTGTGAAGTATCGGTTACAGAATTAGAAGGTAGATTGTCTGTTAATGTTTTTATTGAACTTGGTATGTAACTCACTGATGTATGAATACTTAAACTAGGACTATAAGTTGCAAGCGTATTTTTACTATCTTCGATATTATACTCAAGTGTATTACTGTAATTGCTAGAAGTAATTGAACGGAATGAACGGGGTTGCTCCGGCGTATATTGAATAGGAATGTGCCTATTCCTTTTTTCGGGAATTTCCTTTGTTGAACTGTTGCTCTTGTATTTATTTAGTTCAGATATTGGTGTTGGGTTATATGTAACATTGTTCCCATTTCCAGAAGAAAAATTTGTTGCTTCAGTCGATTTTTCACTAGTTTCTGCTGGTGTATTTATATTACTGTTTAAAACCTTATGTACGGCTTTAGAAACCAATTCAGATATTAAATTTGTGTCATTTAAAGTTTCTGAAATAAGGACATATTGTAGTATACATACAAATATAGGATTTCAAAGTATAAATACCACGTTTAGAATGTTTAAAATGACAATAAGGTCGTTCACAAATGCAAGCATCATAAAATGGGCAGCTAATATTCTTAAAATGTCCAGTTGTCGGTAACATTTTGCTATTTTCTTAAATAAGATGTATCATACTTGATCATAACACCTTATATGTTGATAATGACAACTTTTACATTTAATAATACTTAAATTGCATCTGAAATAATATTGTCTAATTTATATTATAAACAGTAAATGAATCATAACAACAAAGTATTCATACATAACCCAGCAAAACACATATCAGTTAAAATGGTGACATTTCATAAACACAATGTGACCACCACCAATAAAATTAAATTCAATTACAAATGATTTATGAAAGTGTAAATTTAAAAAATTAAGCTTAATATTAAATTATAGTTTTTAGCATTAAATTTCTTGTATTTTGATTAACGTATCAAAAATAGAAAGTATTTAATTTCTGTTTTTTTTTAAATTTTAAAATGTTATTTTTACATTGAATTTCTTATGCCTGTGGCACACCGGTCGAGGAGCATCGAGGACCATCGAGTAACTCCTCGATGAAACGAAAGAACGCACCCGTCCGCGATGGATTTCTATTTAATCGGTGACAAATACATCAAAGTTTTGCGCGAAATCAAATCCAAAGATACGTCTGAAATGAGGTACATTCGTTTCATCGAGGAACAACTCGATGAAAATAGCGGCGCCCCTATTTTTCGTCGAGGGCGGGGTGCGTTCTATCGTTTCATCGAGGAGTTACTCGATGGTCCTCGATGCTCCTCGGCCGGTGTGCCACAGGCATTATGCCTGTGGCACACCGGTCGAGGAGCATCGAGGACCATCGAGTAACTCCTCGATGAAACGAAAGAACGCACCCGTCCGCGATGGATTTCTATTTAATCCGTGACAAATACATCAAGGTTTTGCGCGAAATCAAATCCAAAGATACGTCTGAAATGAGATACATTCGTTTCATCGAGGAACAACTCGATGAAAATAGCGGCGCCCCTATTTTTCGTCGAGGACGGGGTGCGTTCTATCGTTTCATCGAGGAGTTACTCGATGGTCCTCGATGCTCCTCGGCCGGTGTGCCACAGGCATTATATTATATTTTTAAATACTTTTAGAAATAGAAGGTAAAAAATAATAAAATTGAAAAAGTAGATCATGTATATTTCATTAAAATAATTTTAAAGAAACAATAAAGACAAAGAAATATTGTATTAAAGCACCCAGTAGCATAAATATTTTTAAAATTATATAAAACTTAATCACTAAGTATACAACTAAAACCTTTGTGTGCGCATCATATAGTAATATAAATAAAATGATTGTTTAAAACAGTATCTTTTTACATATTTAGACTGTTATTAATTCGTATAAAATTACAATCTAAAAAACATTTTCATTATTATAATACATTGCAGTTCGTTCAGTCTTTCAATTGATGTAATATATATTTGAAAGCTATTATCCACGAACTACAAACAGAAGCACTATTTAGTGTTAAAGATAAATAAATATCATGGGCTAATTTTATATTATTTGTATCTAAAGCATCCGCAAAATTGGAGATCAGGAGGGTAATTTGTGCGCTCAGTTCATGATCTTCCCACATTTTCTTCATTATGTCCAATCGTTTGATTATATCCAGTTTTTTATTTGTGTCTTCTACATTATCTGTATGTTTCTGTAATATTGCGATCACATTTATGATGCTTATTTTTTGAACATTTACTGTAGAAGTGACATGTTCAGATTGCTTAGTTCCAGGTAATTCAGATAATTGGTTTATATTCGTGATTTCAGTGGCTGGCGACGGAGAATTAGTTTCAGAGTTAGAGAAATTGAAAGGAACTCTTTTATTAAGTAATCTTGATTTAGAACCTTGTGCTGGAGGTTGATAATTCACTGGAACTGGAGGAGGATCATTCCAACCTAAAGCATATTTTATTATGATAATGCTTTTTTCAATTGCATTCTTACTTTACCTGCAGGAACTTTATTCATGATAATTATTTATCAAGGATTTTGGCAAAATTTGACAAATTTAACTTGAGCTGACACATACCATGGGTCAATCACGAAAGAATTTGCTAAAAATTCAACAACATTATATGTGTGTTTTTGGTAATCAAATAACATACTTCATATTATAAAATAACAAGTACATTTTTGCAATTATTTATTAAATAAAGTTTTAATTTTGTATTCATTCATTTACTTTTACTTCCATGAAAGTACTATTGGCACCACTGACAACAGAATAAGAGTGTTTTGTGGAATAAGAAAAAGAAGAATACTGTCTTACTGTCCACAGACTCTTATATGGTTTGTGCACAGACCAAAGTTACTGTTTTATCTTATGACCAATGACAGAAATGTCAGAAATTTAGCAATCGTATTTACATTTGTTAAAATTACTGTTTATTTACGCGATCTGTTGATAAATAGAAAACATGTTGTTAAATGCGGATATTTCAAGCGCCCTGCAACTGTTAGAATATATCAAAGAGATAGTAGAAGATGGCCACGATCGAAAACTTTATACTAATATAAATTATGACCTAAGTTTGCTGATATCAATATTAGAAAATCCAATATTCCGCAGTATTGTAACTGTCCAAGATTCTTTAAGTGAATTAAATCAACAATTAAGTCAACACCCATCAATATTGCCGGTAGATTTTGATATAACTGTAGGAGGTGAATTAATTTTAAATGTGCCACCTGGGACGGATTTGTATGATCCTGACTTTGGAGATGACTACAATCGCGCTCTCGAATTCGATGAACAGAGGGTACCATCAGCTCAACTATCACCAGGTTCGCCTCAAACTTTGGGATTTCGGGTTGTAGGAAAAGTTTCTGACATGAGAAACCTTTCAGATGGAGACAAGATGCTCAATATTGGTGGGAAGCCCTTGGATGCCAATTTAAGTCATCAACAGGTAATTTTCTCATCAAATAAAAATTTCTTGTAAATAACTATACTAATACTTTAGGCAATGAGTATTCTGCAAAAAGCTAGAGGACTAGTGGAATTAGTTGTTGCACGTACTGGCCCAGATGAAAAAGAATCCATTCACAGATCTCCTTCAGTCGTTAGCGATGCGTCCAAAACCAGTTCCGATATGATGCTTAATTCAGACTGGGCTCAAGTCGAAGCTATTGAGTTAGTGAACGATGGCACTGGATTAGGCTTTGGTATTATAGGCGGCCGGACTATGGGAGTCATCGTCAAAACTATTTTACCTGGTGGAGTAGCCGATAGGAATGGTAGACTTCAAAGTGGAGATCATATTTTACAAGTAAGTGTATAATATAATATGCATTATTATATTTGTAATGTTTCAATATTATTAGATAGGTCAAGTAAATTTATATGAAATGGGTTCAGAGCAAGTAGCTACTGTGCTGAGACAATCTGGAACTCATGTTCGTTTAGTGGTAGCTCGAGCAGTAGATCCAGCTTCAGCCGAATTTCAACAACTTAATTCTTCAGCTCCATTAGTACCTACAAGGTAATACTAGAATTTCATTTGTGTTTGTGGCTGTTATAGAATCTTATATTTTTAGACTTCTTCACGATCCCGTCGAACTTGATCGTTACCTCGTTCAACATGGTTTCCAACAAATATTTAATCGTCATGTGGTAGATAAATACGAAGAACATTATTTATTTGACAAGTCTGATCGCTCTGTAAATTTATCTCGAATGTCCGCGTCGCCATCTTTACCTTACTTGAATCTAGATATGGATCTAGGAATGCCAGAAATGGAAAAATTCACCGTAGAATTGAAAAAGGACATGAATGGTTTAGGTATTACTATTGCGGGTTACGTATGTGAAAAAGAAGAACTTTCTGGAATTTTCGTGAAAAGTGTAAGCAAGGGAAGTGTAGCAGACATGAGCGGTAAAATACAAGTAAATGATCGCATAGTTGAAGTGGATGGAAGATCATTGCAAGGATACACTAATCACCAAGCCGTAGAAGTATTAAGAAGTAGTGGTAGCTCCGTAACACTTTGTTTGGAACGTTATCTTCGAGGTCCAAAGTACGAGCAACTGCAACAAGCGATTGCTGCTAATGAAATGAAACCATCAGATCCTGGATCCCCGATTTCACAAACTCAATCAATTATAAAAACAAAATATGCTCTAAATGAAGATAACGAATTTTCTTTAGAAAGTTCCAAAGAGGAATATCCAGTTGAAACTAAAAATCAACAGTTAGAAATCTTGCGTAATGTACAGTTTAGTGTTGAATTGACTCATGTAGTAGAAGAAGCAATCAAATCTAAATGGAGTAAAATTGTCGGGCCTAACACGGAAATCGTAATTGCGCAGCTACAGAAGTTTGGTGAAGGCGGTGGTTTAGGGATTAGTTTAGAAGGCACAGTTGACGTTGAAGATGGACAAGAAGTAAGACCTCACCATTACATTCGATCCATTTTACCAGAAGGTCCTGTTGGTAAGAACGGTACTTTGAAATCTGGTGACGAACTATTAGAAGTAAATGGACATAAACTGTTGGGAATGAATCACTTAGAAGTTGTTAGCATTCTAAAAGAACTTCCAGTCAATGTTCGCATGGTTTGCGGCCGAAGTGCTACAAGTGCTATTAATTACAAAGTTGATAGTCCATTCTCTTCCAAAAGTGTTCTCGGAGGCAGCTTACAAAACTTACTTCCAGCAACCGATCGTTTAGTAAAAGCAAAGTCTGATGGTTCATTAGCAACAAGTATGATGGTTACTGGAGGAGATAATATGTTTAATAAAATGAAATCTAGATCATTAGAACCATTAACTGGATTAGCTATGTGGAGTTCAGAGCCGCAAATCATAGAACTTATTAAAGGGGAAAGAGGTCTTGGATTTTCGATTTTGGATTACCAAGACCCGATTGATCCGAATGATACGGTTATTGTAATTAGAAGCTTAGTTCCTGGTGGAGTTGCACAAATGGATGGTAGATTAATTCCTGGTGACAGATTATTGTTTGTTAATGACACTATTTTAGAAAACGCATCTTTAGATCAAGCTGTACAAGCACTAAAAGGAGCAGCTAAAGGTGTTGTGAGAATAGGGGTAGCCAAACCACTGCCCATTCCAGACACTGTTTCTCACAATGTTCATCAGGTTGGTTACGATCTGCCTCGTATGCAGATTCCTTCCTATACATCAGATTAACTTATTATTCCCTATAAAGCCCTGTTCACACATGGACACACAGAAGATACACACAGGCAACAAAAGCAAAATTAAGAACGTATGGAACGTTTGTAGCCTCAAAATTGATTTTATCTTTACTTACATAGAAGCTTTGAGCATATACTGACTAGAGAAGTAGGTAATTCCCTATACCAATGCATAGCGTGTTGTGATCGGAAGATATGCAGTAGGGGTGACTTGCGGGGCTGGACGTCATGGTGTATTGCGGGCAGCGTTTTGCTGTTATTCTTTGTTACTTCTTGTCACACATGTCATTTTACTATAACCCAAGTTCTGCGTGTACTTTGTGAAAAGTTTTATGAGGTTTTGTGAGTATTATTTTACTTTGTGGAATAATACTAAGAAATTACGCATCCCTCAATACATCACGGCGTCCGACCCCGCAAATCTCCCCTCCCACATATCTTCCGATCACAACAAACGCCGTAAGGCGGCCTCTTAGTCAGTATATTATGCTCGAAGCATAGAAGCTACAAAATAGCGGCGCCTCTATTTCACAAGCAACACAGACAGTATTTTTTACTGTTGCGTGTGTGTGTGTGTGTCTTCTGAGTGTCCATGTGTGAACAGGGCATAACATTCCAGAATCTCACTTGTTAATTTGTTCTAATAAAATTAGCATATTATATTTATATATTAACTTAGATTTAAGTTACATATGATACTATTCATTATATAATGCCCTTATTCAAATATAATTCAATATACTATAATTATATTTATCAATTGCAAATTATTATTTTTACAAATATAAATTTCAACATAAATATTATATTTTGATATTAAGGCTGGCGTCTGAAGCAGTGAAATCGTAGTTCCTTCTCAGTTCAAAAAGTATTGATTCAGCAGAAACCAAAAAAATATTTTTTACAATTTTAAAATGGTATCCAGGGACAGATACTATTTATTTGTTTATAAGTTCATAAATGTAAAAGTTATAAACAAAAAATAATCATTTTAATAAAATGAAGAATTATAAAACTTACTTGTCCCTGCAATCAATTGTCACAAATTCAAATATGTTTACAGTTTGTAAATAACATGTACCAAATTTGAATAATCGAAGAACGGAGATTTTTCCATAAGAGCTAATGTTAAGTTAGTTCAGCGTATTATTGCTGACGGCATTACTAGGCGAGCGGCGCACCCCCGAAAACGTGCCTAGAAAAACAACTTAACCTCTCATGGAAAAACTAATGGTTGCAACCAGGTGGAATCGATCCGTTATTTTATTGCAAACAAAAAACCTAAATAAAATTTTTTGATCCGAGTGGCAGGAAATTTGTTATTAACAAAAAAGTTGTAACATTAAAACAAGATAAAAAATGGTTCCGCAAGTAGCTTTATTAGGTTAATTGGCTCAAAATAATCACTTTTTGTCTCTTGGCATTTTTTCGAAAAACGCACCCTTTTCGAGATATAGGCGATTTTAAGTCGAAAAACGGCCAATATTGCCCAACTTCAAAAAATCATATCTCAACTTCTAATGCACCTTTTTTAATTTAGAAAATTGCAAAATGATCGTCAAGACTTGTACTTTAACCCTATATTTTTTCCATATGGCCATCTTTTTGTTTTACTCCCCAAATTTACAGCTAAATTTTGATAAAATTCTTAGGTTTCGTTAAAGGGGTGGAAACGCTCAAATATTGAACAATCAGTCTGAAAACGATTTTTTTCCATTAAATTGGTTACATATAATATTTTCTGAAACTATTTATCAAAATGAATGAGTATTTATAAACTATTTATCAAAATGAATGAGTATTTAGTTAGTTTTAGGCATTTTTTCGTTGTAAATGTAAAAAAATCAGTTATCAAATTTTACGTTATATATAGTAATATTTAATTTTTTTAAATTATTAACTAATTAATACATATTTATATGTGTCAAATATTTTTTAAATATCTACAGAAACACACTATTTGAATTTATAAGGAATAATTATCAAAAAATTTTCCCATTTATTTCCATGTTGCTTTACGTTACATTGTTATGATATTTAAATTTTAAAAACATTATTAACTAATTAATACATATTTATACGTGTCAAATTTTTTTAAATATCTACAAAACCATACTAATGGAATAATGGTCATTAATGGAGTCTAATTTCATCATTCTAATTGAGTCTCACTATCTTCTCACAAAATTTCTGTATGGTCAGGTACAATTTCAGCATTTTTACATTGGAATGAACAATTACAGATGTCACAACATTTAAATCCTTGCAAGAACAAATTTCTACTTCTACACAAAGTGTTTTTCCACTGCAAGAACAAATAAATTTTTGCATGATCTCCATCGCTGTATCTTCTTCAAAATAATTCACGCATAATAAATTGTTATAAAATTTCCAGCCGTATAAATTTGGTTCAAAAATGCTTTAAGTGGTTGCGATACCACAAGTTCGTTTTACTTTATTGGAAAAAAGCATACGCTGCATTGTTGAAACTATCTGACATTGTCAATTTATCAAATGCAGAAGCTTTAAATGCAGTCACGAAACTTTTGTGTATTATTTATAATGCTGGTAAAGCTAATAAACAGAAAACTTTAGTGAAATCTATTAATGATCTAAGATATATACTATAATAGCAGGTGTTAAAAATGTAACAGTTGATAAACTACCTCCATCAGAGCCTACATTATTACAATACGTTTTAAGAGTAAAATGGCAAGCTAATGAATTGTCGCAAGCAAGATCAGAGAAATTAATGTCTTTTGAACCAAATTTATATGGGTGGAAATTGTATAACAATTTATTATGCCTGAATTATTTTGAAGGAGATACAGGGATGGAGTTCTTGCTGTTCGGAAGGATTTAAATGTTGTGACATCTGTAATTGTTCATCTCAATGTAAAAATGCTGAAATTGTACCTGACCATGACAATACAGAAATTTTGTCAGAAGATAGTGAGACTGAATTAGAATTATGAAATTAGACTCCATTAATGAGCATTATTCCTTAAAAATTCAATTAGTGTGTTTCTGTAGATAGGTATTTAAAAAATATTTGACACATATAAATATGTATTAATTAGTTAATAATTTAAAAAATTAAATATTACTATATATAACGTAAAGCAACATGGAAATAAAAGAAAAAAATTTGATAAGTGAGTTTTGTCAGAATAAGATAGTGAGACTGAATTAGAATGATGAAATTAGACTGCATTAATGAGCATTATTCCTTATAAATTCAATTAGTGTGTTTCTGTAGATATTTAAAAAATATTTGACACATATAAATATGTATTAATTAGTTAATAATTTAAAAAAATTAAATATTACTATATATAACGTAAAGCAACGTGGAAATAAAAGAAAAAATTTGATAACTGATTTTTTTACATTTTCAACGAATAAAGGCCTAAAACTAATTAAATACTCACTCATTTTGATAAAAAGTTTCAGAAAATATTATATGTAACCAATTTAATGGAAAAAAATCGTTTCAGACTGATTGTTCAATATTTGAGCGTTTCCACCCCTTTAACGAAACCTAAGAATCTTATCAAAATTTAGCTGTAAATTTGGGAAGTAAAACAAAAAGGTGGCCATATGGAAAAAATATAGGGTTAAAGTACAAGTCTTGAAGTCATTTTGCAATTTTATAAATGAAAAAAGGTGCATTAGAATTTGAGATATGATTTTTTGAAGTTGGACAATATTGGCCGTTTTTCGACTTAAAATCGCCTATATCTCGAAAAGGGTGCGTTTTTCAAAAAAATGCCAAGAGACAAAAAGTGATTATTTTGAGCCAATTAACCTAATAAAGCTACTTGCGGAACCATTTTTTATCTTGTTTTAATGTTACAACTTTTTTGTTAATAACAAATTTCCTGCCACTCGGATCAAAAATTTTTATTTAGGTTTTTTGTTTGCAATAAAATAACGGATCGATTCCACCTGGTTGCAACCATTAGTTTTTCCATGAGAGGTTAAGTTGTTTTTCTAGGCACGTTTTCGGGGGTGCGCCGCTCGCCTATACGTGTGTTCTTGTACCGCGCTCGCTGCCACCCCCCGCCGGAGCTCCTTAATTCTACTTCTCTGCACGCCTGTCGACTAGCGAGCGTCAACAATACGTTAAATAATAACAATAGTAAAACTAAAAATATTATTATTTTATCCCATTATGCCAAACTTCCCTACTATTCCTTTAGTGATTGTTTCTCCGGATTTTTGTAAATGATAATAATTAATATACCTACCTAATATTTATTTCTATATAAAAATATACAGCTCGGGTACAGCTCATCTACTGTAAGTAACTTATTATTTAAAATGTACTTCTGTATAACATCTCGATGTTCTTGTGTGTAGAGCCTTTGAAGAAGACACAAGTGGTGTCGAAACGTTGGCAGTGTAGAAAATAAAGAAAATTGACTGCATTCCCGACCATTTACTTCCCACATAATAATTAATATCATATTACAGATACAAGGCCAACTAAATATAACAAATAGAGATGTATGTTATTTTATAGTATACATAAATGACAAAAATGATATACATATAGAAAAAATTCAAAAAGATGTGGTTTTATGGAAGGACAACATGTTACCAAAATTGAAAAATTTTTATTTAGATTGTGTTTTGGCCGAAATTATTAATCGAAATATTCCGAGAGGATTAAAATGCGTCGAACCTCAATGAGCCATATTAATTTTCAATTATGTTAACAATAAATAAACATTTAAAACATTATTTATTTCTTTTTTGTAACTTTTTGATTCCGAGCAAACTGTCTTTCGATAATATCTATACGTAGCTAGCCTAGTAGAGTGGTCTTCACAGATCAAAGGCGGGAACTTTTGCTACGGGTTTCATCGTTTCAAACGCCAGCCTTAAATAATCCGTTTGCTTCTAAATCGTCTATCTCCGGCTTCATTATTTTGCATTTTTACATTAATAATTATTATTTTTAATTATAGGTAAATCATTTTGAAACAGAGTACATTGTACGGATTGTGCTATATATATATATATATATATATATATATATATATATATATATATATATATATATATATATATATATATATATATATATATATATATATATGCGTGACGTCAACTATGTGAATGTGGTGTGGTGAATAGGTTATGTTCGTTTATTCAGCTGTCAACTGACAAGTTGTTATTGCAAATGCATAGAAGTTTCATAACAAATAAGTATCTAAACTTAAAAATATGTTATTGATTGATTATTTAGTAATAGTATAAGTAGTGGATCATTTTCCTAACAAATAAATCATCATAATAAATGATGTTGGGTAAACGAATACACAACAACACAAAAAATGGAGTTTTTGGTCGCTCAAGTGGCAAAGGTAAAGACATAGTAACAAAAACTAGTACATCTAGATACAATAAAAATCAAATACTAGAGTCCAATGATCCAGATGTAAACGTTACATTTCCATACATTCGGCTGACAGATAACTCTGAGCAGTTACCATGTTATACTAGTGGTAAGTTATTTTCAAATATTCAAAACAAACCAAATTGTAATGTGTTTTTGAATTGAAGTCCTAACAAGATCACCCGATGAGGGCATTGGAATGAAAGATTTGGATCAGTTACAACAAGAGTTAGAGAAACTTTTGTCAATCAGTGCAGTTCGAAGTAGATTGTTAAGTACTGAATTGGAATTTCTCGATAGAGTAGAAGATCGACATGAAAAGAAGGGAAAAGTGTTTGATAAGGTATTCATAATAGTTTATATTAAATTCATTACGTTAATAAACATATTTTTAAAGCCACCATCGCCAAAACACCGAAAAATTGAAGAAAAGGTTAAGCCAAAAGATGCCAAACCCACTTACAAACTTGTGAAGAATTTTCATGATGAAGTCCCTAAATTAGAAGCTCCAAAGATTATTCTTCCGAAAAATGACACCAAATCTAAGTTTTGGTTGTCTGTTGACGCATACTGTTCCCCAGTTACTGGAGATGACAGTGCTGTAAATAACACGTAATACAATGTAGAGAGAATATTTAATAAAATTATATTTTGTTTTAGTACTTAGATGAGCTTCTAGAAGAAATGAACCAAGATATTGAATTGAAGTTAGGTGAAGTTGGTCAACATTACGTTGAAGATTGGGGACTAGAATCTCGACAAGGTAACAACGTCGTACCTCCTATGAAAAATAAGGTTACTGCTAGTGCAACAAATGGATTTTACCAAAACAAGTAAGTTTCAATATCAGTGGCTTTTGAAATAGTTTTCATTAAATAACTTAACATTTTAGAAATGGCGAACCGTATTCCAATTCGATTATATTACCACTAGCATCAGCATTACTTGAAGAAAACATAAACAAGATGCCACCACAAGATAAATTAAAAGGTAGGTTACATTGACTATTTCTTACGTGAATAATAATTATTACTGTTTTTTGTTTATAGAACTTGGAATGAAGTCCATAAACAACGGTGTGTGTCTGGATAAAAGACTACGCAATGAACTTGCTGAGCTTGGAATATTAGATTTGGAAGATAACCAAAAAGCTAATGGTAAAACCACAATGCAAGATGATGAAATTGCACAAGAAATACAATTGTGCCATAAAGAATTATGTAAGCTTAACGCTAACAACATCAGAGAGCTGAATAGATTACGCCATGCTGTAAATAAGGATATTACTCGACAAGAATATATTCAAAAGCTTGATGAAGTCGATAATAAAGTACATAATTTTATATCCATATTAATAATTTAATGCTAATGTAAATACTTTTAGATTATGGACATCTACAACAAGTTGTTAATAGCAAATCCGAAGGACAGGAATAACTTGGAGTGGGAAGCAGTAAGAATAATCAAGATACAGAAGGGGCTACACAAAGAGGCCATGGAAATGTCAAATTTAATGCCTTAAAAGTATGTTTTAAGTTTTTTTATTTGTTTCATTATTAAGCTCTAAAGATGTTTTCAAAACTTTCTAAATTATTTAAGCTACACAATTTTTAACAAAATCTTCTCTACAGCGTCTCAACTTTGATGCCTTAAGTTTTTCTGTTGTTTAATGATAAGTTCGTTAAGAGTTCTTGATGATAATTCACTTGTAAAAGGAAACTATATCTTTTCTTGTGAGTATTTATCATCCAATAATTAAAAATACATATTTAAAAATATATTTGAACAAGTGTATTTATTAAAACGTATTAACACTTTCAATTAAAAGGTAACAATTATTACATTATTTTTCTACAAACGTAAACATATTCAATATAAAATGCACACAGTAATAATTGTAGTTTAAAAATATATAACATTTGAGTTATAGTTGTTATAGAACGGAATATTTGAACATCACACTTAATTATATAGAAAATAAAAGTAAATGAAAGCAATATTATTGAAACTATTTTGGTTTCTTAAGAGCATTTGATTTGGTTGTACCAAACGATGGAATACCAGATTTAGGTTTTATAAATTTCGTTCCTGGACTGACTGCTACATTTGTGTTACTAATTCTTAAACTAGAATTCTTTGAAATAGTAACAAGTGTTCTCTTTTGGTCAGGAACAGCAAGATTCATCGGTGATATTTTATTTAGAGCTAGTGTTGAGCTTGTTTTTAATAATCTTGGTTTAGGAGTAGTTGGCGCTGATCGAGGTGTGAATGAATCTGGTTTCTTTCTAAATGAGCCAATCTTAGAAGTAGCTGCAATATAACGTCTATCTCCTAATGAAGACTTGGGTGTATTGTCATCTATTTTCTTTTTAGGTGTTTGTCTTTTTGGAAGATCTGGAGTTGATTGTCCAGAAGTTGCTCTAGTTGGAGAGTCCACTGTTGGACTAACTCTAATATTAGACACACGTTTTACATTTGTTTTCGTGAAAGTGTTATTCTTTTGAGGTAATAAAATGAGTGCTTTGTCTAAATGTTCTTTAGCAGCCATTAATAGTTCAGTTAGTATCTGGTCTTTATCACCATTTAGACTTATAGGACTAGAAGTTCTAGTTGGGGGCGATATTTTCGGATCTACTTCCCACGTATTTTGACGAACAAGTCTTGGTTTGCTTAAATCACTTAGTGATCTAATTCTCCATGAATCTCTAACGTTAGTGTTTAATGAAGGTTGTTCGTTTTGGTTCACATCAGTTTCTGAAATAATAGCGAATAATTTTGTAAAAATGTCTCTGATAACCATGGATTTTTCTTTGGAAAGATGAGGAATTAAATTGCTGCGTGTTTCATCGATCTTATTTAGATTTTCTTGACTAGTTGAAGGTCCTGTACCGTTCACTACCCAGAACTGACCTTGGTTTGCGGTTTCAGAATTAGGACAAATGCATGTGTCTATTTGTTTTGATAAAATAGCACGTAGACCAGAATTATTGCATTTTACTTCAATTTGTAAATTGAATGTTTCTGATTTTTCATTATTTGATGGTTGGTCTACCATATCTAGTTTAAAACCCATAGCCTGTAGTGCAGCTGCGATTTGAGGTAAATCTACAGGAATCTATGAATCACATGTTTTATTGCATATTTTATATTTTATAATATACATAACTTACCTCTTTATCTTTTATAGAAACATAATTATTAGATGCCCATTTTAATGCCCAAGTATAAAATGCGAGTTTTTCGGCTTCAAAAGATTTTAATCTACTTGCTGAACTATTCATTTTAAAATCTTAGCAAACAATAGAAATCTGAATTTGAACAAACATTAAACATAATTAGTACAAACTTGTTCACTACTTATGTATGCAATTTTCAGTACAATTAAGATGTGAAGTTTATAAATTTTAAAGAGAGACGTTACCTATATAGTTTCATATTGGTTACACCTAGGAAAATTTTACTAAAAATAAAACGATACAGTTTTAAAAAGATATCATGTACATTTATTGACAAATTCAATTATATTCTTTACAAAACAATGTTCCATAGAAAACAATTCCTTTTAAAATCATTTATTTTGTATAAACAAATTAAATAAAAATAAATAAATACAACACACAAAAGAAACAATACTATTTTTTATTATTCTTTTTTGGTTTTTGATTTTTCGGTTTATTTTTATTCTTGCAAGTATCTGCATTTTCTACATCATTTTTATTATTTACATCGGGTGTATTTTGTGCAGGTAGATCTTGTTTTGATTCGATGGCAGATTCTTGATTTTCTTCTTTGGCAGGAATTTTTTCTGCAAGACTATTATTTGTTGGTGTTTCACTTACGTCATTAAGGTTTATATTATCTTTAGCATCTTCTGCATTATCATTGGTTTTTGTTTCTGTTATACTTGTTTCTGTTTTTAATTGATTACTTTGGTCTGGTGTTATTTCAGTAGCAGTTTTATTATTTTCAACAGTTTCTTGAGATTCTTCAGAAGACATAATTTCAACTATATTCTTTTCTTCATTATTATTAACCACTGATTCTTCAACTTCTTGCGACGTGTTTATTTTGTCCTTATCAGATGCTTCGTTTTGACTAGATTTTAAAGTTTCGGCTAATTGTTTTTCAATAACTTGCATTTCTTTTTTCAAAGTATTTAATTGTTTTTCCTTTTTTGTCATTTTATGAGGAATATCTTTTTTTGGTTTTTCAGGTTCTACATTCGGCTTTTCTATAACGACAACAACTGGAGTTAAACCATTTTCTTTCAACTGTTTCAAGTAAGCAGATCTTTCCTCTTGGATAGATCTGCATAAATCTGCCAACTGTTTTAGTTTTTTATCGCGATCTTGCATACTCTGATCACACGTACGATGTTCTAAAGTGACATTGGTGAATGCATGCTGACTCTGTATCCACTTTTCTTTCCAAACGTTGTTTTCCTGTTCAAGTTTTTGTATCTGTTTACTCATTCGGTTTAATTCAACTTTATAATTATCGAATACTTCATTACTTTTCGCAATTGTGCTTTCAAAGTCGCTATATT
The DNA here is from genome assembly GCA_947534325.1 of Agonum fuliginosum. NCBI lineage: Eukaryota > Metazoa > Arthropoda > Insecta > Coleoptera > Carabidae > Agonum > Agonum fuliginosum. The sequence goes on along the minus strand of OX384030.1, from coordinate 34,123,937 downwards.
TATTACTATACAGAGATAAATGATCTTCAAGATTTTTGATGTTATTTTCGAATTTAAGTTTTTCTTCTTCGTGAAATTTGAGTTGGGCAGCGTAATGTTCTTTTTCTTTATTCCAAATGCCTCGTTCAGCATTTAGTTGGCATTCAATACGTTTGACTGTAGCTTCAGCAAGTTGTTTTTCTAAATCCATTTGCTTCGTCAAGCGAATAACTTCTTCCTCTCGTTGTTTGAACTGATCACATAGTTTTTGAAATTTGTTTGATATTTCTATGTTGTCATCACGTAATTTTAAATTTTTATCGGTGTTTTGTTGCATCATAATGCTGACTTCATTTAAAGCTGTTTGGAATCTTGTGGAAACTTCTTTTCTTTTTTCCTCTTCTTCTCTTATTTTCTGCATGCTTTCGTCCTAATAAAATATAAATAGTATAGTATACGTGAAATTATATAGTAAATGTAAATACCTTGATAGATTTGTTTTGTCGCTGTAATTCACGACAGAGCGTTTCCAATCTAGATCTAGCTAAGACACCTTTGCTCTGCTCATTCTGGAGTTGTTCCTTTTCCTTTTCAAGAACAATGATTTTACGTTGTAGTAACTGAATTGTAGTTTTTAATGTTCGAATCTGATCAAAAGATTCACTATTTTTTTTACATAATGCTTCTACTTTCTCATCAGGTGTACAGTTCGCAATGGATTTTATAAATTGATCCATCTTTTTTTCACCTTTTTTACGATCTTTCTCTTGTTTTTTTCTAGCTTCTTTTGATTCGTGTGGAACTTCAGGTGTTGGTAATATTTTTATATCTGTAGATTCCATTTTGAAATTGTTTAGTTTCTGAAATGGAAAAAAAGTAAATTGCACAATAAATATATAGTTTTGAGCATATATTATTATAATCAAATAAATAACTAATCATTTACATTATTATTAAAGCTCAAATAAGGTATGTATAAATATTGTTTTCAATTTCTCAAAAAAGTAAGTTTGTTCGATTTTATATTTAGCCTCATGCTTATCGAATTAACATAACATTTAAAAGTAGTATTGAATATTCATGTACGATAATTGAACAATATACAATCTAATTAATATTCATGATAGTGTTAAATATAAATTTTAAATTATTTTTACCTTTAAGCTTTTATCTACGTAGCATAACCTATATCTCACTTTAACTTAAAAGTAAACTAACAAAAATATAAGTAGTGGGGGAAAATCTTACCGTAACCAGTCAGGTAAAAAATCTATCAAATTTTTACAAAAAAATCTAATTATTTATATACATTACACTTTTTATTTATATGCATTTAACTTGTATGGTTATTAACGAAAATAATACAATTCAATAAGTGAATCACATGGGCGTAATTTTAATGGAAAATAATAAGTAAATTTAAATACGTAGGTAGTTAAATTTAAATTAAATTATAAAACTTTCATTTGCCCGTATTTAAGAGTAAACAATGATTTCATAAATATATTAATAATTAAAATAGATGATTGTACTTACTAGAAAAGACACATATATCTCACGAAATATTTAAGTAGTATAGTTAGTTTAAATGTATTTTTGGAAAATCTGCACCTGCTATCTTTAGTATACCAATATGCGCAAGCGTTAAGTAGGTATAATAGCGCGATAACAATATCAAAATGATTCGAATAGTATTATAATCTAACGGAATTTTCTTTTCAAAATTGCGAAAGAGCACTGAAAAAGCGATCATTTTTTGGACAAATAATTTATATATATATTTTAAAATATCCATATTATATTAATTTGCTCCTATTTAAAAATATTTTATTTTAATATATTATTTATGTAAAGTTATCAACAAAAACAAAACTTTATATTGATATATTATCAAATATTGTAAGAAATGAGAAATATTTTTTACTTACTTTGAATGATCTGGATTGAATATTAGATGCACAAAGATGAATATATTAGGAAATTTATTATTAGAAATAAACTCATTTAAGTTCAACCTTTTTCCATTTGTATAAAACATAATGTACACTTTCTAAGAAAAAAACTTTCTTTTAGAGAAATAATACAAAAATTAAGTTTATTTTAGATAATTGAATTTAAAAAGAACTTAACTTTAAGTGCACTGAAATAATAAAACTAACGACTAGTGCTATTAACAATGAACAGGAGTGATCAAGGATTCGTTAGAAACAGAATTGATGAGTAACATAATAAACGTTTGTCGTCAATAATAAAGAGGAAATTTAAATAATAATGACGTCATGGTAAATCGAGTTGATTTGAAATATATAATTATGTACTGTAAATGTTGTGTATGTATGTAATGTATTCATTCAGTACGCAGCACGTTTGTTTTATTAATAAAGGAAACGAGACCGTGGCTAATATGCAAACGTTCACATATGTCGAATCATTTGTGGTTAATATTAAAATAATAAATACAGTAATAATAAATTTGTTTATAAGTAACATGGAGGTTTAACATTACCAGAAAGACGTACGTCGCTTACTTTACAAAACGGTTCAATGACCAGTGACAATGCACCTACTTTTGCTACGTTTCGGGAAATTAGACACCTGCTTGATATACGTAGCATTATTTATTTACCTATAACCTGCATGATTACTTTTGTTATTTATACAAAGAGAATGTGCTCGTATTTATCAGGCGTTAATTTCCCAGTTCGCTCGTTCACTTCTAGACAGTTCTTGTACAATACAGAACGCAAATGCAATTAAAACACTTAATCAATAAACTACGAGTGGAAGTTATCTACAAGACGATCTATCTTGATTGGAGCAACATGGGCATGTTGATTTTATTATTCACCACGATTAAAAGTAGTGGTCACACACGGCAACTAAATATGTATCCAAATATCCATTCTACATATCAGAAATATTCTACAAAGTGCGTTCGTAACATGGAATTATGATGATCAGTTCACAAGTTCACTTGTAAGTCAGTCAACAGTTATATAGTTACAGTAATAAATGTGTTTCTTTTTTCTTGCTATAACGTATCTTACAAAGTGAAATTTTACAAATACGTTCTTTTTAAACGAATTTCAATTTCATTGTCCACAAATTATCATCATTAATTCATTCATTCATTCAATTCCCCAATTCCACTTAATATCTGTAACCACCCGCCATCACACAAATTATACACATCATTATCTTCTTCATAATCATCATCATCATCATTATCTTGTTGTGTTGTGAATACGCGGTCACGGTTCTTCTGTTCATTCATAAGCAACACTAAATCAAGAGTACTTTACTGTAAAATTATCACTTGGAACAGTGGTACTGATAGTACATTACACAACTATGAATTCGCCAATGCTGAACTGGTCTCATTCGTCCTCGATATGTGGAATAGTACTCGAGCAATGACGAAGGCCACCTGCTGATCCAGAATCTGACTCATGACGAGTTGCAGCAACCGTTGCTCCTGCTGCATGAACAGTGGCCGGTTATCAGGATGTTTCGCGAGATACAGCAGCGTGCCTGCTGCTCGCCGCAACATATCTAGGCTCGTGCCCATCGAGTCCGGGTTCTCCCGCAGTGCACCGATGCCGTGCTGGTTCGCCACTCCTAGTGCACTCTGTTCTGCCTGCTCAATGAACGCTACCAGCAGCGACACGCACGGATTCTGTATGGCAACCACCCGCGCCATGGCACTGTCGGCTGCTGCCAGGTAGTGCAGCAAGTTCACCGAGAACTCGCGCAGCACTTGGTCTTCACTGCGACATAAGTGCTTCGTCAACACAGCACATAACCGTTCCAGCCGCGAGAACGGTGGCGTTGCAATCACCAGGTCTACGTTCGAGTCGGTCACGCACAGCTTGCACAGCGCCTCCAGAGCCAGGCGTTGTGGTGACAACAGTGACGTTGCTCCAGCGCTGGGGAACGGGTCTTGACCGTGTGCTGAGGGACACACTGCCCAGTGCAACAAACCGTCTAACACAGGCCGTGCTACATCTTCTGCATACAGGCTGAGGTCCATGTGTCCGGCAATATTAGCAAGTGATACTAGAACATTCTCTCGGATATGCACAAGGAATTCCCAGTACCATTCTAGTTCGCCTTGTAAACTGCTACACGAATCTACAAAATCTGCGTCTTCCTCTCGGTCGTAGTTCCGCGTCTTCTGTGTACGCACAGGATGCTCGTGGTACAACAGTAGTAGCTTGCCGAGTAAACTGAGGAACACTGCATTCTTGGCAAACTCTGCCTCGTTACCTGGAATGAATGTAAGATTGCGTAGTATGTTTGAAATACATATGCAGCGTTTGGCGATTGTGTCTTGGGTATCTGTGATAAGGCAAAGACTCGCCTCATCCTTGGTGTAGCATTCATCCTCGTAGTCGGACATGCGACGTCGTTTCAATGTGCCGGCCACATCTTTTACTTGTAGTTTAGTACTACTGGTGTAGTCATCGTTGTTGCTTTGTCCACTACCACTACCGTTCGTCGTTTCTTCTTCACTGTCTACTTCAGTCTTGAGTTTAAACTTTGCAGACGATCTATTCTGGTTGCTCGTCGGACTCAGATCTATATCTTCTGTTATGACTTCGTTTATCTTCATACCGTTACTATCAGTCTTCACTTTCTCTTTCAATTCCTGCGTTAATAATATATTTATCCCAGAGGAATCTTTTTTAATACGAGATATCACATCACTCAATGTTTTTGTCCGTTTCTTTTTATCGCTTTTTAACTGAGTGTCTATCACATTCACTAATTCACTACTACTGATACTACAGTTATCGGTACTTAGTTCTGATTTTGCCGCGTAATATTGATCTGGTAATTGGTTGTTAGGTTTCGTTTTGCTGTCAATGAGTTTGCAGAATGAGATGTTGTTGAATTCGGACTGGAAAGAAGGCAAGATGTACTTGGTGGGTGTAACTTCTATACTTGGTAGCTGCCAAGAGTCAATTGGGGCCGCTATGGACGCACTTAAACCGGCTGCATCGCCATTTACATCCCAATCTTTATGATTGTCACGAACAAAGATATCATCACATCGTTCGACCTGTTTGATCACTTGCTCTTTACGAGATACTTGTGTATAGTTGGGTGTGTTTGTGAGTAGCAATGTTTTATCCTCAGGATCAATGTTGTCCCTGTTTACGTTGCCCAGATCGATTGAGTTTGAATTTGATTCGCTGCCATCGACTGGAACATACAGCTCTGGGTCTGGCTCGTGAAGGGTTTCAGTATCGAACATGTCACCGAGACTTTTCCGAAAATGTTCCAGTAACAAATCCAGTAAACCAGGCCACTGTGACAATCCGAAGTACGGCACTGCTGAGTCATCAAAGAGTAACACGTTGAGAGCGTCCAACGCGTACGTTGTCTCGGTGAGTAGCCCTGAACGCAGACACATCATGACTCGCCACGCGTCCACGTTGCCCAGGTCCATGCGACACATTCGCTTGCGTCGGTACAGCACCGGCAGCGTTGCTTCCACGCTGTCTGCTGGGAATGAGATTTCACGTTTAGGCAAGGGTTGTTGGGGATATGTGCTCCCTGTCACACTCGTAGGTTGCGTCTGTTTCATGTTCTGTGACGGGGCCATGTTGAATGACTTTCCATCACGAAATGATGATCGTGGTCCTAAGGGCGGTCGAAGTGGTGAACTTTGAGAAACTCCAGGAGTGGCGATTGGTGTCCACTGTTGATTTGGTTGCACTGGACCAACTCCTTGACTTGCCTGATATCCAGGTTGAGTATTGTTTGCTGGATATCGTTCCCATTGGTTATTCACTGTTTGATTGTTATGTGGTGGACCAGTTGACCTGTTGTTTCCTTGGTTCCATTGTTGTGGTGTTGCTGGACCAGAGTTTGGTGCTTGATACGTAGCCCGATACTGATTGTTGTTGTTCCAACCTATAGTATCAAATATCAAGTATTACATTTATATTCCCACTGAAGTAAATGTAAAATGAATTTACCGTATAATTGTGGTCTCGGTGTTCCATATGGCGGATACGATTGTTGATCTTTGGCGAAGTCTGGATGTCGTTTAGGTTGAGGTGCAGGTGGTGGCATTGTTTTATTAGGAGGTCCGTTTGGATACATCTGACTAGGTGGGCCTGACACTGGAGGTGGACCCTGCTATTATAAGGGTGATATAAGTTAAATGAGTATTGTATTGTAATGCATTGTGACGTACTTGTTCAGATCTATAATATTCTGGTTGTGCTGGATAAGATCCAGTAGGTGGCTGTGGAGAAGGTGAGCCGGAAGTTGGACCTGGACCTGGTGAACAGTACGGCCTTGGTTGTACGTAATTACCGACTGGATTAGAGTTCATAGCATAACGGTTGTACGGATCTTGATTATGTTGCGTCGTTGTGCTTGTGTTACTGCCACTTACAGTGCACTGAGATGAGCCTGGTGTAGATGTACTAGATGTCGTTAAACTATTTGCACTTTGTGCATACGTTCTATTGGAGATATATAATATTAGTATTAGTATTCATGATTATAATGATGTTGATTTACCGATCTCCTTCAGGTCCATATGGTGGATACATAGGTCTAGTTGCTGGCGGATAACCAGAATTCGTCGGATATGATTGATACTGATCAGGAGAAGTTCCAGGACCTGAACCTGAACCAGTATACTGAGTATAGTTCGACTGACTTGTGTAATTCTGTTGCATGCCTACAAATAGAGAAGTATGAAGAAAGAGATGATGTTTTGCATAGTTTGAATGGTTGAATGGTAGTGTTGTGTACATTATACTGAACGCGTACTCACACATACAAACACATTTCAAGTGTGCGTACCTGGCGGGCGCGGAGGGCCGGACTGTGACTGTGACTGTGGGTAGGGCGGGTGAGGCCCAGGGCCGTACTGACCGGCGGGAGGCCGAGGAGGCGGGCTGGGCGAAACGTCGTCGAACGGATTCGACACGTTTATATTATCACCGGTGCCACCTGCTGGACTTGGGCCCCCTGACGCCGCGCCTCCATGATGGTTCGTCACACCCGCACCTGATGCACACCACATTCACAACAACGTACAAATACACAATGTCACACAATATACAATATACTTAACATGATGATGAACATGAGTGAACGTTAAGTGAAACGTACCTGCATGTGGTGATGGTGCATTGGATTGAGAGGACGGTCGTTGCATAGGCGGTGAGTTGTAATCACTAGTGGATGTAGAGCCCGGACCGCCTGGATATCCGAAGCCACCGTAGCCATCCATGGAGGCCCCACTAGAACCAGGTGCAGGAAACGAATCCTGGGAGTTGGATGAGCCCGGTGAAGGTACAGAAGCAGCTTTAGCACCCTTCTTCTTGGAACTGGCTTCCACTTGGTTAATGATGGGTTGGGGATCGATACCTCCTCGGTCAAACTGGCACTCGTACGCGAGCAGGTTCTTTGTGTAGTGCTTGCGCAGTGTGTATGCGGCACTAGAAGACGCTCCAATCCCTAGCATGCCCGCGATGTCTTTCCACGTCTTATTCTTGGTCACCTACGGCAGAGCAGGGTATTTTCACTACAAGCTCGCAAACATAGGTACAAGCAGGAAACTGTAGGTCCGATAAGGTTCTAATTGATCTACTATGGAACTACACTGCACCTTGCATACCTCCATGAATCCCCCCCTCTCCTTCACATACACGTATAACCGAAAAAGATCGAGGGGGTTCTTGGAGATGGTCGGGCACGTCGTGATTGGGGTTCGTCTTTCTTCCATGAAAGCTAGAAGTTTGTCTAGCCACACTCGTCGGTCTGGGCTGTCATCCATCTCGTACAATTTCCCAAGACTATCAGTTTTCTATAACACACACAATTCACTCTTCATTATAAATCATTTACAATTACATATTTATATACATGCTTCGTAGCAAGACATTATTAAAATTTATATATTCTTAAATAATCATGCCAATTCATATAAATTATTATAATCCATAAAATAACCATTCATTTGTCATTTTAGTATTACACCCCCAAAATTTGTTAACGTAAATTATCTAATACAATTGTTAACCTGGGACAAAATAAAATCATGCATATGCAAATATATTATTTGAATCATAAAATTGATGTGATAAATAAAAGGTCCCAGACTAGGTTGATACTTTACATGCATAAAGCAATAAATTACACGACAGCACTAATATTACATTAATTAACAAAGTAAATAAATATCAACCTTAGATCTGTACGTGTCCGGTGGAGCAACATGACTGTTAAATACCTGTAAATAAATAAATGGAACACAGTCATCATTAATGCAGATCTGATGACAAAATCGTACTTTCCATTTATTAATTATAGTTTACACTAATACAATAACGCCCCACTGAAAACAGCTAGTTGTTGTTATTGTTAAAGGTTGCAAATATATATATATATATATATATATATATATATATATATATATATACCGAGTGTAGACTTTTTTCTGATCTACAGGAAAAACAATGTTAAAATTTTTTACCTATTGATTTTTAAGAGCCAAACTGTAAATACAAAAGATGTTCAGAATAAGAAACAGCATCTAACGAGGCCTTATTTATAGACATAAAACGTTCCTGTCACGAGATAAACGTAAATTAAATTTGCCATATTTGAACAGTTTACAGAATGCCATGAGAAATAAAACGAATTAGTCAAACAATAAAAACTTCAATTAATTACGATAAAATGTACCTTAGGAAGAAAAATAAAATGATTATTAATTTCTTTTTGATTATGGTCCAATAAATCAATTAAAAGAACAATTTCAAATCTGGCAACTGTCAGAGTAACTGAATAAATATTTTTGTTTTGTTTAATTTAATTAAGGCAGTCTAAAACTGGCCTAAATTTCGTGAAAGAAATCAATTTGAACAATAAATTTAAGCTTATTTAATGCAGTTTTTTATTCTGAACATCGTTTGTACTTACACTTTTACTCTAAAATCAATAGGTAAAAACTTACAGCAAAATAAAAAATTTAACATTAAATTTAACAACAGGCCAAAAAAGTCTACACTCGGTGTATATATATATATATATATATACAGGGTGTCTGTTTATAAATGAACCAGCATTTATCTCGCTTATTTGTTGATTTAGCGTTTTTTGTCAAATACATGATTTACAGGTATATATATATATATATATATATATATATATATATATATATATATATATATATATATATATATATATATATATATATATACACTGTTATATACTGTTAATACTAAGTTGTAACACCCGAAAATGGCAGTTAGAACTCATCGAAACAAACAACTTTTCTTAGTAAAATTTTTTGATTTGGAGCCCCAGTTCAGAGTTATTGGCGTTTTTATTACTCCCTTAATTTAACGAATATTTAAAAAATACAAAAATTTTCAGCATTTGCTTTCGGTTCTCTAAAACATTTGTATTTAGAATTATTTTCTATTTTATCAAATAACAAAATGGCGACCGATCAAAAATTTCAAAACAAGATATTTTGAAAACCACTCGATCGATTTTTCAAAATAAAACATTTATAAAATCCTTAAACTATCTACTATAACATTTATCTGAAACATTTTTTCGATCTGTCCAAAAAAAGTTTTTATTGAAATTGAATTACAAGATTATTTTAACAAATTGCAATAATAATTTAAAACAAACTAGGTTTGCTGCCATTAAACAAGAAAAACAAGTAAAACAAGAAAAATAAAACAATAAACAATGAAACAACAAGGGAGGGACTAAATTTGATTTTCAAAATGGCCACCATTCGCAACAACGCAAACCCGACAGCGTGTATCTTGTAATTCAATTTGAATTAAAACTTTTTTTGGACAGATATAAAAAAATGTTTTCGACCAATGTTATAGTAGATAGTTTAAGGATTTTATAAATGTTTTATTTTCAAAAATCGATCGAGTGGTTTTCAAAATATCTTGTTTTGAAATTTTTGATCGGTCGCCATTTTGTTATTTGATAAAATAGAAAATAATTCTAAATACAAATGTTTTAGAGAACCGTAAGCAATAGTTGAAAAATTTTGTATTTTTTAAATATTCGTTAAATTAAGGGAGTAATGACGATTTTCCGAAAAACATAAAAACGCCAATAACTCTGAACTGGGGCTCCAAATCAAAAATTTTTAATAAGAAAAGTTGTTTGTTTCGATGAGTTCTAACTGCCATTTTCGGGTGTTACAACTTAGTATTAACACCCTATATATATATACATATATATATATATATATATATAATTATTAGAAAATTGCTTTATTATTTAAACCTATAATCGATAATGATTGCTTTTCATAAATTTAAGTCTTTTATTGCAAACACACACCAAAAAACGACGATATATTAGTAAAACATGCGCTTGTGTTGCTAAGGCATAAAATGTGATTTTAAGTATTTTTGATGTGCTTTTCTTAAATTGCAATATTTTAACAAAATGTACTAGTTTAATACATCATCAATTCAAATTTAGATAAACCTATTTCATTTTATTCTTATACACTTTGTAAATATTTTGTAAAAAGCCAACGATTACAACAGGTTTGCCTAGATTCATTTAGAAAGAATTTTGTTTAAAGTTATTAAACAATAACTATGTAAATTTATGATATTTTTGTAAGTAAGTACATTTATGACCAGTTTGAATTTTGAGTATATTGAAAGATAATGTTATAGTATGAAAAGTATGATTTGATTTGAAAAAGGAAACTTACCGGACTTGCTGGCGTACGAGGCCAACTAGGACTACTTATGTCGTATTCTTCGTGCATTGAGTTCATGCTGGCTGCACCAGGGGAAGGCACTGTGCTCTGTGGAGTCGCGGGATGGCTGTAATGGCCAGCACTGCTCATTTCATTTTTACGAGATTTTGGTGTCGTACACTGCGGGTCTTCACCAGATGCTAGATATCAGAAATAGTAAGTAACATGGTAAATCAAGCGTGAGCATCACAAATACCTGCAGACGCATTGGAGAGGGTGGACTGTTGAGAACCCTCGTCTAGCGTCGTACCGTCTGGTCCTGTCGTGACGACCGACGTGACGGAGCCGCCGCCGGCCACGGCAGACGTCACGTGCGTCGTCATGATGGACGGGCCAGACGAGCTGGTCGTGTTGCTGTCCATCATGTCCGCGTCGCCGTGCATGCTCATCACGTGGACGCCTGGACCAGCGCCAGGGTGCGAGTTAGGCGTTGAGCTAGGTGGCGGCATGGGACCGTCGTGTTGTTGTTGCTGGTGTAAACTATTTGATAAGATCTGGTTCGAGTTGGTTGTCATTGTAATTGCGGTAGTCGCAGAACTGGTAGAGGAGGGTGGTGCCATGTTTGGAGGACCCATGTTGGCAGGTGCCGATGCTGGTGGGCCCATGCCACTGTGGTGGTGGCCAGGCGCAGGCGGACCCATATGCTGGTGAACCGGCGGGCCCATGCCCGGTGCACCTGCCACATAGCCCTGCGGAGGTCCAGGACTCGGCGGCATATTCGGCGCCGAGTTTCCAAAGCCGATCTTATGTTGTAAGTGTTGTTTTAAGTATTGAGGTGGCCTTGGCGATGAGGAGTTTGGCGATGTACCTGTACTTGTTCCTGCCCCTATATCCGAACCAGCATTAGACGCTGCAGTTGCAGCATTGGTTATGTGATGATTACCTCCTGACGGTGAAGTGGCTGGGCCCACTTGGTTCACTGCCGGCGACCAGTTTTGCTGGTAGCCGGGGAACTGTGAGTGAGGCACGTGGTTTGGCATGGGTCTGCCGGGGTATTGCCCAGTCGCACTTGCGCCACCAGGTGCAGCTATCGGCACGGACATGCTATTGCTCTGTTGGCTCTGACTGCCTGGTGGGCCGTAGCCTTGGTTTGGCCCGTATTGTTGTCCTCGGGCGTAAACGCCTCCTGTGCCGCCTGGGTATTGTTGGTTGTACATTGGCATTTGCTGAGTTCCTACTACGCCGCCGCCTGAGACTATACTTGGATGGTTCTTGTAACTGTGCATGTGTGGGCCTAGATGTTGCTGATAGTTGCCCGGCGTTGACATGGGTGAGTGGCTGACTCTTGTCGGGCCGCTACCGTCTGATTGGCTACTGGACGGTCGTGGAGGCATAGGAATGTTTTGTTGGCCGACTGCTGGCGACAGCGATCGAGAGCTTGTGGATCCTGTAGGTGACGGTGTTGGTCTCATTCCTTGCGAATTAGGAGTACCAGGAGCTGGTCCACCTGAACTGTCGTTACTATTTTGACCTGTTAAATCCTACAACAAATATATGCTTTACAATACAGTCCTACAAAATCAAAGGTGAGTTCAACTATTTTTGAAATTTTTTTAAGTTTATTGATACCAGTGATTAGTACTTACTATTCAATTTAATTTGAACTTAATAGTTTATTATGATTTGGCTGCTATTTTTACAACTTTTGACTTTAGCTTTTATCACAGTAATGCGACATGTAGTTTCATGTCACTGTTATGATTTACTTCACTCTGAATAAGAAAATAAGACGTAATTTACGATTGCTGGTATCGATATTTCTTTACAAGAATGTTGGCGGAATTTGTTATAAATTTAATTAAATTATGATTGTGTTGATCGCAGTTGTATTTAAAATATATAAATTTTTTGCGTCAAGATGGTAAAAATATAGTATGGTCGAGGGTATGGTAAATAAATAAATAGTTTTTTAAGAATATTATACAGCAAACCGGGTGCATATGCAAAAACCGAATGTAACAAATTGCGAAAATATTTCAACCGAAAATGCAAAACCAGAAAATTCATTTAACGAATATGTATTAACCGAAAGTGCATTTTACGAAAATATAACACAATAGTGTAACAACAAAAAAGGTCTCCCATTTTACAACAACCTGTCGCAGTTTTAGAAGGACAATATACAACAAAATGACGATAGAAAATCTTAACTAAGGTAAGACAATATAATATGAAAACCATGATTGTTTATTCACAAGATTTTGGGTACGGACAAAAATCAAATTTTCACGTATCCAATATATCTTTGAAATATAATTTTACAAACCAATCTCCCAAATCATCGACTAATAATATTAATTTCGAGACATGTGGAAGATTAGTATGATTGAAGTAGTTGTCTGACTTACCCCCGTATCTGGTCCATGAGGATTTGGAGTAGTTGGTTGCGCAGGCCGGTTCGGAAAGGACTGAGACTGTAGCTGCGGCGGGGGAGGAGCAGGAGGCTGCTGCGGACTGGGTGGCATGTTGGCGCCAGGCCCCGGTCCAGGTCCAGGGCCAGGCGAATGACCACTAGGTTGTGGTGACTGTCGGTTACCGCTAGGTAGACCAGGTTGGCTGGGACTGGAAGGCGGGTGTTGGTTCGCTGATGCCGAGTTCCAACCTTGTCTTCCACCTTGTCCGCCGCTACTACTGCCTCCGCCAGAGTTCTGACTTGCTCCTTGGGGCTCTCCTCCGTAGCTCGATGGACTAGATGGAGGTGGGCCTCCGCTATATGGACTTGAGAGCTGAAATAAATAAATAATATAAACATTAACAATACAAACATTAACATTTGCAGTTTCAAAATGAACTTTTCTGTAATACTTTGATTCATGGTACTACTGTAATTATAATAGAAAAGTAGGTTATATTTTTATAAGTACTCTGTTTCTGTATTTGTCATTATATTATATCTGTATTTTGTATTACCAACCACCTTTGGTATGATGTTGAAGCCAAATAAACATTATTATTAAAATGAACTTTTCTGTTAAGTATAACATAAAACGTCAATAACATGGAGTAGCAACTGCTGGACACTGCAGCGCAGTAGTTTAGTCCTTTCCAAGGAGTTCGAAACTATATTTGCTATGATATTCAAATAACTAATAAAATACTGTTTGATTTTAAGTTAAAATAGATAATAGTTTAAAAACGCATAACTATATATATATATATATATATATATATATATATATATATATATATATATATATATATATATATATATAGGTACCGGGTGTATATTGAAAAGTGAAACATAGGCGTTTAACATGGTAAATCAGTTTTTCCGTTCGCATTGCTTCCCTAATTATTTTAGACAAAAATGTTTCAAATAAATGTTGTTGAGCATAAAATTCTACATCCGGATCAGTAAACAAAATTTATTTTGGCTGCTTTATAACTGCAGAAATCAAATTTGAAAATACACGGAATAGCGAATTAATAGTAACAGCCTTGGAATTAAAAACAGGAGATGAACAATGCGTAACGTTTTAAACGTCAAATTATTAGTACCTACGTATAAATTATTTTGACAATCTATTATTCTGACATTGACGTTTAAAGCGTTACGCATTTGTTCATCTCCTGTTTTTAATTCCATGGCTGTTACTATTAATTCGCTATTCCGTGTATTTTCAAATTTGATTTCTGCAGTTATAAAGCAACCAAAATAAATTTTGTTTACTGATCCGGATGTAGAATTTTATGCTCAACAACATTTATTTGAAACATTTTTGTCTAAAATAATTAGGGAAGCAATGCGAACGGAAAAACTGATTTACCATGTTAAACGCCTATGTTTCACTTTTCAATATACACCCGGTATATAACGATATAGTGTGCCATAAATTTAAACAACATATTAATATTTTAATTATTATGTCTAACAATTTGTTATGGATTTCATTCCAAACATTATAGTTTATAATCGTAAATCGAGTAGTTCAACATGGTTGTTTGATAATATATAATAGTATATTATGCAATGAGTTTATAATGATAGCTATTATTACGCGAGTGTATTAATAGGTATTATACACAAGTTGCATATACTATATTTTCCACTCCCATGCTTTCATTAGAAAAAAACTATTCATTTGCATGAAATTTACTCGAGTGTTTCATAATGATAGACTGTATCGAAATGAATTTCATTCAAGTACAGACAATGCATATTTAATTTAAAAAAATAAAGCATGGGAGTAGGAAAAAATGAACCCGTAAAAACAAAGTTTTTGACTATAAATCCTTTATAAGTATATGAGACTCGATCGATATTTATTTATATTTTTGTTTTCATTGTAACACTTTCTTAGATAGTGTGTTTCAAGAAAGAGTTCAAAAGAGTAGGGTATGGTGGGAGGTCTTGTGCTGGCCAAATCAGATTTTTTCTTGTGTCAAAGTAAATGTTTGGTCACAACGAGCCTATGTACCAAATTTCAGAGTTAAAAAGCGTAGGGTATGGCGGGAGGTCTTGTGGTGGCCACATCAGATTTTTTCTTGTGCCAAAGTAAATGTTTGGTCACAACGAATCTATGTACCAAATTTCAGATTGATTGGATATGGGGAAATGAGTATGGCGGGAGGTCTTGTGCTGTCCACATCAGATTTTGTCTTGTGCCAAAGTAAATGTTTGGTCACAACGAGTCTATGTACCAAATTTCAGATTGATTGGATATGGGGAAATGGGTTTGGGGTATGGCGGGAGGTCTTATGCTGGCCACATCAGATTTTTTCTTATGCCAAAGTGCATTGTTAGGTGACAAAAGTCTATTTGCAAAATTTCAGCTCGATAGGATCCCGGGAAGTGGGTCATTTATGACTTTTGTTTTTGTGCCGTACGTACGTACGTACGCACGACGATGAAGTTAATATAAAGGATTTAAAAATAATATTAGTTGTGTTGTGACTGTGAGTACTAGAACCTCATCTCCTACTAGTGACCGGTGAGCGCCACGTTGTCGTTGACCACGGTTTTCTAACGGATATTTGAATGGCTCACATGACTAACTACTGTCTTTAAACAAATCAAAGTCTGCTTTCCCCAAAACTATCATATTACTATATTATTCATAATGGGAAAGTGATTAATTATTTCAATAGTCGTAGGTTATCAGTAAATATTAAGTATTCAATTGACCCTGACCTTTATTATTATCTAACAATCCTTAAATCAATCACTTTCACTATTACATCCTAGTTATAAATGAAATTATTTGAAATTTGATAAACAATGATTTGTTTACATATTTACATTATAAAATTAATAAAACTTTATCTGTAGATAAATAAAAATATGAATTGTAGTAAATTGTTATCGTTTATTATATAACATTTTACTATATGGTGGACAGTTTAAATATTGCTTTCCATTTATGAATGAAGTACAAAAATAAGATTAAGTCAAAACCGGATATGTCCTCAATTGAAATGTGACAGCTTTCTTGTCAAACAGGTACATTCTCATCAAGAATAAATACCACATTCAACCTGGGATTATCATTTTTAGAATGTAATTTAAATTTCGCGCGAAATAACATCAACTAATTTGGCATTTGTTACTCATTTGACGACGGTGCATTTATTTATTGTTACAACTATCTTCATTGTTCAAAATTATTTTGACGTTTAAGTTGTAGTGGTTGTACATAAACAATAATAAGTGATGTTCATCAGCACTTCTAACCGTGCATCTAATTTATTATTTTGAGATCGACATATTTATGTGTTAAAAACAAAAGAGACAGGTAGTAGTAGGTAAAACATATTAAGTCATATTTTTCGTTATAATATTTGGTATTTGATTACTTTTATCTTACAAGGCAAGATTTATAATTTGTCTATATTATTTATATATATTATATCTTAAGATCAAGTTTAAAACTGCGTGTATTTTTTATTAGAAATAGAGAGTTTGTAATAAATAAATAAAATTGAATAATGCAAAACAGATTGATTAAGGCACATAAAACCCAGGAAGGCGTGTCTTAGCGTCGTCGGTATATTCAGAGATAAAACTTAACGAAGTACATAAATTCCGAGGTTATTTATTATGTTACGGCTAAAGCCGCGTTCACATTCGAAATTTGGTGTAATTCGTATCACTGAAATTTGAAGAAATTAATTTGGCTGTTCACAGTTCTAATTTGTGTGTTGGCGAGTTTCTCTTGTCAGTGTCATAACACAAAGTGTCAGTTTGTTTTTGTTGATGTAAACGTGATAAAGAAAAATGAAAACAAAAGAAGATTTTGTAGATATAATTGCCAAATTTTCATGTTTGAACGATAAAATAAATATATTTTTTCTCAATTAATAGAACGAACCCTAAATGAAAACAAAAGAAGATTTTGTAGATATAATTGCCAAATTTCCATGTTTGAACGATAAAATAAATATATTTTTTCTCAATTAATAGAACGAACCCTAAATTTACTAGAGAAATTTGGGGTTTGGATACTTTTCTACGAATTGAAATTCAAGTGCACCAAATTTCAGTTTGATGAACGCAAGTACACAATTATTGCCATATGACAAGTTTCAAAAATTTCGCCAAATTTCGAATGTACCTTGTTCGCACGAGGATTCTTTGAAGATTTTGAATCCTGGAAAAGAAGAAGTTTTCTTCTTTCTAGTGAGAATTATCCCGGAATTATCTGTTAAATTGCGGTGCCGCTAAATTAAATCTTCAATAAGTTTGGGAAAATAATTATTTATAATTTATTGATTGCAAAATCATGATTTTTTTTTTCAAGATTCAGAATCTTGGTAGAATCTTCAAAGAATCCTCGTGCGAACAGAGCTTTATCTACAAAATCTTCTGTTGTTTTCATTTTCCTTAGCACGTTTTCATCAACAAATACAAACTGACAATCTGTGCTGACACTGGCAAGACAAACAGCCAACACACAAATTTCGAGCTGTGAAGACGATCCTCTACCGCGCCAGAAAACAGCCAAAAACATGGATTTCGCGCGCCCCTCCACAGCGTTTATTGTTTTGTTAAATATAATAATCTAAAGATATTGTTGAAGATAAAAGTACAATCTACAAAATGGTCGACGCAGAATTGTAAAATTTTGCTTTAAAATCTAAATATGTTAATTTGAATTTTAACAATTTTTGTTATTTTTTGAACACAAATATCTTATGTTTTAAAACGAATTTAAAAAATTCGATCAGTTATTTCGTAGATCCAAGCTTTGTTGACAACATATTAAAATTTGAAGTTAATTCACTTATAAATAAATGCTGTACAGTGGCGCGCGAAAACCCTCTTTTTTACAAATATTGCAGTTTTTTTTTTACAAATATGGGTGCCAAAATTATTTTTTCCCCTCAAACACAAATTATTTTGTATTTTTATGTTTAACAAAATAATAAACGCTATAGAATAGCGTGCGGAATCAATGTTTTTGACTGTTTTCTGCCATGGGTAGATGAACACCTGAAGAGTCAAATTAAAGCCGTGTTCACAGTTCGAAATTTGGTGTAATTAGTATCACTAAAATTTGAAGAAATTAATTTGACTGTTCATAGCTCGAAATTTATGTTTGCTGTGTTTGTTTTGTCAGTGTCAGCCACTGAACTATATAATATAACGGGAAGGACGATCTCCATAATGCCTGTGGCACACCGGTCGAGGAGCATCGAGGACCATCGAGTAACTCCTCGATGAAACGAAAGAACGCACCCGTCCGCGATGGATTTCTATTTAATCGGTGATAAATACATCAAGGTTTTGCGCGAAATCAAATCCAAAGATACGTCTGAAATGAGATACATTCGTTTCATCGAGGAACAACTCGATGAAAATAGCGGCGCCCCTATTTTTCGTCGAGGACGGGGTGCGTTCTATCGTTTCATCGAGGAGTTACTCGATGGTCCTCGATGCTCCTCGGCCGGTGTGCCACAGGCATAAGACATGTATATTAAAAGTGCTTCCACCATGGAGCCCTCCATTTTGGATGTATTGGCAGCACTGCTAACCTCATAATTAGTGTCTTTTATTTTTTATGTTGCCTAAAGTTAGTGACTTCTGTAACGATACGTCACGTCGGGTCGTCGACAGCCGTTTTTATTTTGTATTTTTATCGTTCGGTTTATTCATCTTTTTCAGTGTTTTTGTTTTATACTTTTTTGGTTTACTATTTTCTATTTTAGTATATTTTATTTAAAATGCCCGCCATTATATCAGCAATACAGGCAACCGCTAAAATGAAATTCACTAGATTAAAATGAAAGACACTAGATATGGGGTTAGCAGTGCAGCCAATTTACCCAAAATGGAGGGGTCCATGCTGGAAGTACATCTCTGTGGTGATCGTCCTTCCCGTTATTTTATATAGTTCAGTGGTGTCAGCACAAAATGTCAGTTAATATTTTTTATGAAAACGTATAAAGAAAAATGAATACAGAAGAAGATTTTGTAGATATAATTGCCATATTTCCATGTTTGTACTATAAAATAAATATGTTATTTTTCAATTTATAGAACGAATCCTAAATTTACTAGATCAATAAATTTGGAGTTGGATACTTTTCTACGAATTGAAATTCGAGTGCATCAAATTTCAGTTTGATGAATAAAAGTCCCATTCACATGACGAACTTTGGTGTAATTCGTATCACTGAAATTAGAAGAAATTAATTTGACCGTTCACAACTCGAAATTTGTGTCGTAGCCCCATCTAGCCAAAAATTATTTAAACGCTTTTCAGAACTAACCAGCTGTTTGTCGATTTAAATTACTTGTACTTACTTAAAAAACTGCTCTGAATAACAAACAGCAAACGATCAAACAAATATACAGTTAACAAAAGTCCTGAAAATTAATAGTGAGATATTCATCCGTATTAATATTATTAATATCATTTTCTGTATCTTGTACTTACTTTAAAAGAAAATAATATAATAAAGTAGCGAAAATATGTGATTGTGATAAGATAAACGTCAAAAAATAAGTTCATTCAAAATACATATATTTTTTACAATTTGTAGAACTGACCCTAAATTTACAGAAAAAGTTTGGAGTTTGGAAACTTTTCTACTTCGTTAAATTCGAGCGTACCAAATTTCAGTCACGTGAACGCAAGTACACGTTACCATATGACATATCCTACTAATTTCATGAAAGTTCACCAAATTTTGTCATGTGAATGGGACTTAACGCAAGTACACATTGCCACATAACAAGCTTCACAAATTACACCGAATTTCACAAAATTTCGAGCTGTGAACGCGGCTTAAGTTTTTTACTTTGAGTATACATTTACTTTTCGCGCCAAAAAATATTTATGTATGGCTAGTTGGTACTATGCGTATTTCATAATTAATTTGTTAATAATTTTTTGTTCACAATATTTTAACATTGGTAAATTAAAAGTGTTACCGATTAGGACTGGTCTCAAACAATCAGCAGTAAGTATGCATACTTTTCCTTAAACACGAAAATATCTCTATTTTTTATGTCAGATATTTGTGGTTAAGATCCTTAATTAACGTACTCTTTGATTTTGTATTTATTTATATTTTTAAATAAATTTATTTTTATCATAACATAATAAAAATACATTGACAATATAATTGAATTATTAAATAAATAATAAAATGTATTAAAAAAACATTATTGATAAATAGAATATCCACTAAAATTTCAATTTGTCATGTTCTAAAAATTTATTAAACTCATATACTGCGCTTAATGTAATTTACAATTAAATTATATATAAATTGTTTGTCAAATAATGAAGATAATTTAATTTAATACGTATACAAAGCGCCAGTATTTATATCAATGTAATAATGTAGCATCAACTTTAATTATATTAAAAATTGAAATTCCTTTAAGACAAGCAAATTTCCTAAATTCATTATAATTTGTAGTTGTTACATTCTAACAAAAACATTCATTTCTTTTTCCAATAAGAACTCGATTTCTACGGATCAGGTAGACAAAACAATTTTGATTTATTTAAGTTCAATGGCCCGAGTTTCTACTTTTACTCTTTAAACATTAAATAATAACGTAATAATTCTAATATTAGTTACGTAAAAAGTGCGATAATAATTTCTTATATAAAATGCAGTTTGACTTGGTAAAACATTGACGTCAGGGTTAGTAAATGTAAATTACCACGTGTGCTATTTTGTATTGGTTGTTTACTTAAATTGACATATCTTAGACATGCGCACTATCACTGGTATAACAAAATAAAACAAAAAGTTTTTATGGAATAAGCTGTATATTGTTTGTTTACAATGATACTGAGTAAATATAACACAAGTAAGTAAGTATGTCGAGAAGTATCTAATTCGGCTTTTAAACTACATTAAACTGGTAATTGATTTATTTAAAGAATAAAATAGTAAGTGGTAAATATAAAATGATACATAATTCGATCAGATTCGATTGTTTGCTGTCGGCGGGCCCACCCAGCGCTAGGCCAGGCGGTGCTGTGCTGTGCTAGAACAACATCGACTGTACAACGTTGCCATGCGCGCAACCGTCAACGTGGCAACGTCGTACACGAGGCAGAGGCAACGCACCCCAGCTATGTGCTGTGTTGCCGCGTGTAGTGTAGGGGTAAATCATTCCAAACAGCACAGGGGAGATTCACATTGCACCCTGTTAAATTAATCGTCCTACAATATACTATTATACTTGTCCATCGAAATATGCAAAAATCATCTTTCTTCCTCATATTTTATTTTTGTTTTAGTTGTCTTTATAAATTGATTTTAAAGCCCTTTAAATATTATGTATAGCTAAATTGCATTTGTTTTATTAAAAATAATTTGAATTGAACATAAATCCATGTTTGTCCAAATTTTAAAAAGAATAGCCAATTAAAACTATTTACCTAACCTATTAATAAATTACTTTAGTTTTGCTACTGTCGTATAAAATCCAATAATTCGCAATTATTTCTTCTTGAATGCTTCGGCAAAACAAAGAAGCTTACGTAAGTAGTACAACCAGATATATGACAAAATATTCCGCTGCAAATGTCATTTACATAGTAATACAAGAACATGAGGTTATCGCAAAAGCATTATATAATTATTAATTAGAGCTCGTGAAACTTGAGAAGGTATATTTTTATCCCGATAATATGCAGACTATAATCAACTCATATAGAGTAAGAAAAGTCATAATATAAAATTTGTATGCCAATGTCAATAACTTGACCTCGTTTTACTTCAACTTCGAAATATGAATCACAAAAGTTTCAAAAGAACTATTTGTAGGTGTAAAATTCAAACATTATATTATATAGCTACATTCGTGTGCAGTAGTATACTAATTCAATTAAATAATGATAAAACTTGTTCATAAAATAGAAACGTATCCTCGAACGTATCAATTTTAATAGGATTTAATAAGTCATTTACGAACCAAACACATGTAAATTAATTACTACTAGTTACTGATCATATTAACTTATTAAAAACTAATAAAACAACACTCCGTTATACTAAATTATTGAATACCAGTAGTTATAAATGTCACATACAACATATTAATAAAAATTTCTTGTTATTATTACGATGCTTCACTTCAATTATTCTGCTCAAAATCAATGAATTTTTCAAGTTAAATGATAAAATGACAGTTTCAAATTTTAGACTTGAAAACGATAATTTTTTTACCTAAATAAATGTTCTAATAAATCAGCAACAGCACCATTACATACTAATATCATTGGTTAAACTATTTCAATTACAACAAACGTTAAAAATATGCAAAACTTAAACATATTTCGAAAAAAGAGTAAAATTTGTAAGCAAGTAGGGTATACAAAAAAAAAATGGAAAACATAAAGTTAGCAATTAGCATTTCATTTAATACAAATGTGTGCACCTTATAAATGATAATTTAGATAAAATGGTCATTTTTAATAAGACAGATATAAGGTATATTTGCTTTATTACACATACACGTATAAATAAAACTTACAACCGTATCTTTTAGAATATTTTAAGAATATATTTTGCAGTTTTAATACAAAACAGTAATAGCGTACAACAATAAAATAAAACAATTAAACTTTGTCCAGTGTATTTAATAAGTAAAGTATCCCTATTCAATATTTATAATAAACATTCAGTGAAATATCTTTTGAGTATACGTGTAATAATTTATTTTAGATATTGAATAAAAGGTCTTTAAGATAGTACTGAACATTTATCATATTTATTGAAACTTGAAACAGAAAAACGAAACATTAAATATGAAAATACTGAAAAATAAAAATCAATGATGAATTTTGCAATAAAATACAGTTTTATATAATATGGGTCGTAATACGTTAAATATGTATTGTAACGTAATAACGATTGGAATGTGCGTCAACTCTTCCCACCAGATTCATAACCAATAACGTCACAACATTTTGCCGCGAATATCAAATGCACACTACAACTTATAAACAAAATCAAGCCTTGTTTTTACGATAAGACAAGTGACATCATTTTTACTATATTTTTATTTATATCTTACTTATTATTATTAAAGATAAAATTATCAATGCAAAATAAAAAGTTATTCATAATTTTATCATTAAATAATTTCCTGAGATTTAAGCCACTTCAGGAGTAATAATGAATGAATTAAATTTGTATTCAAGTTCAAGCAAATTTGGCAGTGTGACCTTGAATTTACTTGCAATATTTATTTGTATTTGCTCAGACCAAATACCTTTCATTTTGCAATCTATAAGAACTAATTTGTAAATAAAATGAGCTTTAAAGTTTGTTCAAAAATGGTATTTATAGTCAACTATGGATTATACAAATAAAAATTATACAATTCATAATGTAACTTTTATTTCAAATAAATGGATAACTTAAATTCTCATTTTTAATATACTTTAACGTACATTTTTTTCTATTAACAATAAAAAAATGTTGTTTACAAAAATAGATGCAGAATTTGATTCTCTATACAAAATCTATTTGAAGTAATTTGCTATTTTCATTATTTTATTACATAGCAACAAAAGATAAAATTTAACAACCAAATAAATTATTTATGAAGTTTTCGGTAGAGTCAACTATTTATTTGACGTTTTAGTTTCATCGCGAAAATATAAATCAATATCAACACAATAAAAAAATAATTACAAATTATGAATGTTTATTTTCTCAAATAATTAAATTCTTGTGCTGTGAAACAGTACATGATGTAGTTTAAGAAGCATGTGTTTATTATTTTCATATTTTCCAATCAGTTGTTTAAAAATTGTAGCTTTTATCGGTACAAGTAAATTTTACGAATTTTATTATTCATTGTTCAACTTATATAACAAACATTTATTTATGGATCAACGTTTCCTATTGAAAAATATATTACATTTCATTTTTGAGGATCAAAAACTTCAAATAAATATTGGACATAATAAAATTCTGCACCTAATTTGTAACCTATTTGTTCACAAAAATTTCATCAAATTTTATTTGAAATACAAACGTATACAAAAGAAACAAAATAACAAAATTTCCAGCAAACAGACCTGTATCAACAACTGAAACGATATTTATATTCATATGATCGAGTAAAATAATCTTCCCAATAACTACCGAAAGTTTATTAACCTTATGAATGAATTTCCAAAACAGGTGTTCACTTGCATTCTTATTTACATAATCAAGCCTTTAATATCATTGAAATTATTCAAGAATTTTCCTTCTAAAATTTCCTCTTAAAACAATTCACTGCAATCTTAAAAAGTTCTCTCGATCTTGGTGTATGTTTATGTCGGTTTATATATGGCTTTCTTCACTCTTGACCATAATATTCTGAATTTAGTGAATGATTCTTATGCAATTTATTCTACGAAATTTCTTGCATAAAGTACTTGCCAAATAATAATGAAACCTAAAAATCAAGAAGGATATTCACGGTTAGAAGGAATAAATATAGGATAAATGATTTATATGTCAGTGGGAAATTGATGTTGAAAACTATTTGGATTCGAATGTAAACATAGTAATTGGCTGATATTATCATACAAACACCAGTACAAACAGCTGATTCCGTCAACTAGCGATATTTTAAAACTGAGACAATAAACTCTAAGAAAATTGAAAATTAAAAAATGTGACAATAAATTTACGAGGCTTGGTCGTCTTGCGCGTTATATGCTGCGCAAAAGCTTAAGTAATCGCAATAGGAATTATAATAACATTTATAATTATAAAATAAAAATAACTTACTGTAGACTGAGTACGATATCCAACTGAAGGATTTGATGGTTGTGTTGTAGTATACGAAGACAACGGTTTCTGAGGCCAACTCTGAGCATAGGGAGTTTGGTCAGCATGGCCATAGCTACTGTTGGGATAACGATGGATTTGATTACTCTGCAACAGCTGGTTCAGAGTAGGCGTCGGACCAGTAGGCTGAGATATAGATTGTCCAGACATGAAACGCTGCTGCTGGGTAAAAGCGCCAGTAGGACCAGTAGTAGGACCACCAGGACGAGGTCCTATCATAGGTTGTTTTGTACCTGGAAATCCGTGTCGAATACCCTGAGCTCCAAACTGTCCGAAGTTCTGTAAAATGCTAGCATCACCAGCTTGCGGTGGATTCGGATTGGAATTAGGAGCATGCTGGTCGTAAGTAGTCCGTGCACCAAATGGGAAACTGTAAGCGTGTCCGTGGCCATGTATCGTGTTTCCTTCTGCACCACTAGCACTGTCCGAAACTGGCGGGTAAGCATTTACGTCACCCGTATCGGTTTCTAGAGCCTGGTCGGAACCCGGCACACCGTCTTGACGATATTGACTCATTTCTAAACCTTTAGTGCCGGATGCTTTAGTCTTTGCAACAACTACGCTGCTATTACTATTGCTACTGCTACCGCGAACACTGTTTTTCTCAGTCCCATTCTGTAACAATGTGTTGCGCAGATTCAGATGCTGATCCGACTGTGGCTGTACCTTTTCGCTACTATTCACGTCATTTTGTTGCTTTTCAGTTTGCGTCGCAGCCATGTTAAACGAAACGGCTGCGATCCAGTACAGGCACTCGTTGCCAACACCCAATCACACTATCACAAAACATTGACCACAAGCACATAATAAATCAATAAATCAAACACTCACGCATTTACTTTAAATGTCTAAATTATAACATCACAACAGCCTCTGACACTATTATATCATGAACACATCTGATAGTTAACTTCGTTCCGCATATCTGCTCCAATAACGCGAAAGGAGGTTATGGGAAATGTGCATGTAACACTACGCCTAGTCATATAGGACCATCAAAATTACATAATACATACAATACATACATACAATATATCACAATACTAACTAAAAATCTGTCGCTTCATTAGAAACCGATCATATACAAATTTATATTATTTTTTAATCAAATTTTATGTAGCACTACTTTTCGAATGCAGTCTTTTGACGACTTCAAAGCTATTGTGGTGGCGCTGTACGGGCTATACGAGCCTTTACTAACATCTTCAAAAATCTTCACAAAATATTACCTCGTATTAAACCTAAACTCTCATTTTTAAACTAATTATTTATTATAAATATAATATATTGTATTTTCCCTTCACTTATAATAATATTTAGTAAATATATTACTATGAATTTTTGTTAGTGGTGATAACTATTAAAATTAGATTAGAATAAAACATAACTTTATAGAATTGAGCTTTATAGGCTCAATATATACATTCTCATTTGTACATATACATTTATAACTAAGGTAAATTTGAATGTATTTTTATAACATTTGCACTAGATGTCAGGTCACTAGCTTGCGACGGAATACAAAACCTTCATGATACTCATAATCAAAAATAGACTATATTTTATATATACTTATATAAGTATAAGTTTATAACATAATTATAATGTTATATTATAATAGTATAATACTTCACATTACATGGTAACATTTTAAGAACAGTGCTAAAGAAATGAAATACGCGTAACTAAATTTCAAAAATTTAAATCTATATAGGATGCATTCAATACTACCGTCATTTTCGCAATTGCAGTTGAGGAAAATCTTCCTGTATTTTGAATTAAAGGGCAAAGTAATAGTTATGAAAATGAATCAAAATGAAGTATCTACAATATTATATTATTAGTCTAATATTGAAATTTAAAAATTGTCGTATTTTAAAATTTATTAAAAAAAACCGGCGTTGATGTAAAACTTTAAAATTGTTCGCTAAATTGAATAGCAGCACGTCGTTGAGGATGAAGAAAAAAATAGGATTTAAATATAAATAATATTTTTAATGCTTACGCGGGAACCATCACCATAAAAGCGACATCTTACAACAAGCGAATAAGCTAACCTTGTTAACATGACATTAATTTGACAGTCAATAGTTAATTTATTTTTGTTTACTGATCTAATATAATCAAGATTTTTTACATGTGTATTAGTTTGTTATTGATATTCATTCATAATATTATAAAAATGGCTACAAATAATTGGTGTTGCAATTTCGATGATTTAAATACATTTGAATCGGATGATTCTGGAGATGAAAATTCAAATTGCATTTCGCACACATTGACGGAACCATTAGTACTAGTAAAGAAATAAGTATATAGCGATTATGATTTATAATTGTAGACATTTTAGAATGAAGAATGTTATATGTGCAATGGCTTTTACGAATCTTGTTTCGGCAATCCTGTGTGTTCGACATGTCACGCATTTTTATTCCCTGATAACGCTGTGAACGGTGAACATATTGAAGCAGTAACAGAGGTTGTTATTATTATTACTTATATAACTATTAAGTACTAAGTTTGTGTTTTATAGAAAAGCGATGATGGCGATTCGGGCAATGATGAACCAGCAGAATTAGTATTTTTAGATAGAGGGCCATTATTTGAAAGAGCAGAACTTGTACGAGATAAAGAAATTGCTGCATACCCACCAGATAGTTTAATGAGTCGCTTAGAAATGTTATCAATTCTTTCTTATAAAAATAAACAATCAAATTCAAATATTCATATAGAAGTATTACCACCTGAAGGTTGTATAAATGTATGATTTCAATTTCAATTTAAAATAATGAATGTTTGTATATTTTTAGTATTATTAGTAGTATTTTCATATTTAGATGATTTCTCTTTATGGAATGTTGCAAATGTATGCAGACGATGGAAAACTTTAATAACATATGAAGTACCAGCAAAGAAATGGGAAGATTTAACAGTGAGAAGATTCCCTCTCTTTAAGCCCGTATTGTTGATAGTTGAGGATTGGTTTCAAGTGTACACAACTTTAATGAATAATTGCTCGTGTTTTGCTTGTTTAAAACAGATGGCTGTGAGAACTCATCCTACTGTAGAGGAAGGTTCTTGGAGGAGAAACCGTCTGCGTAGTGAATTGAAAATATTAAGATCTGATCCTCCAGACGGGATCCAGGCTATGCCTTTAGATCCGCCGACTTGTTGTCATTGGCAAGCAACGATCTTGGGTCCTGCCGGTAGCCCTTATGAAGGAGGCCTGTTCTTTTTATATTTACAAGTTCCGTTTAGCTACCCGATGTGCCCACCGGTTGTCCGATTCTTAACTAAGATATTTCATCCAAATATATCCAGGCATGGTGATGTAGGAATAGATTCGATTCATTATAATTGGTCTCTAGCGTTAACTTTAAGTAAAGTTCTTATATCTGTACAGTCATTATTAACTGATCCATATTGTGAGGTATGTTCGTATGTTTATTCAACATGATTATAATAATATAGCAACAATTTATTACTTAGGTATGCATGGAACCAGAAATTGGTAAACTGTATATGACTGATCCTGCAAAATTCGAAATGATTGCACAACAGTGGACTTGGCGATATGCTATGACTGATCTTATGCCGAATTGAATTATAACAAATTGTGTCTATTATAATAAGCATGTTTGTCTTCTTATTTTTATTTCACTCTCGTAATGCACAATAACATGCAGAAGAAAATCAACTCAATAAAATACATGCTTTCGTGATTTTAATGTAATTTTGTATAGGAATTAAGTTCGTATAATGAAATTATATTTTTTTAATTATTTTATTTTAAAATGTTAATCAAATTTGTTATAATACGAAATTTTATTTCATATCTTAATTTAAATTTTGTTTTTTAAATAATAATTAATGCTTGGTTTATGCAGACAACTAAATTAAGAAATTACATTATGAAATTAAATTTAAAGAGTATGATTACAAATTTGACAGCATTGCATTAGAGCGTTCTTTTTAAAATGAAAAATAGAGAATCAATTTAATAAAATTATTCTTGAACATAAGATATTTGGGCAGTTGTAACCACAGAACAAAGAAACAGTTCCAAGGGACGTTTTCAACTTGAATTTTTAATAGTTAAAAGTATACATTGTATTTCCAGATAGCAGCAGTGTGATACCAATAAACAAATTCAAATTTATTCCCTATGTTTCATTTTAAAAAGAACGCTCTAATACATTGCTGTAAAATTCGTTACCATGGATTTTAAATCCCATGTTTCACGTTAAAATAAATTCACTGTATAATCGTTTATATAACTAAATTAATAAAATGAACCATCGTCAACACTTGGCTATTCAATTTCTTGTTTGATTTTTTAAAATTTTGTTGCTGCATAAACCAAGCATAATTTTTAAATAATTAAAGTATATATTATTTTAAAAATTATCGTCGCTGAAAATTTTAGTTTCAAATAGTAGTTTCGTATGTCAGTATTAAGCAAAAATAAATAAATAGGAAGTAATATTTGTGTTTAAAAATAACTAATTTTTCACCCAATGAGATGTAATGTTAGTAAGACATTTAAAAAAAAATATAATTATTTACGCAAATATACATATGAATAAAAAATAAAATCGCTTGTAATGTTCATGTGAGATAATATATAGAATAATCCGTAACTTTTTAGAAAAAATTTAATTTTCACCTAGTTTTTTTCGATTTCGAACCTAAACTTTGCGAACCTATATTTCAAAATCTAGAAGAGATATTATCAAAGTGCGGCTTGCACCATTGAATTCCTCATAATTTAATTATCGTAATGTAATATAATTAGCGTAATCTGCGACTTTAAAAAAAATTGCTTTCATTCAATAAGCTTAAAACAAGAGATAGTTTTATATATATTTTCTTATGATTTTAACCTTTCCTTGTTATAATTTAAATATTTCGCAAACTTAAATTACCAAATAACGCTGCAAGTAGCTTACGGCTTGTGCAATAGATGGCAGAAATCATGTTTATGTTGTTGTGACGTCACTAACTTAATTAAATTATCCTCGGGTCCTATTCTATTTCACTTATCAATCAACGTTGATAAGTTGGGTTGTCTTGATAACCCCCCACCATGTGTGACGTAGTAGCCAAGCGACTGTCGCTACGACTTAAGCGTTCGCACAATGCATCTAGCATGATCTATGCTAGCATGCGTCAAAGAAGAGTCTTTCCATGCATCAAACGTGTAGTTGTTGCATGGCCGTTCACACATTATGCCTGTGGCACACCGGTCGAGGAGCATCGAGGACCATCGAGTAACTCCTCGATGAAACGATAGAACGCACCAGTCCGCGATGGATTTCTATTTAATCGGTGACAAATACATCAAAGTTTTGCGCGAAATCAAATCCAAAGATACGTCTGAAATGAGATACATTCGTTTCATCGAGGAACAACTCGATGAAAATAGCGGCGCCCCTATTTTTCGTCGAGGACGGGGTGCGTTCTATCGTTTCATCGAGGAGTTACTCGATGGTCCTCGGCCGGTGTGCCACAGTATGCCTGTGGCACACCGGTCGAGGAGCATCGAGGACCATCGAGTAACTCCTCGATGAAACGAAAGAACGCACCCGTCCGCGATGGATTTCTATTTAATCGGTGACAAATACATCAAAGTTTTGCGCGAAATCAAATCCAAAGATACGTCTGAAATGAGATACATTCGTTTCATCGAGGAACAACTCGATGAAAATAGCGGCGCCCCTATTTTTCGTCGAGGACGGGGTGCGTTCTATCGTTTCATCGAGGAGTTACTCGATGGTCCTCGATGCTCCTCGGCCGGTGTGCCACAGGCATTATGCCCTGTTCACACGTTGCTACTTTGAAGACGCATACGTGCTACTGTAGCATGAAAAGAAATTCAAATCGAAAGAATTACCGCAAAAAATCGCTATCTACACACACAACGATCAACGATGTGAAATTATCAACGAGTAGTTCTTGATACTTTGATGCTACAAATTAGCAGCGCTGCTATTTGACAAGCGACTCAGAATTTTTCTTGCTACAGTAGCACGAATGTGTCTTCAAAGTAGCAACGTGTGAACAGGGCATTAGATGTGTTTGATGCACGTTTGATGTGTGTTTGTAGGTAGCATCAAAATAGACTTCTTTTTCCAAGTTTCAAATTAAGTCTCATTGTTAGGTTGGCATTACTGTGGCTACGTACACTTCAAAATTCTTTTGTATTTACCACAAATAAAGATTTTATTTTTTAAAACACTGATTAAAAACACAATGTAATAAAAAAATAGGAAAGAACATAAAGGGTAAAAAGGACTGAAGGAAATAGTCTTTAAAAGACTGGTTTTTATTTAATTAGTATAATAATACTAAATAAATTAAGAAAGAAAGGAAATGAATAGATAAATTATACTATGTAGGTTGTGGTTGTTCTAATGACAGTATGACAGCACTCAAATGTCAACGCAATCAATCTGAATTTAGCAACGACTCAACGATTCAGTACTTCTTCTTTCCCAAGAGTCTTTTGATGCACCAAAATAGCGGCGCCTGTAAAAATATTTTGACGCATGGAAAGACTCTTCTTTGGCGCATGCTAGATCTATTTCACTTATCAACGTTGATAAGTTGGGTTGTCTTGATAACCCCCCACTATGTGTGACGTAGTAGCCAAGCGACTGTCGCTACGACTTATCAACCCTCGCTACGGTAGACTTGCGCGTTGCGTTGATTTTTGTTCGTTAGGAGGTTAAAATATGTATTTTATAAATATAAAATACCAATAAATTATGGGTTCATTATATGTATTTAATATTTTTGATTAGTTTATTAAATAATTCAACTTACAAATTTTAGAAATAAGAAATTGACATTTTTCTTGAAAAAATAATTTACTTTGAAATTCAAAAAAATGGCTTATTTTAAAACAAATAATACGTTTATGATAAGTGATAGGTAAAATGGTGGTTTAACAGTTTTTCTTGTCAAATTTCACAGTAAATGTAAAATCTCTATCAGTCTTTATCAACTGGAGGCCAAATATCCCTAACCCTTGATATAGTTACAAACGGAATGACGTCACGAAGTTATCAACTGAACTTCGCTAGCGACTGTCGCCAGGGGGGTGAAACTTCAGATGGTAGATAGGGAAACAAGGCATCATGTGGACCACTTGTTAAGCGGGGACCGAAGGGAAAGTAAACCAGTGGTTTAAAAACACAAGTATAAAACAAATATTAAAAATTAAATTATTTTAAATACATTTTTATTATTTGTGGAACCTTAGTTATCATTTAATGTGTGATTATCAATTTCCTTAATCAATTTCAACAGGTTAGATTTTTATTTTATAATTTAAGCAACTATTTAATCTCCTATTGGAAGCCACTGGTGAATGACGTCAACTGATAGCCGAAGTATTTTATGACGCCATTTTACACTTACAAATGTCAGATCCTCGATCCTCAGAACAACAAAGAATGTTGAATTATTATGAAAAGAGGTAATTTTAAATAGAGTTACATTAAATAATTGACTTAATACACCGACTTATTATGTCAGGCGTACAGAAAAAACAGCGAAACGAACAAACTGTACAATCACATACGACAAATAATGTATATCACAAAATATAAAAAGGTAGGTTAAACTAGACCGTAGACCTGCATGGAAAAATTTATTAAAGCGATTGTTTATTTCAGAGAGAAATCCGTAACTCACCACATAAGCCAAAGCCGCCAAATGGACATCGGGCGAAAGAAATACGGTTGCAAATATCCAAACTGCAATAACTGGTATTACACACGTATTAAAAATGAGACTTTTAAAAATAAACATTTCGACAATTTTCCAAAAAATTAGAGTTATTGAATGAATGGAAAAAACACTGTAAAGTTTCTGATTCAGTAAATTGCACTAACTGGCGAATATGGGACAATCATTTTGAGGATAGTGATTTCATTAATTCAAAGGAAGAGAAATTAAACTGTAATGCCGTTCCTCGGCCAGCTTTACATAACATTAATAATTTCGATGTAAGTAACAATAGTAATAGTACTAACAAAATGACCAGTATTAATTCCGCCTCAGTAGACCATACTTATGTTGGGATTCTGTGCAAATCTATAAGTTTTACAAATTTTTAAATATTTAAATATTGAACAAAATCACATCAATATTTGTTGACAAATACAAAAATATTCATATGATTATAAATTTCATTGCGATTTTGTCTAATATTTACAGTTTTATAGATCTGTAGCAACTACAGATTTTCACAGAATTCCACTATTAGTAGCAGTGTTCCAGTTCCTCCGCAAATTTAATAGCAAGTAAACATAGTTATGCTTTTTTATTTTTGTGTATATCATTTAAGTTATAAACTATGTTTATTGTTAGTTTTTATTATACACAAATCTGTGATGAAAATAAAATATTGTAAAATAAATAATGTATGTTTATATATCTTTTTCCTTTATTTATTATTATTTTAAGTAGCAGTATTACTATTTACATTATTTAAAATTCGCGCGTCAAATAGCGTTTGCCACTTGGGCACCGGAGGGCTAGCTGGAACTAACTGTCATTCGTGTTTCCATGATTTAACACGGGGCTCTCCTTTCTCCTCCTTATGTGTTTTGTGACTGTCGCTATGAATTAGAATAGGTACCCCAGGGCTTTAGCTACCCTCGCTACGGTAGACTTGCGCCTTGCTTGCTAACTTCGTTATGGTTAAAATATTTATTTCATAAATTTATGTATGTTAATTTTATTAATACAGAAGAGTCAGCAATTCTGTTTTTAGTATTGCACATTTATGTTATTTTTTGTAAATATTTTTGTTACAGAAAGCTAAAAGTCAATTTCTGTACGTCAATTTGTATAACCATAAAATACCAATAAATTATGAGTTCATTACCTATTATGTATTCAATATTTTTTATTAGTTAACTTTATTAAATAATCCAAATTACAAATTGTAAAAAATAAGAAATTGACATTTTTCTTGAAAAAATAATTTATTTTCAAAATAAAAAAATGGCTTATTTTAAAACAAATAATACGTTTATGATAGGTGACAGGTAAAATGGTGGTTTAGCAGTTTTTCTTGCCAAATTTCAAAGTAAATGTAAAATCTCTATCAGTCGTTATCAACTGGAGGCCAAATATCCGTAACCCTTGATTTGATATAGTTACAAACGGAATGACGTCACGAAGTTATCAACTGAACTTCGCTAGCGACTGTCGCTATGAATTAGAATAGGTACCCTGATAAATCTGCCGCCATTTGCATGTTTGTAGTTTCGATCTCTATGTATTTTGTGATGAATAAACATTGGTTTCATTTTAAGTGCTAAATAATAAATTGTGAGTACCTATAATCGAAACTATCACCAAATTTAGGAGTCCTACTATCATCTTTGAAGAAAATTTGTATCCAAATTTATGAGATTACATAATGAAAAGATACTTTCTACAGCAATGGCAAACAGTCTTTTTATTATTTATTTATACTAACTGCGCATTTATCATATCGGACCTAGATTTTGCGAGCTCATAACTCAAAAACTAAAAGACTTTTCAAAGCGCGGTTTGCGGCATTGGATTTTTAATTTTTAAAATGTTTGTTGCATTTTTATTATCATTTTAAATTGCATAGTACATATTTATCTATCATGCCTTTTAGTTAACTTGAGTGTGACATTCTAAATTAGAACGTGTATGGGGTGCCTACTCAAATCTGAAAAACTCAGTGCTAGAAAATTCAAGTACAAGAAAATTCTTGCCCGGAATCATAAAACATACGAAAATTCAGAGACAAGAAAATACTTACATAAAAAATGCATTCAAATTTGGAATCTGATTGATGCAGAAAACGCATGTAAAGGAATATTCAAAACTGGAAAAAATATGGCTGCGGAAATAATCGGATTCT
The DNA here is from genome assembly GCA_947534325.1 of Agonum fuliginosum. Lineage (NCBI taxonomy): Eukaryota > Metazoa > Arthropoda > Insecta > Coleoptera > Carabidae > Agonum > Agonum fuliginosum. The sequence continues at coordinate 34,089,000 of OX384030.1, read as the reverse complement.
GGCTAATATATAAACTAATCTATACTAACAAAACCCTTCTTGAGTCCAACAGAACTCCGTTTTTTCGACATAAACTAATCTATGCTAACAAAACCCTTCTTGAGTCCAACAGAACTCGTTTTTTAAACGGCCACAACGCGTTGTTCACCTGACAGCTTGCAGCCTACTTCAGGTTTGGCCGCCAAGTAAAGTTTCTGTGTTTACTTGATTCCAGGTATGTCTTTTCTATTAATGTTTTTTTAATGAATGAATTTTCCTTAGCTTGGGATTTCGTGATTTTTATGATTCCTGTCAAGAATATTCTCTTCTTGAATTTTCTAGTTTATAATATTCCAGTGTTGAAGACGTTCCCTGTTCATCCACTAATTTGGTAGGTATGTATGGTCCATTTGATTTATACTTATAATTGTAAATATTTCACTTATAAGTGGGTCGGTCTGAATGCAGCTTTAATTTGTTTTAAAATAAGCCATTTTTTTACTTCCCCGATCTATGTAATAGAGGGAAGTATTGTAATCGTGATTTTTTGACAGTTCGAGATTTTGGTGAATCTTTACGTTTTAGACCCTACTGAACCCAAAAAACATAATTTTAAAAAAAGTCGGTCTGTCGGTCTGTGGGTCTGTCGGTCTGGATGTTGCATAACTTAAAAACGCGTTGGAATTTTGGACTGAAATTTTATATTTAAGATCTTGACCCAAATTCTGACTTCAAGTTCGTTAATGAGCTTTATTCAACCAGTGGTACCAACTTTATAAACATACCTTTTTTTAATTTTATCAAAATACTATCGTGTGTGGTATCAAATTAAAGCTCTCGAGAAAAGAATTCTAGTAAAAAAACAAAAATAACATATAAACGATCGTCAATTTTTTTAAAAAATAAATTATTCAAATTATACCGAGTTTGGTGTCAATTTAAAGCGCTCGGGGAGATAAGTTTAGTAAAAATGTAAAAAATGATATTTATGTGATTTTCAATTGTTTCTCAAAAAATTATTCAATTTTTTTTATTTAACCAGTGGTACCTACCAACTTTATAAACATAACTTTTTTAATTTTTATCAAAATACTATCGTGTGTGGTATCAAATTAAAGCTATCGGGAAAATAATTCTAGTAGAAAAATAAAAATAACATTTAACCGATCATCAATTGTTTTTTTTTTTATAAATTATTCAAATTATACCGAGTTTGGTGTCAATTTAAAGCGCTCGGGGAGATAAGTTTATTAAAAATGACATTTATGTGATTTTCAATTGTTTCTCAAACAATTATTCAATTTTTTTTATTCGACCAGTGGTACCAACTTTATAAACATAACTTATTTTATTTTTATTAAAATACTATCGTGTGTGATATCAAATTAAAGCCTCATTTTCATGGTGGCGTGGCCGGCGTGGCGCGCGTGGCAGGCGTGGTGTGTGTTTTAAAATTTTTGTTTTCATGCAGGCGTATGAAGCGTTGCGTTCTCGGTGTTGACAGCTCAGTTCAGTACTTGGTTAACTCAAAATCAAAACAGAAAATGTCTTCACTAAGTCGAAGAAGACGTATTTTATAATTATATTTATATTATATATAAAAAACCATATCTTAAATTTTGTATATGTTATTAATTCGTTTTAGCTGTCACAATGTTGCAATCAACCAATACCGACTACCAGGTACATATTTTGATTTTATAATTAGAATTCTCAATATAATATAATATTACGAACTAATTAAATTACACAATTAAAATTGATACAGATTTTATAGGATTTAATACAAAATAATTTTGTAATTGACAGTATGTCAACTGGAACTTGTCAAGAGTCAAGATAAATAATATTTGTATTGGTGAAACGCTTCGAAACGCTACCGCAGATACGTTGTTATAAATCAAACAATATTTGGTTGCAATGCGTGTACGTTAAACAGAAATACTGATCTAGAACATCTAGAAGACGCATGTGTTGCGCGGCGTGGACGGCGTTAAAACTTAAAATTTTTGAACTTCGCACACCGCGCCAGCCACGCCAGAGCGCGGCGTGGTGTTTGGCGAAAGCTGCACTGCTATTGGTTTATTTTTCAACACCACGCCATCATGAAAATGAGGCTTAAAGCTTTCGGGAAAATAATTCTAGTACAAAAATAAAAATAACATTTAACCGATCGTCAATTTTTATATTATACATCATTCAATTTATACCGAGTTTGGTGTCAATTTAAAGCTCTATGTAGGGGAGATAAGTTTAGTAAAAATGTAAAAAATGACATTTATGCGATATTCAATTTTTTCTCAAACAATTATTCAAATTTCTTCAAGTGTATTATCAAAAGTTCTCTGAAGAAAAAATTTAGTCGGAGAATTAATAACAACATTTAAACTGTGGTCAGTTCTTTTTACCTCCCGCATTATATTTTATATAAGGGGAAGTTTAGTGAGGAGTTTTTCGAGTGTGAGTTTTTAGTGAATAAGTACGTTTTACAATCCATAATACGAATAAAGTATTTTCGAGATGAAGTCTGTGCGCGGTTCTGTGTGTGTTACAATATTTTGTGGACGATAACTCAAATAATATCAAACATTTAACAACCAAATTTTAATACAAATCTTAAGAATCCAGTTATTTTTGTAGCAACCTCCAAACCGGACGTAGTACTTTGCGTAAATATTTCGATAAATAATTAATTTATCACAATATTTTCTATTTCAAATGATGGATTATATTTTTGTCATCTACAAATCGTATTCAAAATTTTTTTCTGTACATGATACTATTTAGAAAATAAATTATTGTTAATAATTCAGAGTATGAAACATAAAATTAAAGGCGTTACGAAAGTAAGTTATTAAAAGTTATAGTCGGGGAAGTACTGTGCTGGCCACAGCAGATTTTTGATTTTCAAAGTAAATTATTTTTTCAAGAAAAATATAAATTTCTTATTTCTACAATTTGTAAATTGAATTATTTAATAAACTAATCAAAAATATTAAATACATATAATGAACCCATATTTTATTGGTATTTTATATTTATAAAATAAATATTTTAACCTCACAACGAACAAAAATCAACGCAACGCGCAAGTCTACCGTAGCAAGGGTTGATAAGTCGTAGCGACAGTCGCTTGGCTACTACGTCACACATGGTGGGGGGTTATCAAGACAACCCAACTTATCAACAGTAAAATTGTGAGCGACCCGGACACGAAACACATGAGGAGAAAGGAGAGCCCCGTGTTAAATCATGGAAACACGAATGACAGTTAGTTCCGGCTAGCCCTCCGGTGCCCAAGTGGCAAACTACATTTGACGCGCGAATTTTAAATAATATAAATAGTAATACTGCTACTTAAAATAATAATAAATAAAGGAAAAAGATATATACACATACGTTATTTATTTTACAATATTTTATTTTCATCACAGATTTTTGTGTATAATAAAAACTAACAATAAATATAGTTTATAACTTAAATGATATACATTAAAAAAAAGCATAACTATGTTTATTTGCTAAGGAACTGTTACTATAGTCTACTGAGGCGGAATTAATACTGGTAGTTTTGTTAGTACTATTACTATTGTTACTTACATCGAAATTATTAATGTTATGTAAAGCTGGCCGAGGAACGGCATTGCAGCTAATTTCTTTCTTGGAATTAATGAAATCGCTATCCTCAAAATGATTTTCCCATATTCGCCAGTTAGTGCAATTTACTGATTCAGCAACGTTACAGTGTTTTTTTGCATTCATTCAATAACTCTAATTTTTTGGAAAATTGACGAAATATTTATTTTTAAGTCCCACTTTTAATACGTGTGTAATACCAGTTATTACATTTTGGATATTTGCAACCGTATTTTTTCGCCCGATGTCCATTTGGCGGCTTTGGCTTATGTGGTGATTTACGGATTTAAATTGTTTTCTTTCTGAAATAAACAATCGCTTTAATACATTTTTCCATGCATGTCTAGTTTAACCTACCTTTTTATATTTTGTGATATACATTTGTTTCGCTGTTTTTTCTGTACGGCTGAGTATTAAGTCAATTATTTAATGTAACTCGATTTAAAATTACCTCTTTTCATATAATTCAACATTATTTGTTGTTCTGAGTTTCTGACACTTTGTGTAGTGTAAAATGGCGTCATAAAATACTTCGCTTCGGCTATCAGTTGGGGTACGTTCTTATGCCCTGTTCACACGTTGCTACTTTGAAGACACATTCGTGCTACTGTAGCAAGAAAAAATCTGAGTCGCTTGTCAAATAGCAGCGCTGCTAATTTGTAGCATCAAATTATCAAGAACTACTCGTTGATAATTTCACATCGTTGATCGTTGTGTGTGTAGATAGCGATTTTTTGCGGTAATAGACCTTTTTCATTGCTGTAAGAGAGAGAGGTCGGATTTTCTCATGAAGTTATTTGCAAGTAGTGAATCATGTGTTCACGCGGCTTACTTCATAGTAGTTTATGACAGTTGCCAAAATTAGTACTGTCAAAATCGTGTCCTGCAATTTGTTTTTTGCAATTTTATTTACTTACCGGTTTCCTTTTTCCATTTTTTAAACATTTTAGCGCACACCAACAACAGCCTGACAGCTGATTGACAGTGACAGTATGTTTTGTTTACAAACATGTAGGCTAGGGGTCGCTTTAGAGGGAATACAATTTGAAGTTTCATAAATGTGCAATAGATGTCAATGGGCCGGTGCAAATGGTCTATTGTTTCGAATCGATTTCAATTTCTTTTCATGCTACAGTAGCACGTATGCGTCTTCAAAGTAGCAACGTGTGAACAGGGCATTAAACGCAGTGAACTTTGAACGTACTAGGGCAGCGCACAGATAAACGTATTCAGATCACAGATATTAAAAGGTAGATGAATAAACACATGCACGAACCACAGTATAATAGGAGCTACTACAGTGTACTACAAGCACAGTATAATAGGAGCTACAGGTGAGCTACAGTAGTCTCACTCCGCGAAATTGGTGAAGCAAACTTTTCCTCGCGCAGGTACGCAGCGCATAGTAGTGTCTCTTTCTAATGTGAGAAGTGCGCATGTGCGATATCAGTCTGCAAGTAAACCAGTGACTACGAAAATACGAACCACGAATGCCAAATGACATTAATGTTTCTTGCGTCTGGCGTTTACACATTTACACGTTTTCATCAACATGGTTATGGGATGTTCAGTGCCGGGTTGTTCGAATACTAGTGGTATGAAGCCAAATTTACGTTTTCATCGGTAATAATTTAAACAAGGGACAAAAACATTTTGATGGTAACTGCAAAATCCCGGTTAGTTCTTTTAAATCCCGATATGCGCACCTGCGCGGCGTAACTGCGCGAGGAAAATTTTGCTTCAAGAGATCAAAGGCGCCGACACGGAGTGAAACTACTGTATTACCTTATACTGTGACTACAGTAGTCTCACTCCGCGAAATGGGGGCTTAAAGTGGCGCTAGTGTTCCAGACCCAAGAACTAAAATTTTTACCCCCTCCATATATTTGACGTTTTGAATATCAGATATCAGATGTTTGTATTTTGAATTTGTAATTGTAATAATTCTATTATTAATTTCTATTTACTACCATACACCGCACTGTTTAAAATACTTGTTTACAATATTTTTGACATTTCAAATACACGCGTAATGACACAATGTGTGTGCGTTCATATATCACATTTTTTGGGACTGGACCACGGCTGCCATCTAGAATAGTTTGGCCTGTAAGCCCCCATTGGTGAAGGAAAGTTTTCCTCGCGCAGGGATAATGCGCAGTGTCGCAGGACGGCAGAAAAGCGAAACACATTGACAAGCGACACCGCGCGGGCCGCATCATTTTCGAACATCACAGCAGTTTGCACTTGGTCGTTGGTCATTGTTGAACATTGTCTTGTTTTTACTAGTGATTACAGTGGTGTTTACATTTACTGATAATTATCATGGGTAGGCCGAAGTGTTGTGTTCCATTTTGTACAAGCGTATACTCCAAAGACGTTAGTGTATTTAGTTTGCCTACTGACGAAGTGAGGTAAGTTTATTTTCAAATAATTATTAATTTTTGTCTGTACAAATAAGCTTTATTGCGTTAATCGTTCTTTTTTCAATTACTTGTTTGTTCCTTGCAGTGTGTTACTCTTACTAATTACTGTTATAAACAAATATGAATAGATTTGAAGGGTTCAATAATATTGATGAAGGATGTAAATAAAAGCTTTGATTGTTGAAAATAATGTTAAGATTTAACATTTTTCTATTTCTAACCAATAGTAAATATTAAGTAAATTGATATGTAATTTTTTCTATTGTAGGCGCCGTGAATGGATTGCCAATATTGGTTCAGGTGCTCTGGCGAAAAATGCAAAAGTGTGTCAACTACATTTCGAAGTTTGTTATTTTAAAACTGAAAAAAGAAATAGACTCACCAATGACGCAGTCCCTACTTTATTTCTAAGAGATGAAGCTGAAGAACAAGATGCTGTGGCTGATGAACAGCATGGAGCTGTTATCGAGGAAGCTGTAGCATCTACTTCATTTGCAGGAGGTAATGTTAATAATATAATAATTGATGAATATATTGTAGGTGCTGAAGAACACCACACAGCTGAAAAGTCTTTACAAACTTCAGCAATATTGTCCGCTAACATTCCAAGGGAAAATCGTTTGCATGAGCAAATTTAAAACAAGTAATAAGACGAGCAGAAAATAAAGAGTCTCAGGAAATAGTAGCACGCGATATTGTATCTGATGAGGAATTTATTAAATTTTGTGAAAGGAGTTTTAATGAGGGTACAACAAATTTGTTTAAAATGCAGCTGGAGTTATCTAAGAAGAAGGCACATGGTCACAGATATACAGAGAACTTTAAGCAATTTTCTTTAAGTATTTTAAGTGTTTTATGTGTAGATGAAATGTCTTTAAAAACATTTTTATTTTATAATAGGCAGAGGGATGAGGTACTCGGCTTTCATGAATCAGCAGAAAAATTATATGTTCCCGCAACTAATGCATTGGTATTAATGGCTAGAGGAGTTCACTCTAATTGGAAGCAGCCAGTGGCATATGATCTTATTAGAAAATAATGTAATGTTAGTTATAATATGAATTTCTATATAAGTATATGTGTAATACAATTATATTTTTGTCTATTTTTATGAATATGCATTTATTAATATTATTACAACAATAAATATCAAAAAAAATTATTTTCAACTATATTTTTGTCAAATAAACACGCAGCAAAACCAAAATTAATCTTAATCTTATTTGAAAAATTTCCAGTTTCACTGCTAATGAGATAAAAACACAGGTAGTCATCCATTTAATCTCATTTCACTTTTAATAAGATTATACATTTTGTATGTCCTAAATTTAAGTAAATAAGTTTCAGAGAAAAGATATCTCTAATACTCTCTAAGTACATTAGTGTTTATGGGTTTTTCTGAGTAAATTTTAGTCACGTAGGCACTTACACATTATTGATATTCATAACAGAATGCAAATTAGTAAAATCAAATGTCTATTACCTAACGAAAGTAGAAAAATATTTTCTATAAAATTATGTTAGCGATATTTCTTTATAGTCACGTAAGGTTCATTAACTTAATCTCTTCTACAAACAGGTGACACAATGACTATGTATTAGGTAATGTAGCTGTTTATTTATGTACATGCCACAGGCCCCTCCGGGTCAGTTTAGAGTAAGATTCCAGGGAGTAAAGAGCTGTTTACCAATAGGTGATAATTAGTGTGATTTGGATTTGGTCAACAGCTAGAGTGAGTATCTATGCGTCTTGTATTGGTTTGTGTATGTCCTAATAGTTGTACATGTACATGTGTGTTTGTGTTGTTTCTCGTCTTGATTGACGTGGCAGAGCATACCGGTAATTGGATGCTGGTTCTCCCCTGTGATTGGGTTGAGGACGGAGTCTTGTATAGACTGTTACTCGTCTTGATTGACGTGGCAGAGCATACCGGTAATTGGATGCTGGTTCTCCCCTGTGATTGGGTTGAGGACGGAGTCTTGTATAGACTGTTACTCGTCTTGATTGACGTGGCAGAGCATACCGGTAATTGGATGCTGGTTCTCCCCTGTGATTGGGTTGAGGACGGAGTCTTGTATAGGCTGTTCTACCATAATCATACCATATCATATCTATATCATATCACACCTCTTGTCTCGCGACGCCTCACTGAGTGACCGCTCATAGTTGTAATCTGATTTCAGGCTGACGTACAGCGTAGAGGACGCGAGTAGAGGAGCAGGCAGCGGAATTTTCCTCTCCAAGTGAAATTGCAACTTAGGGCCATATTTACTGTTAATAGTTTTTAATATTTCAGAAGTGGGATTTGAACAGCAAGGTAGACCAATTTGCATTTGATGCGAGACTGGATTAAAAAGCTAAACCAACCGTATACCATGCCTCGTAACAACGGTCCTGACGTTTCGTTTGAAAACAATGATGGATCTCCATCACCTAGTAAAAGTACCGAAACCAGTTGTGGTGCGGCTGTACTATTGTGTGGTTTGATTCTTGTTCGTTGTATGTTTTTACATGCATTTTCAGGGATGCCTAATTTGTAAGTGACGTGTACAGGCTCTTAAGCACTGTTGATATGCCTGGCAGGATTAATGCGTGATGGTAGGTCCCACGCTGGAGCTAGCATGATGGTAGGTCTCATGCAGGAAGAATGCGTGATGATGGGTCCCACGCTGGAGCTACTAAAGTACGATGCCTTATGTATGTGTGATTGAGGAAGGCCTCTCGTATATGGGCCTCTAGCGGCAACGCCATGCTCGTTGGGTGCGAGACTCTGTTTATGTGAGCACTGATGGTGATGTGCTCATTCAGAATACAGATCCTCTGTAAATAGCGGACACGTCGCCAACGTGTAGGTTGGCAATCGTCATTGTTGAGCGGTGCAGATGAGATTCATAAGGACGCAGCTCTGAGGATGAAAGCTAGATAACCAGAGAACTTGTGATGGGATTGCCGCTACCGGACAAATGCGGGGCCGCAGCCCCCGAGTTGTGTATTTGCAATAATGGCTTTTTATATGCTCAATACCGAGTTATAGAGATGCTTGAAATTGAAGAGAAATGCACCCCGTATATTGAGAAGGATGATACGAGATGCTCAAGACCCATTTCGTATCAGTTTGGCAGAATTTGTTGCAAATTTACGATTAAGTAAAGAAGCTTGTATAGATATTATTGACATAGTAAGCCAATATTTGCATGAGGGACATCGGACGCACAGAATTCCAATTCATTTAAAGAGTATCCAAATTACACCACCTGACAATAAATTGATTGAGAACAAGATGCATTAAAAAAGATAACCAACCTAGAAACATAAATTCCCTAAATATCCCTAATATTGATAAGTTTCAGAATAGCATGTATTGATGTCGCTTGACGTCATCACATATCGACACTTTGCTCTCGCTAAGATACGGAATAGACCTGCAGGTCCAATAGACGTTTGGTATACCTACTAGATTATTGTCGAACACGGAAACAGCACTTAGTCTACTTGCGCGCAGGGTTGTATTTACAGAGCGGAGGTAGTTGATAGTATAGTAACAGTGGTAAGGTAGGCGGTAGTTATAGCATTGCGCCCGCAGAGAAACGAGTCGAATTGAAAACTCTGGGAGTCTGGTGAGTCTTTTGATTTTATAATACTAGCAAGGCTAAATGTTCGTAAATTGAAGGAAATACTTCTATTTGAATATTGAGATGGAATCTAGATTATGCGATTTCGAAATACAGTTTGTAGAAGAATACAATTTATTAGCGACATGAGAGACTAAAGGCATTAAATAATCTTGTAATTACGTTGTTTCGTATTAAGATGACTTTTGTTTATTACCGATACAGTTAGTGATGGTCCCAAACACTACGTTTGTTGTTTGTCAATTGTCAGCGGTGTTAACCTATGTTAGTTATCCATCATGACCTAAAGATCGAGTACAGTTCCTTTTATAAGCAAGGCAGACAGTGAATCAAAACCAAATTCTTGTAAGATAGCTGAGTGCCCAACCGGTTTATAAACTGACCCTCCTAAAAAACAGTAGTTGAAACTTCATTGTTTAACTCTTTAGTTTCAAAAATCTCTCGTAGGTCATAAATTTACTTCATAGATGAACTGCTCTTTAAAATTTAGTAAGAAAATCACATTTATTTCTGACATGTGAATTTGATGTTATTGAATTAGGTTTAACTTCGATTATGTGCGGCAATCGGACACTCATATCTGAAACTGAATAAATCTTGTATGAGCATGAATTACTTACTTTCGCCAATGTTATAAAAATTATTTCAGCATTTCACTGATAGCTGCAAGTTCATTATCATTAGTGCTTAGGCACATATTGTAACTTCTATTAAAGTCAAAATATTTAAAGTTCTTAGATGCTGAGCTTTGTTACAAGCTGTTGATCTTAATGTTGAATGCAGGAGCTACATTTCCGAGTGATTGATCGGTGTGGAAAATAGGCATGTCTCAAGAGATTTTTAAGTATCTTCTTAATAAAATTTGTAGAGCATTGAATTGCCTGTAAATATCATTCCCAACAAAGTTCAAGAAGAATTACCTCTGTACCTTAGATGGTAATTTCGTGTCATACTACGAATAATCAAATTGATAAGAATGGCATTTATTTATTTATTTATTTAAAGAAACAAAGGACCAACAATCCAGAAGGACCAAAAACAGGTTCTCGCAATTTACACAATAATTGAAACAGGTAGCACAGAAAAGATAATAATTTACAAATATTCCCAGCAAAGATAATATAACATTGAATGATTTAACAAAGAAACAAAAGTGTACAAAACATATTCTTTTACAATACTCAAAGAGATTTTAAATAAGTTGATATTATGATACTTTTAAATTTGTACAGAGAGATATGAAAAAAATCAATGTGTCCAAAACTAGAGTTATATTGTAGCATGATTCTATTTATAGGAGAGTTTCTGAAATTGTTAGTTCTTACTATTGGAATGAAAAAGAAAGTATCGGATTTAGATATAATATAGTTGATGTAAAATTTGAAACTGTGAATAATTAGATTCGTGAATAATAAATTATTAAATACTTTATAAAGAAATAACATATCTAAGAGAACTCTTAGATATGTATGTGGAAGTCGCGAGTTTGTTCGCGTAGGTATTTTACACTATAGTCCATAGAGGTATGGACGAGGGTTTTGACGCGTTTAGTATCCAATTGTATTCGTTGCTATGCTGTATTAGTGAACAATATCGTGTATTTTGACAAGTCCGTAATGTCATTATATCACTGCATAATATGAAATAGGTTCGAACCATGGTACTGATCAGATTAACGCGCTATGATCTGGGAGTTAGATCAAGACTAGTAATAATTTGTAAAATCATGTTCCAAAGTTCAACTGTTTTAGCAGTAACATATGCAATGCGCACGATATCCACAGCGACTCTGGAGCTCTTTCAAGGTTGATGAATTAGCTACGCAGGATTATACACGTCGCCTTTTAGTCCAGAGCCAATGCTCCCGCCAGTGAAATAGATCATGCATGGTATCGTCAAAAATCATCTTCCAGAAAACTTCACAGTCCATTAGACCACAACATTTTATGAGTTTTTCCTGAGTATCACTGCAACTGTTAAATTATTCTCTTTTTTTTAGTTCTTGCGTTTCTTTACTACAAGCCAAATTTGTGATTATTTTATTCTGAACATGACGTAGTTTTGACAGTCGACATTGCTAAAGTTAGAGATAAACCGTTAGTACAACATATGTGTGATTGTAAGAAAGATGTCCAAATGCCAAGCGAGCCAAATAGATCAGAGTAGTAAATGTTCTATGTACCCTAGGAGTAACGAATTGATTCCTCGAGGACGAGGAATGGGTCAGGACAGCCGAACTGTTAGCGATATTTCTTTATAGTCACGTAAGGTTCATTAACTTAATCTCTTCTACAAACAGGTGACACAATGACTATGTATTAGGTAATGTAACTGTTTATTTATGTACATGCCACAGGCCCCTCCGGGTCAGTTTAGAGTAAGATTCCAGGGAGTAAAGAGCTGTTTACCAATAGGTGATAATTAGTGTGATTTGGATTTGGTCAACAGCTAGAGTGAGTATCTATGCGTCTTGTATTGGTTTGTGTATGTCCTAATAGTTGTACATGTACATGTGTGTTTGTGTTGTTTCTCGTCTTGATTGACGTGGCAGAGCATACCGGTAATTGGATGCTGGTTCTCCCCTGTGATTGGGTTGAGGACGGAGTCTTGTATAGACTGTTACTCGTCTTGATTGACGTGGCAGAGCATACCGGTAATTGGATGCTGGTTCTCCCCTGTGATTGGGTTGAGGACGGAGTCTTGTATAGACTGTTACTCGTCTTGATTGACGTGGCAGAGCATACCGGTAATTGGATGCTGGTTCTCCCCTGTGATTGGGTTGAGGACGGAGTCTTGTATAGACTGTTACTCGTCTTGATTGACGTGGCAGAGCATACCGGTAATTGGATGCTGGTTCTCCCCTGTGATTGGGTTGAGGACGGAGTCTTGTATAGACTGTTACTCGTCTTGATTGACGTGGCAGAGCATACCGGTAATTGGATGCTGGTTCTCCCCTGTGATTGGGTTGAGGACGGAGTCTTGTATAGGCTGTTCTACCATAATCATATCATATCTATATCATATCACACCTCTTGTCTCGCGACGCCTCACTGAGTGACCGCTCATAGTTGTAATCTGATTTCAGGCTGACGTACAGCGTAGAGGACGCGAGTAGAGGAGCAGGCAGCGGAATTTTCCTCTCCAAGTGAAATTGCAACTTAGGGCCATATTTACTGTTAATAGTTTTTAATAATTATGAGTTCCGAAAATTTGCATCAATCTTTTTTTTTCGTTCAATAAATATATACATTTATTTTCTGTAATATTATTCTATCCTGTAAATGGTGTATCTCCTCTAGAATAATAATAAATTAATACATAAATGGTTGGAGGTTGTTTTAATTTCATTTCAATCAAAAATACATAATATGAGGTTAAGTGTCAAAACTTCTATCTGTCAGTGTACATTTCAATTTCGCCGCGGATGATGTTAGTTCTTTTAAATCCCGATATGCGCAACTACGCATTATCCCTGCGCGTGAAAAATTTTACTTCAAGAGATCAAAGGCGCCGGTTGTGTGTCATGCGCGAAGCGAAGCGCATGTAACTCGTCAAATAATGTGACTGCGAGTCACGTAATAAGAAATGAATATCTTTTAGGAAAATATAAATCGATGCAAAAGATTGTTTTGTATCTACTTAAAACGAAAATCTTAAATTGCCACGGACCCTAAAAATGCGACTTTTTCATGGGTCATGAAATAATTTAAAATTTTACTTACAACAGACAATTATAGTATAATAACCTATACGCCAGTGTTTTTTAAAAATATAGGGCTTTAAAAAATTACGATTTCTATTGAAAAAATCTTGATTTAAAATATAGTTTTTTGTTTAAAAATAATGAATAATGAACTTACCTTTTACCATAATGATAAGAAAGGAATAAAACTATGGGAAATACATTATAGCTATTAATATAACAAGAATGTTATTCGATTTATAATACCGAGGATGTTGCTAAGCGACGAGGTGAAACCGAGTCTCTTTGAACATCCAAGGGGGCTTAAATCGCATTCGCGTTATATTCAATCGTATCATCAACGACAGCGATGTTAAAACAAATCAACAATTTTATGTGTCAATTAGTTGACAGTTTGCATATTATGGAAGGGTTTGATGTTATTATGGTTGTATCTAACGTACTAAGTTCGTAAATAATGAATTATAAGTACTTAAGGCATTATAAGTACCTAACTAATGTATTATGTTGTTTATAATAATCAATAAATGTTGCATATTAAAAGGTAGTAACAGTTGATGATACGATTAATTAAATTAATTACCTTGATTAGGAGTTACGAATTTAACAGTGAAAGAATTAATAATACTGTTAAACTTCGCACAAAAATCCACATATTTACGTAAGTAAAAATTGAATACACCGGATTATATTACGTGTGATTACGTATAGGAAATATAAGTAATAATAATATCACTTTAACGATATGTAAAACATACTTTTTAATAAATGAAAATCAAAATATAATATAAATTTCACACAAGTTACATATTATACACATGGTCTGTGTTCATATTATTAACAGTTTATAACAAATAAAAGAAAAAGAAGGAAATATTAAATTAAACTGATTTAAATTAATTAAATTAGACTGATCTTAATTTATGAATCTTACCTATCTTATTCACATTCTCTGTTTTTGATGCCCATAAACATTCTTTGTAAATTTTTACAATAATTAATAATTTTAACATATATACAGGGTGTAACATCGAAACCAACCAACGCCTATATTTTCTTTATTATTATAGTTACAAAAAAATGTTAAATAGCAAAGTTGTAGCTGACCAAGGGGGACATCTGATTAAAGAATAAAATAATTTTTTAAACCAGCGGTTCTCAAGTTACAACACAAAGTTATATTTTTTCAAATGGGAATATACATATTTTTTAGGCCTATTCGGTAGAGTTTTTTTTTTTTAATTCAACCATGTATTCGTTTTATATCCTTACATAATAAAAATTTTGAGAAAAATGCAATTGAAATTTAAATAATTTTTAACTTTTAATATTAACCCGTAACCACTGTTGATGGGTCAATTTGACCATATACATTATTTTGTCAAGTACTTATAGGTTAGTCGAGAGTTAAAGCAGCTGGTGCGTAGCTGTCAGTTTGACAAATTTATAAATATATTATTCTTTTTCTGGTCAATTTGACCATATACAGTAAGTAGAAGGTGAAGTTAATCCTACATTGAAACTTGAAAAGTGAAAAAATTGTTATATTTGCCCATATCAAAAGAGTAGAAAAGCATCTCATGCTTGCGTGAGTTGCAAAAATCCTGTATGTTCACAATGCTCGCAATTAATTTGCAAAAATTGTGAATTACAGTAATTTTTCAAATAAACTTATGTTCTTGTAATATGACTTGTTTTTTCACTATACCAACAAAAAATTGTAATTTTACATTAAATAAACGTATGCTCTTGTAATATGCGTTGTTGTGTTTCATTATACGAACAACAATTTAATTAAACGAAGATATTTAGATATGGTCAAATTGACCCACTAACAGTAACTATGTAACTAAAATAGGGCCACAGTGGTTACGGGTTAATGTGCAGTATTCTATGGATGAAAAACAAGTGATAAATTTAAAAAAAATCCCTACCAGCTTGCGATATTTATGACACGAGGTATCCAAAGAAACCACGTCCATATTTAATTTATCACTTTTTTTTCATCCATAGATTAATATTAAAAATTAGAAATTATTTAAATTTCAACTGAATTTTTCTCAAAATTTTTATTATGTAAGGATATAAAACGAATACATGATTGAATTCAGAAAAAAATACTCTATCGGATAGGCCTAAAAAATATATATATTCCCATTTGAAAAAATATAACTTTGTGTTTTAACTTGAGAACCACTGGTTTAAAAAATTATTTTATTTTTTAAACAGATGTCCCCTTTGGTCTCTTACAACTTTGCTATTTAACATTTTTTTGTAATAATAAAGAAAATATAGGCGTTAGTTGGTTTCGCTGTTACACCCTGTATAATCGATGATCATTACAATCGTTGTCAAACCAATCTGGAAATTTGATTTTGGTTTGATTCTTAATAATAATAAATAAATTAGAAAAAATATGTTTTTCACATTTTTTCTTTTCGTATAATTCTACGAATTGTATCAATTGAAATTCCACAATTTTATTAAATCTGTCAGCAGGCACACACAAATTTCCGGCATTATTTCCACATACTGTATCATATGCCTTCAAATTTATTAGTACATCACATGTGCACATGTCCGTGCAATAGAATTATCATTGATATTATTTAAAATACACTTATCACACGCATATTTTTTAAAACATTTAAGTGCAATGTATCCTGCGTAATACGTTATAGAGCACTTTTCAAAATTTGAAATATCAGTAATATCATTTAGTTCATTAAATTCTGAAGGAATGTCTATGTTACTGTGAATACTTTCGGTTTCACAGACACTAATTTCAAAGTCTTTGTCGCTGACTGTAGTTGATGACAGACTTTCATGTTTATTCTGTCTTAAAAAATCATCAATACAAAGAAATTCAGTGCCATCTTTTTCACAGTTACCGGCAGTCCAAGTCTGGTCAATGCGATGCACAATTATATTTTCCAAATTATTCCGAAATTGTTGAACGGTAGGATACATATTGAAACCTCCTGCTCCACGTACTTGACTAAAAGTCTTTTCTAAACAATCTTGGTTTAGTGTACTAGTAGGTAAATGTTCAAATCCTAACTCTTTCAAATAATCCCAGATCTCTACTACAGCTGTCATTGTTTGAATGAGACCATAAAAACATGGTGGAAATTCTTGACATTTTTTTAAATTTTTTATAACTTTCCAAGATTTCACCCATTCTATAGAATCTTTTAAATAATCAATATGTTTGTTATTTGAACTTATGGCACAGGCAAAGGGATTCGATGTAAATTCATATTTGCTGTTTAATATATCTAATATGTTGTTAATTTTTTCAATGAAATTAGCAGTATTTAATGCAGTATTGGATGTTATATGCTGACATGTGGAAGCAGTTTTAATTGCAGAAGCTGTTCTATGGCTGAAAACTTGAGTTGCAAGGTGCGCTGACATTTTTTAAAAATTATTTAATAAAAAATGTGCTTTCGAAAGATGTCCCATGCTTCTACTTAATTTAAACTTTTGATCTGCTTTAAATGTCTGTAAAATATCATGTATTGTCAATTAAAAAGTTAGTTTCCAATAATCTGTTACGAATATTTTTGATTAGATGAATAACATCAAATACGGCATAGATTTTCTTATCATCAATATAAAAGTAGGGTTTATCTGATGTCGCACATAATTTCTTTATCGCACTTTGATTTGTAGCACTCTGATCGCATGTAACTGCAACAATTTTTAAACCGCAACCAGTAACAACACGTATGCACTGTTTTAATAGAGTTAATAAACTATCTACCTTTATTGAATTATGAGACACAAAATAAGCAAATGGTAGTTTAAATTTATTACTTAAACTGTGAATCATGAAAACAAGTGCTTGCGTTGCAAAAACTGGTTTCCTACCAGTGGCGTGGCGTGGTGTTGGAAAGAAGGGAAGAACTTTTGACATAAACAGTATATTTTTTTAAAGCCTTTATATCAAAAATTTAAAATATATTCTTTTCAAGGATCCATAATCACTATAAATGGCATAAGAAATATATTTACTAACATCATCAATGAATAATAAACAATAAACCGCGAATGTGTATCTCTCCCCGCACAGAAACGCACCAACTCTGACTGCTTTCAAAGTTCAAACCCATGCTTCAAACTCTGGCGCACAGTATTTTTCGGAATGAAAATATTTTTGATTTAAAATATTGAATAAACTTCCTTTATTAGTTTTTTTTAGATGTATATTATACTTAATTGCATTCGTAGAATTTGGCATCCGTGTAAGCCAATATTTGCTTTTAATTTTACAGAAACAAATCTTAAGAAACGCACAATGTAATTGTGCGTGAAACTCTTACATGTGAGGATGCAAAGATTGAATGTGCTTCTAACGCTGAGTAATGCAGTTTCCGATATTTTACACCGGAATAACTTATGTGTAACGCGTGTTGTATAAAATTCGAATGCAAACATTTATATAAATTTAGAAAATTTTACTGTTTTAAAGGAAAATATTGTATATAAATTAATATTTAGTTTAATATTGAAACATTTAAAAAAATATAAAAGACAAGGGAAGCAGTGCTTCCCTTGCTTCCATGGACGCCACGCCACTGTTTCCTACCTAATTCACCCAAATCCTCAAATCCTTCAATTATATCTAAGTTAGAAGCATATTGTAAGGATTTCTTTAGTGACATTTCATCAAAAACGATTGTACACAGTTTATCATTCTCTGATAAGTGCTGGACTTTTTGCTTTAGTGCTTCAATTAAATTATCGTTAAATCCAGGTAACAATTTTAAAACATTTGACCAGTTCCGGATTGATGATTCAGAAGGTAAACTAATTTGTTTGAATTTTTTTAAATATCGGTATCCCCCAGGCGATCTGTAGTGAAAATCTAAAGACAATCTTTTTTCTGTGTCAGTCCACGCAGTATTTTTTTTATGTACCTAATAATTGTATTTTACATAAAGTTTTTGCAGAAGGCGAAGCATTATCCGATTGATCAATTAGTTGTACAAAAGTTTTTTGTGACGCAATCTTAGATTTTAATCTTTTAATTATTTTATTTTTTGATTGCAATTGCCTTCGCAAAGCAATATTTTTTTGTTTAAGTTTTGAGTTGCATGATTTTTTAAGAGTTAATTTGTTTTTAAATAATTCTTTTCTGGCTGAAATCATTTTCTCTGAATTCTCTATGATATTAAATTTGAAGGGTGAGCCAGATTTGCTTGGTGTGTTGAATGGAGATAATTCTAAAGTCCATGTGTTTTCGGAACTATTTAACTCTCTATTTAATTCTGGTTTTGTGTGTTGTGTATTATGTTCTGTGAAATTGTTTTTTTTTAGGAGGAAGTACTTTTAAAGGTGTAGTAATTACTTCTTTGGGCGAATCAATTTTATTTGTATGTAGTGTTGGAATAGCGTTACATATCAATTTTTTTTTAATTAGTCTTGATCAACATGTATTTGAAAAATGTTCTTCGCAAATAACTTTGTTGCGACATTTTTCATATGGAAGATCTAATAAATTAATATTTCCGCAAAACAGTAACCACTTTTCTCTTTGAATATCATTTTTCGGAAAATAAAAATATTTTAAATTTGGATGCCTAATGTCTGATTTGCCACATTTTGTCACCTGACATTTATTACCTCGTGCTTTTGACATATCAAATTATTCTGAAAAAGTCACATACAATAAGTAGGTACCTACATGACGTTGCGTAATTTATAAGTAATAGGTTTTAAACTCTCATTCAAATCCATTATTATTATGGAAAATATTAAAAAAAGATAAACATATAAATGTGTCTGCTTGAAAATTTATATCTCTTAGTATAATAGAATCTTTTAATCGCAGTTGCACCGATACTTTTATATATTCATTAACTCTAAAATACAAAAATTTGATAATTAATATGGGCCTATTACCAACAGTCTTGTCGAGACTCAAGACGAAACTTACACAATATTATTCACTTTCCGTGCTTATGCTTTTTTTCATATTACCTATCTTCTATTTATTATGTTGCTTTGATAACTATTCAAAACTATGAAAACATATTTTTTCGCTGAATATGATATTAAAAGTGTTTTTTGTGCGAAATGTATTATGCGATTGAATGACAAAAGACTTATTTAGCAAGCTTCGTCAAATAGCTAACATTTGTACGTGTTAAAAACCATCTGCTTCGCGCACGTAATAAAAATATAAGTATTATTTTCATACATTTTGGAAGAAAATTTTACCTCCTTAATTTTATCTGTTTATCATTTCTTAATATTTTAAATAAATAATGAAGATGAGACAAATTCAAGAGCCAGTCTGTTACTGTTATATTGTTTTATATAAGAAATAGAGATATTATTATTATTTAGTTACCTATAACAACTTTCTACTTATATTTGATTCTATATTTATATTTCATTACGTTGCGTTGAGAAAAAGGATAAAACCAAAACCAAACAGTATTCAATTATTTATTTTATAGGTGTTCAGACCTATGAACTAAATATCTAAGTTGAAAGATATTTAATTTTTAATTATTATCATACAATTTTGTATTTGTCGGAGTAAGAGCGGAGCGGACCATAGATGATCAGTTACGTGAACAACAAAACTTCTAAAAGCGCAATTAATGGAATAGTTAACTAATCTAAACACCAAATAAATAACACAATCATCACTCATGTCATGAACCAGTTAAACGTGATCTACAAACTATGACGATAAGGAATGGTGGCAATTCCTGGGCACGTGCTACTCGCATCAGAGCATATTCAAGACTGCCGATCTCCGGCTCATTCCACACCTAGCACGTAATCCCAGACTTCGCCCAAGTGTACTAATAATAATAACGTAATCGAACAAACAAACACGATCATAACTTCATTAGCACACTTACATTCCTATCATTAATTATTATTACAATCAACATGATTGCTAACACCGACACGGCCAACCTGACATATCACACGTCCTCGTGTGATGCTTCTGAAAAGAGAATCTGATTCAAACAGTATCAATATCAGCTCGGCCTCCCTGACCTATATCTCAAATCTAAGAAATCCATGAAACTCATCTATCCAGCAACTGTTACGGTTAACAAGCTAAAGTAAGACGTAGCAGGTAGTGACAATTGCTAACAATTTAAATCATAACAAAAACAACGAAAATGTCTGTATGCCATATCTCTAATTCCAATTACTATCCAATTCATTATTTCAATTTCAAGCAAATCGCTTAGTCTCACCGAGACCAACCGAGACCTTCAAACCATTCGGAGCCACCTCAGTGCACTCACGTTGGAAGCCACCTCAGTGCACTTCATCGTTGGGAGCCACCTCAGTGCACTCACGTTGGAAGCCACCTCAGTGCACTTCATCGTTGGGAGCCACCTCAGTGCACTCACGTTGGAAGCCACCTCACTGCACTTCATTGTTGGGAACCACCACAGTGCACTCACGTTGGGAGCCACCTCAATGCACTCACGTTGGAAGCCACCTTAGTGCACTTCATCGTCTCAAAGTCTCAGGGCATCAAAAACAGTGCCAGACGCAAAACCAAAACTCCATCGCAACGACGCTTAACCCCAAAGGGGGAAGGCCAATCACGACTTCACAGCGTAGACTACGCGCGACATAACAACTGTGGTACATAGCCAATCAACTAGGCTCTCTACTTAATTACTTTTTGTTTACATTTACTACTCTGATCTATTTTACTCGCTTGGCATATAGACATCTTTCTTACAACCACACATTTGTTGTACTAACGGTTTATCTTTAACTTTAGCAATGTCAACTACCAAAACTACGTCATCAACATTACTCTGGATCTGAATAATATGGGGAGGGTAAAGAGTAGAAACGCCACTAGCACTTAGGCCGCTCAAGAGCTGCCGTATGCCGTTTACCTGAATGAAGACATAAAAGCTCGAATCTGTCATTTTCAGGAATTCTCGTTATTTGCAAAGGCTCTTTAACTTTCGGTGATAATTTACAATTTCGTTCTCTGGCAGATTTTACTACGTACGACCCAACTGTTAGGCTCGGACCCTTAACTCTTTTAATGTCAAACCTAGTTTTGCTTGTTATTACTTGCAAACACATTCGTTAGTAAGATAATTCGCGGTCAGCTTGCAAATTTGTCGAATGGGGTATGCTTACGTTAAGTTTCAGTTCTTCGGAGAAAATACCCGAGCCTGAGCCTGTTCACCATTACTCGTTAGTTCAGCATGAAACAATCACAAATTTGGCTTGTAGTAAAGAAACATAAGAACTAGAAAAAGAGAATAATTTAACAGTTGCTATTATACTCAGGAAAAACTCATGAAACGATGTTTAATGGACGGTACTTAATGGACTGTGAAATTTTCTAGAAAGTAATTGTGGCAATACCAAGCGGGGTCTATTTCACTGGCGAAAGCATTGGCTTTGGACTACAAGGCGAAGTGTATAAACCTGCGTAGCTAATTCATCGGCCTTGATAGACCTCCAGAGTCGCTATCACGGACTTCTTAAATTATGGACGGCTGGAGCTGTGTAACAGATGTATGCTAAATTGAACCTCGCGCATAACACTAAATTCGGGGAATTTATGGTACCAAATTTAAATATACCAAGTAAAATCTGTAAAATTTAAACAAAACAATAATTATTGTTATTAATGTTAGATTATAAACTCGTAGTAAAAGTTTTGAGTATTATAAAATATCGAATTTTTATATAAAACTAAATAATTTAAAAATGTAAAAGAGGTTATTGAAACTGACAGCAGTAGCAATCTCGCCTTAGGTAATCTCAGACATGACGTGCACGATTTGATTGCATGAAATGCATGTCTGTGACTATGTAGTTCGCCTGCGCAGTGGTTCTGCGACTCCCCGAATTTTGCTCCATACGTAGCATACTTTTTCAAGCCGTCTCCCATATACTCCAGCAGTCCATAATTTAAAAAGTCCGTGGTCGCTATGAATGTAGTGCGCATTGTACAGTAATGTTCAGAAATAATGCCCAGAGCCCCACTCCAGAGCCGACAGTTTATGAAAAATTCGATATACGTTCGATTGAGTGAGGGTGATGAGAGATAAGTAGCAAAAAAAA
This sequence comes from Agonum fuliginosum, assembly GCA_947534325.1. Lineage (NCBI taxonomy): Eukaryota > Metazoa > Arthropoda > Insecta > Coleoptera > Carabidae > Agonum > Agonum fuliginosum. The sequence goes on along the minus strand of OX384030.1, from coordinate 34,066,542 downwards.
GGTATATTGCTTCTATTCCAAGAAAATAGAACCAAATTTAGAATTATCCTCTTTACCTGAGAGCAGAGCTGGGCAAGTATCGAAATCAAAATACTTAAGTATAAGTACCAGTACTACCTATGGTCAGTACTTGATACCAAGTACATTTTCAAGTAAAGCTTCGCAGTACTTAAGTAAAGTATAAGTTTTTCTTGTCAAAAGTACTTAAAAATAAGTATTTTTCAAGTAGCAGTATTTTTTAAAATTAATATAATAAATTACATGATTTGTAACATTTGTAACCTTATTACATTCGATTATTATCTTTTTTTTTATCGAGGAAGATTAATTCACAGTGAAAATGTCGTATTTTGTCGCTGTGGTCGCAGGTTGAACAGTATAATACTCATACTATTGAAAAAACTTAAGTACTTTTACATTATTTCAGTATTATTGAAAAACTTAAGTATTTAAAAAGTACTTCAGTATTATTTTCGATTATGAAATGAAAATAAGTCTTAAGTACAAGTTTTTATTTTAGTACTTAAAATTTTAAAGTAATAAGTACCAAAAAATTATTTATACTTAAGTACAAGTATTAAATACTAGTTGTTGATACTTAAGTACCTAAATACTTAAGTAATGCCCAGCTCTGCCTGAGAGGCAAGAAAATACCTTGACTTAGAATTTCGTCAAGTGTATGAAATCCAAATGAATTTTGAACCTGTAACCTATAATGTTAGAAATAAAAATGTTTAGATTTTGTTTCAGTTTTAATCTGATTTAATTAACAAATCTAATTCAATAAATTTTTTCAATACCTGCACCGAAAACGCCACCTTTCGTCCCTATTATTAGGGACGAAAGTGATGTATTTCTGACCGGTCAGTAATATTCCTCCCTGGGCTGTAAAAGTAGTTTTCCTCCCGCTTTATGCGGGTATCCACTTTATTTTTTCTTCTTAGGGAGGAAAAGTACTTTTTCTCTCGTCTTATGCGGAAATCCACTTTATCTTTTCCTCCCTAGAGAGAAAAATTACTTTTCCTCCCGCTTTATGCAGGATTCCAAAATATATTATTTAGATTATTTTTATTTATTTTTAATTATTATTAGAGATATAACGAATAGTAAATGTGCCGAATAACATATAAATGTATGATTGTCTGTCGAATAACCGAATATTTAGCGAATATTCTGCACCCTTATGGCGCCAAAAAAAAAAGATAAACTTACATCGAATACAGAGAATCTTATTTTTTACTCCATAATTTTCCGCTTTTAAATTTTAATAACGAATAGTTAATCATTTTTATTCGAAATGAATTTTGAACCAGAGAGTTAAACTGTAACCTACAACGTAAGAAATAAAAATATTTAGATTTTTGTTACAGTTTTAATCTGATTAAATTAACAAATCTAATTCAAGCTATTTTGTTGATACACCTTTGTTTATATATTTTTTTATATTTATCTTATTTTAAGTTCTTTTTTGTTTATTCGACGATCATAACTGTGATATTTCTTTGCATATGGTACTTTTTGTTTTTTACTTCTGACAACCATTTTTTGCAATATTTATTTATTTGAATATAAGATCTATAAAAATATATCGTTATACTGTAATTAAATTAGATTATTCTTAAATATGTTTTATTATTAATTTACCTATTATTGTCTTTATATTAAAAAGTTTAGAAATAGATATATGTAAATATAAAAAGCATTGTTTAATTATTTTTTTAATGATAATTCTTAACGCATAATTTCATGATCTTATAATTTTATTTGAGTTACTTCACAACAATATGTTTTATAAATAAATAGATATGAATTAATGAGTTCTAATTTTAATGCAGAATTTTTACAATACAAGTGATTCAATAAGAAAGTATCTATCCGAGGTATCATCGAAAGTAGTGAATCCTAATTTTCAAAATATTTCAAAATCTGAAGCCTCTGTTGGCCGTAGCTAATGTTGTTTTTCCGAGAAAATTGGGAATATAGCTATCTTTGCTTTGCATCTTCTGCCTCTGTTCATCAACGACTGCAGACGTATTTCGAATTTTTCATAAATCCTCCTTGCATAAATCGTCGGCTCTGGAGTGGGGAGTCTGGACATTATTTCTGAACATTGCTGTACATGTTACTGCTAAGTAAGTTGAACTTTGAAACATGATTTTACAAATTATTACAACTCTCGATCTAACCCCAAAATCATAGCGCGTTAATCTGATCAGTATCACAGTTCGAACATATTTCATAAAATGCAGTGATATAATGACATTATGGACTTGTCAAAATACACGATATTATTCACTAGTACCTACAGCATAATCACGAACACAATTGGATACTAAGCGCGTCAAAACCCTCGTCCATAGAGGTAAATACCTAAACGAACAACTCTCAACTTCCACATACCATTCTTATCAATTTGATTATTCGTAGTATGACACTAAATTGCCATCTAAGGAACAGAGGTAATTCTACTTGAACTTTGTTGGAATTAATATTTACAGGCAATTCAATTCGCTACAAATTTTATTAAGGAGATATTTAGAGATCTCTTGAGACATCTCTATTTTCCACACCGGTCAATCACTCGAAAAGGTAGTTCTTGCATTCAACATTAAAATCAACAGCTTGTAACAAAGCTCATCATCTACGGACCTTAAATGTTTGACTTTATTTAACGTGACAATATGTGACAAATCACTAATGATAATTAACTTACAGCTATCAGTGCTGTAATAATTTTATAACATTGGCGAAACTAAGTAATTCTCGTGCTCATACAAGATTTATAAAGTTTCAGATATGAATGTCCGATTGACGCACATAGTCGAAGTTAAACCTAATTCAATAACATCAAATTCACATATCAGAATAAATGTGATTTTCGTACAAAATTTTAAAGAGCAGTTCATCTATGAAGTAAATTCATGATCTAAGAGAGATTTTTGAAACTAAAGGGTTAAACAATGAAGTTTCAACTACTCTTTCAAGAGGGTCAGTTTATAAAACGGTTGGGCAAGAATTTGGTTTTAACTCACTGTCTGCCTTCTTTATAAAAGGAACTGTACCCGATTTATAGTAACAGAGGTCATAACGAATAACTAACATAGGTTAACACCTCTGAAAACAACAAACGTAGTATTTGGGACAATCTCTAACTGGATCGGTAATAAACAAAAGCCATCTAAAAACGAAACAACATAATTACAAGATTATTTAATGCCTTTAATCTTTCATGTCACTAATACATTCTAATCTGCTACAAACTGTATTACGAAATCACATTATCTAAATTCTTTCTCAATATTCAAATAGAAATACTTCCTTCAATTAACGAACATTTAGCCTTGCAATTATTATGAAATTAAAAGACTCACCAGACTTACAGAGTTATCAATTCGACTCGTCTTTCTGCGAGCGCAATGCTATAACTACCACCTACCTTACCGCTGTTACTATACTATCAACTACCTCCGCTATGCAAATACAACTCTAGATGCAAGTAGACTAAGTGATGTTTCCGTGTACAATATGTTCAGATCCCACTTCTGATGTCGGAGTAAGAGCGGAGCGGACCATAGATGATCAGTTACGTGAACAACAAAACTTCTAAAAGCGCAATTAATGGAATAGTTAACTAATCTAAACACCAAATAAATCACACATTCATCACTCATGTCATGAACCAGTTAAACGTGATCTACAAACTATGACGATAAGGAATGGTGGCAATTCCTGGGCACGTGCTACTCGCATCAGAGCATATTCAAGACTGCCGATCTCCGGCTCATTCCACACCTAGCACGTAATTCCAGACTTCGCCCAAGTATACTAATAATAATAACGTAATCGAACAAACAAAAACGATCATAACTACATTAGCACACTTGCATTCCTATCATTAATTATTATTACAATCAACATGATTGCTAACCCCGACATATTTATATTATAGTTACGCAATACAATAACAATGTAACTGAAAAGATAGGCTCTTAATTACTTGGTTGTATTTAGTTATTACCAAATACTTGATTTAAATACTTTTTATTATTAACTTACTTGTTAAATCTCGTAAGTACCTAAAAACAGCTACAAATAGTAACAATCTCTTAAACTTCAAACGCTGTAAATCTAAATACCAGAGCGTGTCGCTGTATCGTGCGCGAGCGCGAGCGTATCAATAGTACAGTAACCCGTGTAATAAGTCTTCAATTTTAGTTATACGTAAACATTGACTGGGCGAATATAATCTGCAGTTGCTACGGTAACGCCATCTACAACAATCGTGGTAACTACTACGAATTGAGTGGATGCAACACGCCGGCTGGCTGTGTATCTGAACACGTTTATCTGTGGGCTGGGTACGTATTTGTCATCACGGACTAGTCATACGTTTATCTAAAAA
>OX384030.1:33419640-33457140 GCA_947534325.1 Agonum fuliginosum | reverse complement strand
GAAAGGCTCAAAATAAATGAAGACAGAGGAACAGCAGAAGCTACGGATAGGAAAAGACAAATACGTCGCGAAGAAGAAGATACTAGCGTTGAAAAGTGGCAGTGCAGGTGGCAAAACTGTGAGAAAGGAAGCACTACGAAAATGTTAATTCCAAGTGTAAGACTTAGATTAAACATAAACTTAACCCTAGACCGGAATGTAACAATAATTCTTAGTGGACATGGTAAAATTAAAAGTTATTTTTACAAATTTAAAATAGCTGATAATCCAGAGTGTAAGTGTGGTGCGGAAAACCAAACAGTTACTCATCTAATATATGATTGCGTATTGCTTGATGAACAAAGACTTAAGCTGAAAGACAATATTATAAATAACCAAGGAAGTTGGCCCACAGTTCAAAATGACCTAATAGAGAAACATTTGATATATTTTGTTAAATTTGTTAATGATATAGACTTTGAAAAACTACTGTAATAAGATAAAATTATTTATATGTTATACTAGCATTTAAATGAAATAACAATTAGTGAATAAGGAATGAAATAACAATTATTGAAATGAAGTACTTACAAAATGAACTGTTGTGATATAAACAATTGTAATATGGTAGATTTATGCATGTAATGTATTTTTATGGAACATGCTGAATAAATAAGTTAATAATAAAAAAAAAAAAAACACACACACACACACACATCATCGTGAAAATATTAAATTCGTATTCTAGAGACCCTGAAACGTGTTTATCCACCAAAAACTCATACTCGAAAATTTTGACCCATTACAATACCTCTCTTATAGAATATGAGGCGAGAGGTAAAAATAAAAATAAATACACATTTTATTTTCAATCATCTAAAAATTCATTCCTAATATAATTCACAAACAGTGAATATCATAATCCTACAATAAGAAACAAACACAACCGCGATAGGCGATACGCGAGGGTGGCCGGCCACATGCCCAATTAATAAAAACCCATAGGACAAATGCCCAAAGACAAATACTCAATTCACAAGTACTCATGCGGACAATTGCCCACGCGGACAAAAGTCCATTTGTATAAATGCTCATGCGGACAAAAGACCATGTGTATAAATGCGCATGGGCATAAATGCTTACGCGGACAAATGATCATAATTTTTTTTCTCATCGGCATATCTTAAACTTCTTGATTATAATTTATGTAATGAAATGAATAAATTCTATTTATACCTACTACCCTACTACGTTACGTTCTGGACATCTGTGAGAAAACTTACACCCTTACAAGAATTTTAGAATGGATTACTGTAATGATTTTATTGTTACTTACCTACTTATTTAAAATCATTCGTTTATTTGTGATCTCTTCAAGCAAATTTTAATTTATGTTTTCGAAAAAAATAATTATTAGGTAGCATTTTTTTCATATGGGCATTAGTAGGTAAACATTGGATTTTTTCCACGTGAGTTTTTATCCGCGTGAGCATTTATGCCCATGAGCATTTATATACATGGACTTTTCTCCGCGTGAGCAATTGTTCGCATGAGCATTTATACCCATGAGCATTTGTACACATGGTCTTTTGACCGCGTGGGCAATTGTCCGCCACATGAGCATTTATACCCATGAGCATTTGTACATATATGGGCTTTTGTTCGCGTGAGCAAATTATCCACATAGATATTTGTCAATGGAGCATTTTGTCTTTGGGCATTTGTCCTATGGGTTATTGTCAATTGGGCTTCTGACTTGGAATCGATACGCCAGAGAAAGAAATTCTAGCAATCAGACAATCAATGTGTTTCGGTTGGCGGTATAATTATATGTATTTGTTTAATTTTAAATTAAATAAGGATGTAAAATTCACTCATGTTATAAAAAGTTATGCACTGTTTTATATAAGGAAATAATACCGGGTAGAAAATAACTGAGCTAAAATTGAAATCCGTTGGCGAGATACGAAACAAAATGATTGATGATAAAAGTAAGAACCTCACCTAAGCACCTCTTGGGAATTTACCTATAAATTCATTTGTTACCCGGAAAATTTTACTGATCATGTTTCCTACGTATAACGATGCAAATATTTCATAACAAGCTGACATAAAAAAATCTGCTGTGGCCACCACACGACCTCTCGCCTAATTCTGCTTATTCTACTAATCTAATAAATAGTTTTACTTACATTTTAATAGTTTCATGTTCATGCAATATGTAAATGATAATGTAAACCAATATGCAAGCAAAAGATGTCAACTGTACTGTCATAATAATTCAAATTTTATGTAGAAACAAATTTCATATCATGGACAACAAGATACTGGAATTTCAAAAAAATATAATATTAATTGTACTTTATTTTATTGTTAAATACTTCCAGATTCAGCAATTTGTATTTATAATTAACTGTACACATAGATAATCACAATTTCTTTTATTTTTAATTGCAAAAATTGTCATAAATAAATAATGTACCAATATATTTAAGGAAAACTTTTCCAAACTTCTAAAAGTACTACTTCCGGTTTGCGGATTTCTACCAAAATCTTATCCGGTGTTAAGATACTTATTAAAACCTTAAATATGAAATTTGGTTATAAACGGTTTGATACTTTTTAAGTTATCGTGGACGAAAAATCGTCGGTTCATACAAACATACAAACACACACACACACACACACACACACACACACACACACACACACACACACACACACACACACACACACACACACACACACACACACACACACACACACACACACACACACACACACACACACACACACACACACACACACACACACACACACACACACACACACACACACACACACACACACACACACACACACACACACACACACACACACACACACACACACACACACACACACACACACACACACACACACACACACACACACACACACACACACACACACACACACACACACACACACACACACACACACACACACACACACACACACACACACACACACACACACACACACACACACACACACACACACACACACACACACACACACACACACACACACACACACACACACACACACACACACACACACACACACACACACACACACACACACACACACACACACACACACACACACACACACACACACACACACACACACACACACACACACACACACACACACACACACACACACACACACACACACACACACACACACACACACACACACACACACACAGACATCATCGTGAAAATAGTAAATTCGTATTCTAGAGACCCTGAAACGTGCTTATCCACCAAAAACTCATACTCGAAAATTTTGATCCATTACAATACCTCTCTTATAGAATATGAGGCGAGAGGTAAAAACTACCATGTTTTATTCTCTTTTTTCCTCATATTTTATATAAAACAAACAATGAACAAATACTTTACCCCAGGTGCAGTTCTATTTTAATTATAATTACACGTGGAAATCGCTGAATTCATTAATTTATTTTTAAATTTTTTATATACTGAATTAGTTAATTAATTACCTACCTACATGTTTTTGATACATTGTTTTCAGAAATTTAATTTATTTCTGGAATAAAGAACTTCAAACAGTAGATACCGGTATTGAATTAAATCATAGACGCCCACCAACTTTTTTATATAAAAACATAAAAATAATAATAATATAATTATTATAAAATGTGACTTTTAATAAATTAAATTATATTAAGTAGACAAGTACCAATGATCCGTTATACAAATTTTAACCTCAAATCTCAAACTAAGCATTTAAATACCCTTATTTTTATCAGAATTAATAAAATATGTGTAAACCCTTATATAAATATTAGACTCACCCTTAATAATAGTGGAAGATAGAACCCCAAGTAATATTAAATTTATTTAAATTTACACATTAAAATAGCGTCTTTTCACAATACAAATCATACATAAACTAAATGCGAACAAGTAAATTCGAGATTTGCAAATACGTACGTGTGTCGCTGTATCTCTTGAACAATTTTTTGTTTTAGTTTGCATTACTACGAATACACAAGAACAACATAATATGTATATAATTTTATTTAAATTCATAAAAATTGTACCAAGAGATTAAAATCATGTACCTAAATGTTGTTTTCACAGGATCGAGGAATCCAATTCTTTATTCAGGTTTAAAATACTTTGTTTAAATAAACGAGTATTTAAAATTGAAATAAATTGCAAGGCCGGCTCTGTCCCGATTGAATTGTATACTTCTTAATATGCCGTGTAAAATATTGTATCTATTTTCCAGTAACAGTATATTATTAAAGTAAAAATTGGCTTTCATTTATCAAAAATTATTGTTCTGTATTGGTTCATTAATTTTATTTAATCCACCGACATAAAAATCGGTTCCCTCGTACTAAAGGTTTATTTGCAAAATAACTGGAATATTTAAATTTTCCTAATCTTGATCAGACTGTGTAGTAGAAATACTGCGCCAATATAATAACACTGGTATAATTGGTTTTTAAACCACAAAAATATTGCAAGCTATTTATTGCTTTACTAGATTGGAAACAGTGGAAATGTAATTTAAACTTTATTTTAAATTAATTTCTGTATAACTGGGGTGATAATTACATTGCGAGATATATTATACCTTCAAGATTGAATAAGGTTAATTTGTCTAAGAGATATTTGTTTAACCTCAAATTAACAATTAAATTATAAAACATATTTTATATAATTAAGTGAACATACCTTTTAATACCAGCATGTACTAATGTCACCATTATCTTTATTATTATGTCAATAAACACTTATTATTTATTATAAATGATATTACAAATGACAACGTTAACGTTATTAACTTGACGTCCAAAATCACTACCTGTGAAGTTAGCTAGACGTCGTCGGTGTTAGGCGATTGGCTTCATTTGTGCTAATTGACGTTTAGTTCAAAATTGTTTATCTGTCAATTAAACATAAACATTTTCAGTGAACTTTCTCCATATTATTTCCTGCTGCCAGCAGGATTGAGATACCTTCGCCGTGCCGTAAGAAACGGGAATCAGAAATCAGGTTTAAAATGTTTGCACTGGGAAGAATGTCAGCAATTTTTCCGCGGAAGGACGATAAAACAATCTGAAAACCAGTGTTCTCTCAATGTATATAGTAGTGTGAATTGGAACTGGACACCGCAAACCGACATTTAGTACCCGTTTTTCTTTCAAAAGGGTTTGCAACCTCTGCTGGAGGCAACTGAACCCCTGCAGGAAAATAGAAAATGGATGGTGACTAGATATTTTTTTGAGATTTTCAATTCTGGCTCGGATTTATGGGGATGAAAGAGGATGCAAAAAGATTTTAAAATATTTAGTTTTATAATTAAATTATAATTTTATTATTTGATGATTTGTTGAATAATTGATTAGTGATTTTTCGAATACCTACATAAGCTCATATTACACTGGGATATTATTTCATATTTCATGCAACAGTAATTAATTGGCATTATGTTCGTATTTTGTTATCCATAAATAAAGGTTTATGCTGTCATTCATTTTAATAATATTAATAATAGTAATAATAATAAAAATAATAATGGGATAGAGCCGAGTGCGTGTTTATAAGTAACCGTAAACACAGTTAAGAGGAACCCCAAGACGTTAAAATGATGAAAAGTATGTTTAATTTTTCTCTTAAAATTGAAACAAAAATTCACATTTTCAGAATGACGAATGCATTTTAGAATAGATATAGGTTGTTTCCTAATGCGGCTAATGGCACTTTTTTCGTTTTTGTTCCAAATTTTTTATATAGGAAATTCCACAACTTAGGACAAAAAATTAAAGGATATACTGGATGATTTTTTTTAAATTCGCAAAGTTAAGGGTAATTTACTTGACGTGTGTGCCTTTATATACTTATGATAATTTGACATTTATTATCAGTATTATATATTACGTAAACAATTACTTTCATTGTAGAATATTTGAATAAAATTATTAAAAATAACTACCGACCAGTGGCAAAAAAATGTTTGCTTGAAATACGAATACTTGGCTATACATGGCCTAGCTAAAGTGCGGTAATAGATGCATTTGGAGCAGGGACTCGAACCGAACCGAAACAGGAACGAAAATCTCAACTAACTGCAGTTATTTTAACAAATTATAATATTAATATTAATTATAATATTACAATTCAGATAAATTATTATTTGTAGTATTTATTGTTGTTACATTTAAAAAAGATATCAATCCGATGGTAAAAAAAACTTGTATTTATTATTTTGTGATCAGTGTGGATTTGTAAGATTTGATCCTGTTAAGTGTGGAACAATCCTGTATAGTGTCTCCGCAAATTGAAGTTGATTATGTAGGTTTTTGTGTAGATGCATCGGAATACTGGCTGATTGCCCAATCCCAATTCTATCCTAGAGCTTCCTTTTGGCTCCCGACTGGCGGCAAGTTCTGCTCATATCGATTCTGATTCTGTAACGCACTACGCATAGCATGATACTGATATTTATAAATATAAAACTAACTATTCAAATTCAGTATACTGTATTTAGTATCGCAGACTTGGGTTTCGTTTCGATTGCATCTTCCATACAGATTCATTGAATTTCCATTTTCCGTTACGTATCGGATATAAGGAAATGTGTATCCCTCTGCAAAATGCAATAATGCCTATCTTTACTCACAACTTGCGGAATATTCAATCTTTTTTTATTTACTTTCATAAAAAAAAAACTTTGATGACAATTTATCGCGCATGACATATTTTTATCGTAAAATAACCATTTTATAACTAGTCCATGGGCCAGCTAAGATGTTGGTATAATTTGGGGGTACTAAGTTTCCTTTTAACCATAGTTATATATGAGTATAAGGATCACTAAAAACCATGATTGCCATTCTCAAGTGGTAGCTAATAGAAATGGCGGCGTTGCTTTTAAAAAACGGATATATCTATGGAAGTAATGGTCCGATTTCAACAAACTTTTGATAATATCATTTTTAAAGTACATTAAATTTGCAATAATTTAAGCCCAACCGCAGCTCTGTACGTCCAATAGTTTCCGAGATATGGCACTTCTAAAATTAGCACTTTTTTCAAAAAAATGAAAGTTGAGAAATTTTAGCTTTTTTCGTAATTTTTGTGTAATTAACTGTAATTTCTGAATGAAAAAAAATATTGTCTTCCGGTTGCTTTCATTAAATTTTACGAACATTTCCCTATAAAATATGTTATTTTAGAAACTTTTTAAAGCGTTTATTAAGCCAAAATATTAATTATTTTTCGTGAGAAGTATTCAAATATTTTGTATTTATTGTGTTTAATGAGCTGTAACTTCTGAACGGATAAAGTTATCGACTGCCGGTTTCTTGCATTAAATTCTACAAACATTTCTCCATAAGAAACAGTATTTTAAAATCTTTTTTGGGTATTCATTAAGCCAAAATATCAAATTTTTTCCGAGAGAAAATTGGGAAATTTTTAAATTTTTAATATTTATTGTGTTCAATGAGCTATAACTTTAAACGGATAAACTTATTGACTTCCGGTTTCTTTTATTATACCACTTGAGAATGGCAATCATGGTTTTTAGTGATCCTTATACTCATATATAACTATGGTTAAAAGGAAACTTAGTACCCCCAAATTATACCGAAATCTTGAATTTGGTTAGCTGGCCCATGGACTAAACATACCACATATGGAATCGAAATATGAAACAGAAAAAAAAAGAATTGTATTTTCACTTTAGATTAATAGAGAAGCAACAATCACAAATAAAAACAATTTATTGTAACAAGCTTTAAGCTTTGTTATACATTTTTTGTGTCCACTCGTCAAAAAATAAATACTCGCACTGCTCTTTTTCCATTTGAAAATATATGTTTCCAAGTGAATATCGTGACAACTGTCATCAGAGTTACAGTTTGTTGTTCTGTACTTGATTTACACTCGGCAAAAGTTCTCAAAAGTTTATTCATTCACAGGGAAATAAAAATAAAACTGACCAAAATCGGCGTAAACTGTTATTAAATTTTAATGGGGTTTTGAGAATGAGATTAAATTACATGAGTCAATATCGAGAATTTGATGATGATATTAAACACAAGTTAGTGTCCTAGTAAGAGAATTAATAGATCATTGCTGTACTCTATTTTAGAAGTTTATTCAAATGAAGTAGGTATCATACTTGAAGTTATGATACATCCTGTGTAAATAAAGTACCTAGAGAAATATGTGGAGAGCCATAGAAATAAATAAATCAGTGTTTGATCCTTGAAATTCAAATACGCACAATATTATGGATGGGCTGTGCGGCATGCATGCGTCCATCTTATGTCAGATATGATTTTGTGTTAAAAATAAATCGGCTTACGCGTTCACTGAATATTAAGCAGGGAATATCGAAGCGTCGATGCTATACAACAGGTGACAGTGACTGTGACGATGTTAAATAGCGAATGCGAGTGATGGGATCATGCAGACTTATAATTAAATAAACCTACCACAGCGCCAACGAAATTACAAATTCCTAATGCAATTTTATTCGGACACTTAGCTCTTTCAATTGGAATTCGAAATAAATGACGCCAGAAATGCGCTCATGTGAAACAAGATTCATTCCTATCTTATTAGTCTGACACTTCAGTTAAACCATTGTCAAGAGATAATCCCACACTTTAAAAATACAGCCTTTTCATTAATTCACTTTATCATCATTTTCCTTTGGGACTGAAGTTAGGGTAGATTGTCCTTTATATACAGAATAAATAATACCACTATCTTTTAGTTTAAGAACATTCAAAGTTCGAGCAAATAACAAGCCAGAGACTCGAACCGAATCGGAACAGGAACGAAATCCGGAACGAACCGCTGCTATTTTAGTGAACCCGGAACCAATCTTGAACGGAAAAAGAATATTTGATAAACCCATCACCGGAGCTAAACCGATGGTTGTGAACCGGTTCGGAACGGTTTAAAGCATTAACTAAAATTTTTTTTGTTAAAATGCTTAAAAATGTAGAAAAATTGTTAAATTTTCATCAGTTATGTCTAATTTTATTTAATCTTATAAAGTTTTAACCTTTTAGTCCAAAACTGGGACAATTTTAATTAATTGATTGTTATTAATCGAAACTGAAACTTGAATCGATTTTTTTTAACCGATTGTCGGTTCAGTTCAAAAAGAAAACCATATATAGAACAGTGAACAGCGAACCAAACCTGAACCGTCATATCGTATGGTTCGAGTCCCTGGTTCAAACCATTATAAGTCATCATTATAATTAGAATAATTTCAATTATTGTTGATGATTTAGTAAATACATACAAAAAATAATGCTCGGACACTAACTACTTTTGACTATACTAAAAACACTAGCTAGTCCACTTTGTTTTAGTCCTTGTTTTGTTGTATTATTTATTCCTGCGATATAGTAGCATGGACAGGAGAGACGTTTTATCTTATGCAGGACTAGTAGATCACAGAGGTGCCTCGTGCCTTGTACCCACCCAAAGTGCATCCGGTCATCCGGTGACCGGTAGAACGGTACATATTCTGTCTTACAAGATCCTGTGTGGACCCAGATTAACTATGCCAAGTTCGACAAGCTTTCATGCGCATAATACATATCACAACGAGATAGCACAGTAGAGTGCTTGGCACTGATTACAGAGGTCGTGGGTTCAAATCCGGGTCACTTAAAAAATCAATCAATTCGAATTTAGAAATTCATCTCGCCCATTGTCAGGAGGCAATTCAAGAAAATCAAACTAAACCAAATTACAGTAGGTACAGTTGGCAAAACCGTATAGTCATGGATCATGGAAATCAAAATCAAATCAAATGTCATTGTGTCTTTTCCAAAAAAATGTAAAACTATGACCTGTGAGTGTTTCTATTATTTATGGTATTAGTTTTATGACAAAGTTCGCACCTAATTTGCATTGTTCTGTGTTCGCATTGTTTTGTACATTTACTAATGGGTGTTTATATCAAATGATCATCTGTGATATTGTATAATTAAAAGCACGTTAAGCGGCGGCCGTAAGCTATGACCCACCAAGTTTTGGGTTCAACCCTGAAGCCCTGGAGAGCTGACATGATAAGAATTTTTTTAAACTAAACTTGTAGTAAGTAATCTTTATCGGTAAGCTAAAGGGGTTGGTTTTAGGAAGCCCGTAATTCTATTTTTAAATCATTAGATTACAACTTTTTTTTCAAAAATCTTCAACTGAGGTGAATTCGGACAATTTTTTGATATATTTTGTAATAACTTTGTTAATTTGTAAAATAAATTTGATTTTTTTGAGAAGATGTTGTAACTGATGTCGTAGCATAATTTGACGATATAGGTCACATTTTTAATAATTTTAAATAATTTGAAACGCATTTATATCTTGTTAATAAGTGTATTTCTCAATTTATCGCTTAGCGTACTCGGAGCATTATTATTCCGAGGCTTGGCGTAGTGACATTAAGCTGTACTGCTTTTATAGCAGCATCTAAATATTTTTGGGCATAATTTGAGTAAGATTTACAGCCCAACCGTTTTTAATATTTTCGAGTCATGTTAAAAACCCTAGTCCGAAATCACCCCCGCTTAGTTGTTATTTGTTTAATAAATCTGTAACAATTGAATGGTAAGTATTTTTAGGGTAATGAACACAAAATCTGGAAGTAAATGCTTATCGCTTACTTAATATATATTGCACTAAAACCGAAATCAAAATGGCGACATTAATATACTATTTGAAATATTTTTTTTATAATTAGAATACTTAGAATTTTATGTTAACACGTGTCAGAAGAAAACAGTCATGGTATTAGCTACATAGAAACAAAGATACAGCATGAAACATAAATCATAAAATATCCCTAGATCAAAATACATGGAAAGTACAAAATGTCTTTCATTCATACGGCATGTCCTTTCAAAATAAAATAAACTTGACTGTGCTATCAAAAAAATGATTCATGGTTGCTAATGTACTAGACTGGATTCGAACTTGAGAACGATAGTTGGTCACATAACGCGCTAGGTTTTTCGAATAATTCAATATAGGAAGTCGTACTTAGTTTTAGTTTAGTTGGTAATTAGTACTTTGAATAATAACAACACGTGTAGCTATAAATAGGATATAGAATTCGTTTGAGTTTAGCGAGAACTAGCAAACGTATTGTCAATATTCGCTTTTGATTTGATTAATCATATTCATATCCAATTTGCATGCAGTCTCGAGGTAAATTTTCATAGTTTCATTACAGTAAACAATATCCTGACGTCATAAAGTAATTAACGCTGTTGAAATCTATGTTAGCGCTAGGAGATTAATCAAAGCAACATGCACCGTTTAATTTGTAACCTGCAAACGGCTTTGTAATATAAACATATTAGCATCATTTCGTTAATTTCATTATTCAAATATCGGCACTTATACTCATTGTCTACCTTTCCAAAATATCATACTTGTGGATCATTAAGGCATTACTTTATACGTTGTATTATTATTAATAATAATAATAATAGTAATAATAAAATGCTTTATTAACTCATGTCAAGAGTGGGATTCAATCATGGCTGATCCTTGATCCAACCCTTATTAATAATGATAAGGAATAAACTCCAAATAGAACTGCAAAAATATATTGCTATTTAAAGAGTTTGTTCAAAATATGTAGTATCGCTTCTGCAAAAAATAATACAGATTTATATATCATTTATTTTTGAATCAGTTTGAGAATTATGCAGAATTCCACGTTACGATTGCCTTTGATTATAAGAGCTAGTTAGCAACAGATTATTATATTTGGATGTGCTATACAGGGTGTTCATTTTAAGTGGCGCACCATTGCTAACTGGAGAACTATAAGAGCTACGAAGTTGGTTAAATTAGCAAACAATTTCTATTTTATATGACTACTTTAATGAACGAAAGAATTTTTTTTTAGACCAGTGGTTCTCAAACTACGGGGTGCAACTTTCTTATTTCAAATGGGGACCTATTTTTTTTATTTGCCTATTCTATTCAGTATTTTTTTTTCTGAATTCAACGATATATTAGTTTTATACCCTTGCATAACAAAAACATTTGAAAAACGCTATTGAAAATTATGATAATTTAATTAAAATCTGATTGTTAGTTAGTGTTATGGAAGAAAACTATTGAATATTTTGTTTCATATTAATTGTTAGTGAAAAAGATTCTAGTATACTACACTGATCAGACCAAATAAGGTCGAAACACGTGTCCGTTGTTACCTCCACCTTGTACCCTACTGAGTACTTAGTACCCTGAACTCATACACTCAGTAGCGGTCCTGATCTCTTAATTAAAATCAAAGAATCTTTTTCATTATCAAATAACAATTAATATGAAACAAATATTCAATTGTTTTCTTCCATAGCACTCTTGTAACACTCAGATTTTAATTAAATTATCATAATTTTCAATAGCGTTTTTCTCATGTTTTTGTTATGCCAGGGTATGAAAGTAATATCTCGTTGAATTCAGAAAAAAATACTGAATCGAATAGGCGAATAAAAAAAATAGGTCCCCATTTGAAATAAGAAAGTTGCACCCCGTAGTTTAAAAACCACTGGTCTAAAAAAAAATTTCTTTCGTTCATTAAAGTAGTCATATAAAATAGAAATTGTTTGCTAATTTAACCAACTTCGTACCTCTTATACTTCTCGAGATAGCAATGGTGCGCCACTTAAAATGAACATCCTGTATAGTGCATCGAGTTATACTGACCAAAAATCAACAAGAAACTTTATTAACAAAAATAACTTATGAATGTATCATTTACTGGTCGTAGATAAAATAATATTTTCCATACATGATCAATCATTTGTTGTTTTTTATTAGGCGTTCGTAATTTGTTTTCATTGACTGGCTGCATTTTGTGATTTATTGTTGACGGGCGTAAAGCTGACATTATTCATTATTTCTGATCATTTATAAGAGACACTTAATCCGGTCGAGACAGTCGGTTTCGGTATTAACTAAAATATTTTGTTGCTCGTCTGGCATTGGTTCCATTCGCTTAATTTCACCTTAACGTAAATAAACGTGTTTCAAGTTGGAATGCCCACATATGATTTCTATATGCATATATATACCGGGTGTATATTGAAAAGTGAAACATAGGCGTTTAACATGGTAAATCAGTTTTTCCGTTCGCATTGCTTCCCTAATTATTTTAGACAAAAATGTTTCAAATAAAGCACGTTTAAAGCGTTACGCATTTGTTCATCTCCTGTTTTTAATTCCATGGCTGTTACTATTAATTCGCTATTCCGTGTATTTTCAAATTTGCTTTCTGCAGTTATAAAGCAACCAAAATAAATTTTGTTTACTGATCCGGATGTAGAATTTTATGCTCAACAACATTTATTTGAAACATTTTTGTCTAAAATAATTAGGGAAGCAATGCGAACGGAAAAACTGATTTACCATGTTAAACGCCTATGTTTCACTTTTCAATATACACCCGGTATATATATATATATATGTGGGATTCATTTAAATGAAAGTCAATGTATTTTAGAACAATTATTATTAAGTGTAAGTAAAGTATATTATTCACAACAGAAATAAAAAATTAACAATAACGAGATATAAGTTTAATCAAATTTAATACATAGAAACGTCTTCACGTCGTACGTCTTCCGCCATTACCTCGTGTCACTCTACTGGTCAGGGCCGGACGGGCCCACATCTCGGCCATCCTGCAGTTCATCCGACTCGGATGAATCGGAGAAGGCATCTTCTTCATAGTTGTCTTCCCACGGCTTCATTTGGTCAGCGGCTGTTGATGTTCGCCTGGAACCTTCACCGGACCCCATTTTCTCGACTTCATATCTATCGTGACCTGTAACAGATATAATTTTATACGGGCCCAAGAACTTCGGGCGAAGCTTGGCATTATTCGCAAACTGGGATCGTTTGATCGCAACTAGATCGTTGATCTGATATTGAATTGCTGGCTTCCGTCTCTTGTCATAATTTTGTTTGTTTTCTCTTTGAATCTTGAGTATCTGTTGCTTCGCATCTTTTCTTACATTTTCTCTTTCTTCTTCAAACAAGGTTATACCTTCTTCTTCTAAGATTGCTTGGAGTTTGATGTCTTTCGGAGTATTCATTCTTATTCCAATCATAAGCTCGAAGGGCGATCGTCTAATACTTCTTTGATACATGCTGTTTAATGCTGTTTGTACTTCTCCTATGTACTTGTACCAGTCTTCAGGCTTATCAAGTGATAATTTACTAAGAACCGGTATAATAATTCGGTTAATACGTTCAATCTGTCCGTTCCCTCTTGGTATTCCAGTGGTAATCTGAACGTGTTGAATATTATTATTCTTGCAATAGTCTTGAAAGGCGTGCGACGAGAATGCCGTTCCTTTATCGGATATAATTCGACTTGGATTTCCAAAGGTAACCTTCTGAATCTCGAGTTTTGCTATCACTTCTTCAGTAGATGTCGTCTTAGTTGCATAGATCCAAACAAATTTGGTAAAAGCATCCACTATAGCTAGGATGTATTTGTAGCTTTTCCTAGTTGATGCTAAAGGGCCTAAATGATCGATAGAGGACTTCCTCCCTTATCGATAGGGTATAACATACCTTCCTGTTTTCCCATTTTTCTATCCGTCAGAATACAAGCTATGCAATTTCTTATTACAGTTTCTATTTTTTCTTTCATCTTTGTAAACCAGTATTCTCTAAGAATTATGTCGTATGTTTTTCTCAAAGCAAAGTGTCCATTTTGATGTGCAGCCTTAATAATTTCAGTTTGCATTCTTTTCGGTATAACTAGCAACTGTGCACCCTTATCTTCTCGGTATAACAGCTGATTTTTGACACAATACCCGTCATATGGAGATGTCTCTAGAACCTTCATTATCGTTTTAAGATCTTCGTCTTCTTGTTGTGCCTTGTGAATTCTGCTTGTAACGACATCTTGAGCGATATTGACAATAGGATTGCGACTCAAGGCGTCAACGTGCCTCATGCTGGTACCTGCGCGATGTTCTATGATCTATGGTGTAATTATATTCTTGTAAGAACAGAGCCCATCTGGCGACTCTTGGTGGTAAATTCTTCTTCTGCATCGTCATTTGAAACGCAGAGCAATCGGTGATGATTTTAAATGTTATTCCGAGTAAGTATACTCTAAATTTTTTTAAAGCTTCTATGATTGCTAGGACCTCTAGTTCATAGCTCGAGTACTTCTGTTCTGCTTCGGATGTTTTCCTGCTCATATAATAGACGGGATGCATCTTTCCATCTTGATCGTCTTGTTGCAGCAGTACAGCACCATAACCATACTTGCTTGCATCAGTGTGCAACTCAGTTTTATTATCAGGTGAGTAAATGCTTAAGACAGGCTTTTGCATTAAGATTATTTTCAAAGTTTCGAAAGCTTGCTTTTCTTTACTGTCAAATACAAACTGCGCATTTTTTTTCAACATGTCACTCAGTGGTTTTGCTATCTGAGAATAATTTGGGACGAACTTGCGGAAATAACCACTGAGTCCTAAAATACTTTGAATCTGTTTTATGTTCGTCGGTTCAGGAAACCTTCTTACTGCTACTATCTTCGTTTCAGCCGGACTAATCTCATTATTCTTAATCTTGTATCCTAAATACTCTATTTCTTCTTGAAGAAATTTGCATTTCTCCCATTTTATTTGTAGACCGTATTCAGAAGCGCGTTGTAGAACTATTTGCAGATGTTCTAATCCTTCATCACGATTGGCTGCTGGTATAATCAAGTCATCCATGTAGGTAAGTACAATTCCCTTGTAAATTAAATCCTTAAAAATCGTATTTATAAATCGCTGGAACACAGACGGTGAATTACACAACCCGAAAGGTGTTTTAAAAAATTCGTATTGACCACTAGGGGTTACGAACGAGGTATATTTTCTACTTCCTTTTTCGACGGCAACGTGAAAGAAACCATTTTTCAAATCTAACGTTGAAAATATTCTTGCATTCCTCAACTTGTCCAACTGATCCTCGATCAACGGTAGCGGATATCTGTCTTTAATAATTTTTTTGTTAATCTGCCTGTAATCAACGCAAATGCGAGTGGATCCATCTTTTTTCTTAATAAGTACAATCGGGCTTGAGAAATCCGAATTACTCTCTTGAACAATACCATCTTTTATCCACTCTTCGATTTGTGTGTCGACTTCTTTCTTCTCAGCATAGGACAATCTTCTAGGATGTTGGTAAATAGATGTGTCTTCTGTGAGTATTATTTTAGTTTCAACTTCAGTCGTTTTGGTAGGATAGGGCTTGTAATTATCTATAATTCGTTGAACTTCATCTGCGTGTTCTCGTACGAATTCACTGTCTTCATGGATACTTATTTGCAATAGAAAATTTTGCGTACTGTTTCTTTCAGGTTTTGTGATTTTTATTCCACATTTGTTTATAGTTAAGTCTGCTTCATTCAACAACTCTTGACCAAGTAACAATGCTGCTGGAATTACATGATCAGGTACAATATGAATTGTCGTATTAAAATCTTCACCGTCGATTTGAATATTTTCTGTTACTTTTCCTAAAGTTTTCACTTCTTGCGAACCTATTCCTGTCAGCGACAGTTTATTTGGTTCCACTGTGGAAATATTTAATGCAAAAAATTGCGTAGATGTCATAATATTATCACTTCCAGTATCTACTATAGCTTCTACTTCTTCATCTTTGATTCTGACGATTTTTCGCATTCGCGTGGACAAAACATTTTGATTTGCTACTAAAGTTGCTGGGTGGCTTTTAATCTTGAATGTTTCGGTAGTTGATTGTGTTTCTTTGTTTTCAGCAGAATTTTCTGAGCATTTTGAAGCGATGTGCCCAAACTTGTTGCATTTGAAGCATTTCGTTCCAAGAGTCTTCTTCTTGCAATCACGAGACAAATGTCCTTTTTCGCCACAATTATAGCATCCTTTATCTGTTTTGCCTCCACTCTTCGAATTAGATTTTTCGTTAACAAGCTTATGGCATTTTGACTTCATAGTTTCGTAAAACTTTAATTTTTCTTTTAATTCAGCAAACGTAAGTGCTCCATACAATATTGATTTATTTAGTTCATAGTCCACTATACCGTCTATAATATACTGTATTATAACTTTGTCGTCTAAGCTCGCTTTTCTTCCGATTTCTTTCATTTGTAAGATGTAATCATGGAACGTTTCATTGGGAGTTTTTTTTCGTTTAGTAAGCATTTGATGTATGGTTCGACTATCTACTTTTTCTTGAAATTCTTCACAGATTGCTTCTTTCAATTCATTCCATGTTTTAAAAATAGGTTCTGATTTCAGCCATAACTTAGCAGTTCCATTAAGAGATTTTTTTGCTACAAGTAAGGTTTGTAGAGCAGTCCAATTGAAAATAATAGAATTCTCTTCTATTTCATTAATCCATTGATCAACGGAATATGCAACGTCGCTTCCGGTAAACACAGAAATGACATCTTGAACATCTTTAATTTGTGTTCCTGTATTCGCAGTTACTTGTTGTGATCTTAGTTTCAGTTCTTTGCATTGCTGTTTTAGGTTATTAACTTCTTGTTGTAACCGTTCTTGTTCACTATTTACTTCTGTTGACATTCGCTGTAGTCTGCTTTCTAGATCTTTCTTCGGTGGCATTTTGAATAAATTTCACTTCACTTTTAATTTAAAAAGTTTTTAAATTTTCTCGTCTTATACGTTTTCGTCTTTTAGTCTTTGTTTAATATATCTCTTTACACCTATATTTAACCGTGTACGTCTTTTAATTATTATTAAACTATTACTTCGTCCTTCGATGCGCCTACGCAGCACGTGCAGTGTACAAAAACTAAGTTTTTACATGTACCGTCGTTTGATGCGCATACGCAGCACATGCGTCTTCAAAACTACCGCGAAGTTTTTACAGTGTACCGTCGTTCGATGCGCGATGCGCCTACGCAGCACATGTTAACATCTGCATCGAAAAACAAACAATGGCGACTTGCTTGCACTATCCGAAATTCATGATCAGCTATCCAAAAAACCTATATGGATTAAATCTAGACGCTCAAAGTGCGAATATAGCAAAAATACCCTTTTTGGGGGTAGTTTTAGCTAATTTAAGGGTAAAATATTAATTTTTATAAAAGAATCCCCGAAATTCTTGATCAGCGACCCAAAAAACCCCTTTGTGCGAAATCTGGGCACTCAAAGTGCGAATATATAAAAAAACAACCCATTTTGGGGGTAGTTTTTGCAAATTTAAGGGTGTTCCGCACATTTCTTTACAAAATGACCCCGAAATTCGTGTTCAGCGACCCAAAAAACCTATACTAGACCAAATCTGGTAGTTGCCAGTAATAATACAACCAAATCCGTATTTTGACTGGAGTAAATATGCTACTGACTTGTTTCTGAATACCTGTACGCGTTTATCTTCACCAATAGAAAGTATCCGGACTTTTATGCAAAGCTTAATTTTCTTGAGATAAAATAGACAAACCTACACTATAGTTAAGGTTACGATATTTGGTACAATGAGGTATTATACCATCTAGTAGCGATATTTTATTACTAGAATTTTCAACTCAAGGGTTCAGTATTTAACCACTGGACGCATATTTGTTGTTCGAGAACGCACTGTTCCAAAGTAACACCCACTGACACAGACGAGTGAGGTGTCATTTTATTCGTTGTTTTGCGTAGATTACGAAAATCGAATTTGGTAGCTTTCATATAGTTTTTTGCAAAAAAGGTAAAAACATGCTTTTTTATTTTGGTAATTTTTTAATTTTAACTTGTAATTTCTTCTGAACTACTAAAGATATTTTATTCAAATTTTATACACAAGTAGTATTAGGTATGTAGTACGTCACTGTTTTATCAAAAATGATATATTGTTAATAACAAATGAGAAAATAATATAATTGTTATTAATCGTAAATTTCGCGTAGTAAAAATGTAGCCTGCTACTAAATCTCGTCCTGTTCGGAATTTTGCTATATATAGTGGGGAAGAAATGTGGAGGAAGGTTCAAAATTATTTTTAGTGAAGAAATCAATATAATTGGTTGACTAGATTACGAGTTATGAATTTTATTGTGTAAGAAAGAAAAACGCACGGACCGTTGAGCCAGGCGCGTAGCACGTCGTGTTCGTAGTACAGTACAGTAGCTGCCGTTCGCTGTGTAGTTGTTAATAATTTTTTAACTTTTGTTTAATTATTCATTATAATGAATTGTTATTATTACACGAGCCGCAGCCTATAAATAATTACTGTAATGAATGCAAATGTAATATAATAGGTAAGTACTTTATTTATGAATAATAAATTTATTTTTTATGAAATCGTACAATAATGACTAACTTTAGTTGCGCTAAATCGTAGTAAAAAGTACAACTTTAGTTCATAAATTATAAGTCATTAAACAAAAAATATGAAAAAAGCTTCTTCGAGAGAAATTTTTTTGTGTTTAATGACCTGTAACTTCTAAACAAATTAAAATTTTGACATCCGGTTTCTTTTATTAAATTCTGCAAACAATTCTCTATTAGACAGATTGTATATAATTTTTCTTAAAGGCCTTAGTTAAGCGAAAATTTTAAGATTTTCTTCGAGAGAAACTTGAATTTTTTTTACCTCTTTCATAATTTTTGTGTTTAATGACCTGTAACTTCTAAACAAATTAAAATTTTGATACCCGTTTTTTTTTTTTTTTTTTTTTTTTATTAATTTTTTTTCCGGGTGTTTCGATGTCAGAGATCACTAACACCCCGGTACAGTAATATTTACATAGATATATGTGTTATATACAGTGTTATATAAGTATAAGTTTAGTGTTATTACAATTTGTGAATCATATTTATTTCGTTCAGGTATTTAATTGTGTTGTCTCTGGCTGTGTTATTATTTGCTAGTATTTGTGCTATTGTGTTTGGCAGGTTATGGCTTTGTCTTTGCATAGTGTATTTGTTACATTCTGTGAGGATGTGTTCTACTGTGATTGTTTTGTTGCATGTGTCACATTGTTTTGGGTCTGTGCGTTGTAGTAGGTGTTCGTGAGTGTAACGTGTGTGGCCTATTCTTAATCTTGTGATGATGACCTGGTGTTTACGATTCTTTGGTGTCGTCCAAGCAGATGTGTCTTCTTTGATTCGGCGAAGTTTGTTGTTGTTTGATGTTGTATGCCATTCTGTTTCCCATTCTTCTTTTATTTTGGTTTTTAGGATATTTTTGATGTCGTATGTTGGGGTGGGTATCTGTTCTGGTGTCGGTATTGAGCATGCCTCTTTTGCCACTGCGTCTGCGTTTTCGTTTTCTTCTATTCCGATGTGGGATGGAATCCATATTAATTTGATTTCCTTGCCTTGTTGTTTGGCTGCTTTGTCGATGTTGTTTTGGATGTCCTGGATTATGCTATTTTTGTTATGAAGATCTTGCAAGCTTATGAGTACGCTTAATGAATCAGTCCATATTATGAATTTTTTGTGTTCATCTTCTATTATGGTTTCCGTTGCTTTTTTGATACTGTACGCTTCAGCTGTGTAGATGCTAGTGTTATCTGGTAGTCTGTATTTTGCCGTAGAGTTTTCAGTAATTATGCTTACTGCCGTCTTGTTCTCTTGTCGAGAGCCATCGGTGTATATAGCTGTGTACTCTGGATGTTTATTTTTTAGTTCCAGATATGTTTTTTTGTAGAGTTCTTTGGGTGTTTGGGTTTTTGGAAAGAGTGACATTGTTAGTATTATTGTCGGATTTGTGATTAACCAGGGTGGGTTTGTGTGGAATTTTCTTTGTGCTATTTGTAGCTGGATTTGGTTGGTTGTGAGAAAGAGTGAGTGGGAGATTTTTTGCAATGGTGTGGAATTTAGTGGTGTTGTTGTGTTGTTAATGACTTTGAAGAAATGTTTAAATGTTGGTTTTGAGGGTTGACTAGCTAGTTCAGTTATGTATGTAGCCGTAAGTTGTTTACGTCTTATGTGTAGTGTGGGTTCTCCTGCTTCACATAGTATGCTCAAAATTGGACTGGTTCTGAAGGCTCCGGTGGCTATACGGATCGCTGTGTTGTGTATAGGGTTAATTATTTTTAGTGCGCTTGGCTTTGCTGTCTGGTATGCTATGCTCCCATAATCTAATTTGGACCGTATTAGGGTTTTATATATAATAAGTAGCTGTTCTTTTTGTGCTCCCCAAGTTGTGTGTGCCAAGGATTTTAGTATATTAAGTCTTTGGTGGCATTCTTTCTTGATGTTATTTAAGTGAGGAATCCAGGTTAGTTTTGAATCTAGTGTTATTCCTAAGAATTTTATGGTGTTTTCGTATTTGATGTGTACATTGTTTAGTTTTAATAGTGGATGAACGTGAGGTTTCCGGAGTCGGCAGAAATGTACTGCTGTTGTTTTTTGGCTTGAAAATTTGAATCCGGTGGTGGATGCCCATTTTTCTATATTTTTTAGTGCTTGTTGTAGCTGTAGACTGACGCTTTTTATATTTTTTCCATGGCAGTACATGGTAACGTCGTCGGCGAATAATGATATTTTGACGTTTGATGGTACGCAGTTTGTAATTTTGTTGATTGCTATTAAGAAGAGTGTTACACTTAAAATCTCTCCTTGTGGGACGCCATTTTGTTGTGTTTTTTCTTCGGATAATTTTCCGTTCGATTTCACCTTAAATGTTCTTTTTTCTAGGAAGCTTTTTATGAGTTTGAGGATGTTTCCGTCTATTTTTAGTTCTTTTAATGACTTTAATATGTGGTGTTTCCATGTCATGTCATAAGCTTTTTCTAAATCTAGGAAAATCGCTATTAAGTGGTGCTTTTTATGGAATGATTCTTGGATTTCCGATGTTAGAGGTAGTATGCTGTCCATGGTAGAACGACCACTTCTGAATCCGCTTTGTGTGTTAGTGAGTAGCTGGTTTTTTTCTAAGTACCACATGATTCTTTTGCTTAGCATTTTTTGTAGTATTTTGCCGAGGGTGTTTGACAAAGCTATGGGTCTGTAGCTCGATGGGTTTGTTTTAGGTTTATTTGGTTTTAATATAGGCACAACTATTACTTCTTTCCATTTTTCTGGGTAGACTTGAAGTCGTAATA
Source organism: Agonum fuliginosum (assembly GCA_947534325.1). NCBI lineage: Eukaryota > Metazoa > Arthropoda > Insecta > Coleoptera > Carabidae > Agonum > Agonum fuliginosum. The sequence continues at coordinate 33,435,031 of OX384030.1, read as the reverse complement.
TGGTGTTGTAAATATTTAGGAGATCTTGTAGGGCTTGGTTGGGTAGATGTTTTACGAATTCGAATGGGATTCCGTCTGGCCCTGGGCTGCTACCTCCTTTTATTTCGTTGATCGTTGTTGTGAGTTCTTGAATTTTAAATGGTGCGTTCATCGGGTCATTATCTTGATATTCTATTTTTATATGTTCTGTTTCTGCTTTTTCTTTGTGTTGTAGGAAGTTTGTGGAATAGTGTTTGTCAGATGAATTTTCTTCAAAATTTTCAGCTAGGATGTTGGCTATTTCTTGTGAATTTGTTATTGTATTGTTGTTGTTTATTAATGCGTTTGTCTGTTGGACTGATTTTCCATTTTTTATTTTCCTTATCTTATTCCAGACTTCTTGTGATGGCGTTTCGGTGGTTAATGTTGATACGTATTTTTCCCATGAGGATTTTTTACTTTTAAGGATTGTTCTGCGTAGTATAGCCTGGGTTCTTTTTAGAGTAATTAGCTTTTCTGTCGTTTTATTTTTCCTATATTGGTAGAGTGCTCGTTTGTTATTTTTTATAGCTAATTCGCATTCTTCGTTCCACCATGGTACTACTTTTTTAACTCTTTTGATTTTTCTCTCTCCAAATGTGTTTTCAGCGGCTGTTATTATATTTTTCGTGAAGTTTTCCACCATTTCATTTAGATCTGTGTTTGTTTCTGAATATGTGTTTTTGTTATTAATGTTTTCTGTGAAAATATTCCATCTGGTGTTGTCTATTCTCCAGTTGGCATATATTGGGTGCAGGTTTGAGTCTGTTTGCACTGCGGTTGATCTTATTATGATGGGGAAGTGGTCAGAGTTAAATAAGCAGGGGGCGGTGTTCCATGTAAAGTTTGTTGCTATGGATGGGGAGCATAGTGTTAAGTCTATTGCTGAGAGATGGCCCGTATTTGTTGAGAAGTGTGTAGGTGTGCCGTCGTTTAGTAATACTAGATTGTTATTATCAATTATTTTTTCTAGTATTTTTCCTTTGTTGTTCGTGTTTCTTGATCCCCATAGAATGTTATGGGAGTTGAAGTCACCTACGATTAGGTATGGTGTTGGAAGTTGGCTTATGATGTTGTCGATTTCTGTTTCTTGAATATTTTTATCTGGTGGTATATAGATATTGCAGAGTGTGATATTGTGTGGTGATATTGCTTTTACTGCTATGGCTTCGAGGTTGGTGTTAAGTGGTATTTCAAATGCAGGGTTTTTATTATTTATTAAGGTGGCTACTCCGCCACTGGCGTTGTGGTGGGTTGTTCTATCTTTTCTGAATACCGTGTAATTTTTTATGTTTATTGTTTGTGTTTCTTTTAGTCGGCTTTCTTGGATGCATATGTGTTCCGGGTTATAGTCTGCTATTAATTTTTGGAGTTCACCTCTGTGGGCGGTGAGGCCGTTACAATTCCATTGTATTAGCATTCTGACAGAGATTCTAGACTTGAGTGGATGTCAATGTTAAGTTCTCCTTGTAGTTGTTTTGTTAAAGTATTTTGGATTTTTGTAAAGCGTGTTTTTAGTCCTCTGTTTTTTATTAATGGATATAGTGTTTTTAGCATTTGGATGAGGTTAATAATATCCGTGGTAAAATCTCTAGCAACGTGGATTTGATCCGGTATGCCGAAACCATCTTCGAGGAATTTTTTAAGTTCTTCGAATGTTAGGATGTATTTATTCGGGTTGTCCTTCATTTCTTTTTCTATTGGTTGTAGTGCTATGTTTAGTGGTTCTGCTGGACTTTGTGAGCGAGGTTTCTTTAGTGTTTGTTTTGCTGTTGCGTCACCTTGTGCGGTAATTATTGCTGTAATGTTTTTCCTTTGTAGGGGAGGGGATATTGGCTGTCTGTTCGGGTAGTTTTCTATTGATGATGTGTCTGATTCGGATGCAGGACGTTTGTTTGTTGGTGTGTTTGTATTGGTTTTATTGTTAGTATTATAGTTATTGTTGTTATTAGTTTGATTTGTGATTGTAGTACTGTTTATGGCTGCTCCTGTCTTTTTTGCGTCGATTGTTGTGTTAGGATTTTTATTTATTGTGTTAGTGTTAGTTATTTCAGTGGTTGTTTTTTTGGCGGTGTCATTTGTGTGGGCTTCTTCGCACTGGTTGCTCGTGTGGCCTTGTTTTTTGCATATAAAACATAGTGTTGTTTCTTCGTTTATAAATATTCTGTATTCTGTGTCTTCATAGTTGACTGTTATTGTTGCTGGGAGGCAAATTTCTTCATTAGTTGGAATGAATACCTGTCGTCTGAAACTTAGTACGTGAGAATACTCAGATTCTTGCATTCCGACTCTTAAAAACGATATTGGTGATATTAGTCGTAATCCTGAATTTTTTAATGATTCTTCTATGATAGTATGTGGGATTGAGGGGCACACATTTGACAGAATTATTCGTTTTGCCGGTGTCATCATGCGGCGAATGTTGATTATGTTTCCGTCAATTTCCACTGTGTTGTGTTTTGCTACTATTTCATCTACGTGAGATTTTGACTGTAGAAATACACATATTCTATTTTTTGATATTCTGGAGGCGAAGAGTATTTGTTTTGGGCCTATTATTTTTCCTATAGACATGATGTAATCTTTGATTTTTAATGTGTCTACTGCATTCATTATAATTGCTTGGTCTTTCTTTGGAAATGTATCAATAGTGGGTTTCTTTACTGCGTCTACGAATGTTTTAGTTTGCATGTTTGATGTTGTTTGGCTTGGGGTCGTGTTGGTGATAGTTGTAGTTGTAGGTAACATGTTTAGTGTGGTTTGTTTGGTGCGCCCCTGTAGTCAGGAGGTGCTCGAAGGTTGTGTATTTGAGCTATTGGTTTATAGATGGCTGTACTAGGTTGATTGTTAGGTTTTTTAATAGGTTTAGGTTGGAATTTTCTAGAGGAATGGATTTATATTTTGGGTGGAATTTATACTTCCCTCAGATACTCTACTTGTATTGTTGTTGGTGTTATTAGTAACTTGGTTTTCTTCATAAGTAAAACTAACTGTAACTCACTTTTAACTCTGCATGAATCACACGTGGTTTAACCGGTGAAGGTTGCTTGCTACTGATACCCGTTTTCTTTTATTAAATTCTGCAAACAATTCTCTATAAGATAGATTATATGACATTTTCCAAGAAGGCCTTAGTTAAACCAAAATTTTAAGATTTTCTTCGAGAGAAACTTGAATTTTTTTTACTTTTTTCATAATTTTTGTGTTTAATGATCTGTAACTTCTAAACAAATTAAAATTTTGACATCCGGTTTATTTTATTAAATTCTGCAAACAATTCTCTATAAGATAGATTATATGAAATTTTTCTTGAAGGCTTTAGTTAAGCCAAAATTTTAAGATTTTCTTCGAGAGAAACTTGAATTTTTTTTAGTGTTTTCATAATTTTTGTGTTTAATGACCTAAACAAATTAAAATTTTGATACCCGTTTTCTTTTATTAAATTCTGCAAACAATTCTCTATAAGATAGATTATATGAAATTTTTCTTGAAGGCTTTAGTTAAGCCAAAATTTTAAGATTTTCTTCGAGAGAAACTTGAATTTTTTTTACTTTTTTCATAATTTTTGTGTTTAATGACCTGTAACTTCAAAACAAATTAAAATTTTGATATCCGATTTCTTTTATTAAATTCTGCAAGCAATTCTCTATATGACAGGGTTTAGTTAAGCCGAAATTTTAAGATTTTCTTCCAGAGAAAATTGAATTTTTTTAGCTTTTTTCATATTTTTTGTTTCATGACTTATAATTTATGAACTAAAGTTGTACTTTTTACTACGATTTAGCGGAGCTAAAGTTAGTCATTATTGTACGATTTCATAAAAAATAAATTTATTATTCATAAATAAAGTACTTACTTATTATATTACATTTGCATTCATTACAGTAATTATTTATAGGCTGCGGCTCGTGTAATAATAACAATTCATTATAATGAATAATTAAACAAAAGTTAAAAAATTATCAACAACTACACAGCGAACGGCAGGTACTGTACTGTACTACGAACACGACGTGCTACGCGCCTGGCTCAACGGTCCGTGCGTTTTTCTTTCTTACACTATAAAATTCATAACTCGTAATCTAGTCAACCAATTATATTGATTTCTTCACTAAAAATAATTTTGAACCTTCCTCCACATTTCTTCCGCGCTATATATAGCAAAATTCCGAACAGGAGATTTAGTAGCAGGGTACATTTTTACTACGCGAAATTTACGTTTAATAACAATTATATTATTTTCTCATTTGTTATAAACAATATAACATTTTTGATAAAACATTGACGTACTACATAATACTACTTGTGTATAAAATTTGAATAAAATTTCTTCAGTTGTTCACAAGAAATTACAAGTTAAAGTTAAAAAATCACCAAAATAAAAAAGCATTTTTTTACCTTTTTTGCAAAAAACTATATGAAAGCTACCATATTCGATTTTCTCGTTGCGATTTTCGTAATCTACGCAATAAAACGAATAAAATGACACCTTCACTTGTCTTTACCGCAAAAATGAGCCTATGTTCCACTCTAGCTGATAGATTATACTGACACTGAGTACCTACTTAGTAGTTCGAACCATGAACTAATACACTCAATAGCACTCTTTATTTCCATATTAAAATCAAAGAATCTTTTTCATTAACAAATACCAATTAATATGAAACAAAATATTCAATAATTGTTTTCTTCCATAGAACTCTTGTAAAAATCAGATTTTAATTAAATTATCATAACTTTCCTTAGCGTTTTTTTTTGTTATGCAAGCGTATGAAACTAATATCTCGTTGAATTCAGAAAAAAATACTGAATCGAATAAGCGAATAAAAAAATCCGATGTGGCCAACACATGACCTCTCGCCATACTCTACTATTTTACTAAGTGTGTATGAAGGGAATTGTAGTTTTTTATAATATTGTTAAAGTTTATTATGACCTTATAATTAATAAATGACATTTCATATTTTCCATTTCAATTTGTCTAACAGTCAAAAATTTATATGATATTAACACTCAAATATTTTATTTTTTGTTTTCATAGGTAGGGAGATAAATCAAAATTGTAACAAATTTGTCGAATTTTTAACTTCTTGTAATTGGAAAATGGTGCTACATAGAAACAACGTTCTGAATACATATTGTACATTTAGTATACAATGTTATTAAAAAAATTCCTATTAATTCATAAATTTTGAGAATATTCCAGAAAAACTCTTCAGATCTTCAAGAAACTACCAATTCCTGTTGCACGATGAACATAATCGCGAAATTATCAAAATCGTGTTCTAGGGACCTGAAAACGTGCTTATCCATTTAAAACTCACTATCGAAATTTTAGCATGATTACAATAGGTACCTACCTCTCTTACAGATATGAGTGGCGAGATGTAAAAATAGGTCCCTATTTGAAATAAAAAAGTTGCATCCCGTAGTGTGAGAAACATAGGTCTAAATTTTTTTTTTTCGATCATTAAAGTAGTCATATAAAATAGAAATTGTTTTTACAAACTTCGTAGCTCTTATACTTCTCGAGAAAGCAATGGTGCGCCACTTAAAATAAACATTCTATATATATATATATATATATATATATATATATATATATATATATATATATATATATATACAGGTTGTATTATAAAACTGGTTAAGCATGGGGATCTCGAGAACCATAAGAGATACGAAGTTGGTTAAATTAGATATTGGGACCAATTTATAAATGTTTTTGTTTTCCCACCTATGCATTTTTGTGGGAAAACAAAAACATTTATAAATTGGTCCCAATATCTAATTTAACCAACTTCGTATCTCTTATGGTTCTCGAGATCCCCATGCTTAACCAGTTTTATAATACAACCTGTATATATATATATATATATATATATATATATATATATATATATATATATATATATATATATATATATATATATACATATATATATATATATATATATATATATATATATATATATATATATATATATATATATATATATATATATATATATATATATATCTACTCTGGAAATCAATAAAGCAATACACGAATATAATTTACCCTATCTGTTCTTTTATTAAAAGAATCTGTGCACAAAACGAAAAATATTTCATGCACTGAAATGACCGACATATTTCAGCAGGCTAACAGATTCGATTTATACAATTTGCTGACTTGATATTTGTAGATTTGTTATAAATTTGTGGGGTTGAATATGGAACCCTCATGGTTAATTTAAGGCCATTATAATGGACTAGATAGTCGATTGTGTTATGTGACTTGTGGTTCAGGCAACTCAGGTTCAAATCCAGAAATCCAGTCAATTGCACAAAAATATCTCTTGTGGATTGCTCTCCAATAACAACCATGAGTGAATTGATGGCTGATTATTGTACAAATATATACATACAGGATGTGAGTGTGCCACACCCAAATTGCAAGGTTGAATAAAAATCAAGACAGAATGCTAGTCTTTAGTAATTTATAAAATGTCAAAGTACCTACACGTCACATCAGTAAATTTACTATACAAAATATTGATGAAAAAAACTTAGTGCCCGTGTGGTTTAAAATGATAATAATTATCTGGGGTTTGTTGCCTTATCTGGTAAAAATGAACGCGTGAGTAACAGGATAAACGGTGGGCCGTAGCTTTGGGCTAATCGTCACTAAAGTGAGTCGTGATCGAAATTCAGGGGATGAATGTCACGTCACTGCTAAGATATGACTCTGGAAGATTGCTATCTTTATCTATGGAATAAAAAAATTGCGCCAGTAAAAGGTTCTTCCCTTTGATTTGGTGAGATAGTATTTTAGAAAGAGAAGACACTGAGTTTCATTTATATATTTTATTATAGAAGCCACACAAAACTTGAACAAAAATATTAATAACTTACATTTAAAAAAATATATTTTCTCCTTGTTTCTGCAAATGATGACAGATCACTTTATGTTACTTCCTGGAAGAATAAACTAGAAATTGAAATTTTTATAAAGAGAAAACTTATTTTTGTATTTTATTTACAATTCACCATCTGTAAGTAAATTGTAATAAATGGGGTAATTGTAATACTGTTCGTAAAGTACCAAACTATTTTTAGAGAAATGTACATCGACCATAGTTAAAAATAATACAAATTAGAAAAAAATGTTTTCTTCAGAAAAGTACAAAGGAATTAAATATTTACTAGACTATTTCTGTTATAGTTTTCTTATCCAATTAAATATTAGATTTTTAAATATGTAGTATTCAGTTATCATATTTGATTTGATTAATAGGTACACTAATATATGCTACACTTGAATAAATTAATAAGAAACTTGAAGTTGCTGTAAAAATGTCTGATTTATAATAAAAAATAAATATCCGGTTCTCGAGACAAGTGGCGAGTGAAACTTATTATTTGAACCCAACTCTAAGTTGGTCGGGTAAGTCACAGGGGTAATTATAGCGCTGAAAAGCCTTTTGAAATTTTGGCAAGCTCTGGGACCGAATTCGGTTCTTGGGTTAAATGTCAATACCAACGCGATCGGGTATTCACCCCTCAAATACAACAGCGCTACAGATAGGAAGTTATAAATCATTTAAAGTTGTTTACCAGCTTCACATTGACCATTCCCCTTAAAAGCAAAAAACGGATGACTTTGCTTCGTTTGTTTTTCCCGAATATATCTTAAAATTCACTAACCTCTTAAGATTTTGCGATCACCAGAGATAAAACTTCAAATAATAAATGGATGCAGTTATCAGCAAAACAAAACCAAAATTATTATAAAAATTTCTAAAATGTGTTTTTACAGCACTTTCAAAATGTAGATACTAAACACATTTATTTTATTATTTGTTTTAAATTCTAAAGTTTAATTTCTACCCACTTGAATGTGCCAGCCTCACTTTCCATGAGCCTTTAGTGTAGTTATAGTATATGTTAAAACCAGTATAGTAGGTAGAACGCATCTTTAGGTTATAAGTAAAATAGGTTATACTCGTAATTGGCTTAATTTGATTTTAGATTTAATTCATAATCGAATAACTCGTTTTTAGGTTATATTCATCTTTAAAATAAGTTGGTTTTTTTTTTTATTTGAAAAAAAGAGCACTTCGACTACTAAGGTCATTAGTACCCGGTACAATAGTTTTACATTGTGTTTGTGTTAATATTATTTATATGTGTGTTTATATGTATGAATATATATTTATTGTTTTACAGAACTGAATAGTGTTGTTGAGGTTGGTAATGTCGTTTCCTATGGCTTCTTGCAGGTTTGCTGGGATGTTGTTTTGTGCTCGTTGTTGGTTGTATTTCGGGCATTGTGTCAGTATGTGTTCAATGTTGATTTGTACTTTACAGGTGTCACAGACTTCTGGGTGTGTTTTTTGTAGTATGTGCTTGTGTGTGAGATTTGTGTGACCTATCCTTAGTCTTGTAATTTTTATTTGCTCTGACCGGTTTATTAAGTTGTTCCATTTTTCTGTGTTAACTTTTATGTTTCTTAATGTATTTCCGGTCGTGCCTACCCAGATTTCATTCCATTGTTTCTTTGTTTTTACTTTGCAAATTTGTATTATGTCCTGAACTGGTATTGAGATTTCAGTTATGTCTTCCTGGAGGGCTTCTTTCGCTGTCTTGTCCGCTTCTTCGTTTTCATAAGTTGGTTTTTAAATCATATTTGTCTTTAGATAAAACTTGTTTAAATACAACTCATCTTTTAATAGCAAACGTCTTTACATAAAACTTGACTATAGATAGAACACGTCTTTAGAATAAACTCGTCTTATAATTTAACTTGTCTCTAATTTAAACTTGTATTATAAATTAAATTCGTTTTTAAGTTAAATTCGTCTTTAGATTAAACTCGTCTTTAGATAAAACATTCGTCTTTATGATAAACTCGTCTTTAGATAGATCTAAGTTTTCCATCCAAAGCTTGTATGGATATCCCATCCAAAGCCTGTGGGAGTGTCCCCATCCAAAGCCTGTGGAGATGTCCCATCCAAAGCCTGTGGAGGTGTTCCATTTTAATACTGTTAACACGCTCCATCCCCATGTGGAGATGTTCCTTCTAAAGCCACCCACACACACAGACAAACATAAACACAAACACATACACACCAACACACGCACACACCAACACAAACTCAAACACATACACACAAACACATACACACAAACACATACACACAAACACATACACACATACACACCAACACACGCACACACAAACATACGCACACACCAACACAAACTCAAACACATACACACAAACACATACACACAAACACATACACTCAAACATATACACACAAACACATACACTCAAACATATACACACAAACACATACACACAAACACATACACACCAATACACGCCCACACAAACATACGCACACACCAACACAAACTCAAACACAAACACACAAACACAAACACATACACACAAACACGTACACACAAACACGTACACACAAACACGTACACACAAACACATACACACAAACACATACACACAAACACATATACATACACACAAACACATACACACAAACACGTACACACAAACATATACACACAAACACGTACACACAAACACGTACACACAAACATATACACCCAAACACATACACACAAACACGTACACACAAACACATACACACAAACTCATACACACAAACACATACACACCAACACACGCACACACAAACATACGCACACCCCAACACAAACTCAAGCACATACACACCAACACACGCACAAACAAACATACGCACACACCAACACAAACACATACACACAAACACATACATACTAACACATACACACAAACACATACACATATACACAAACACATACAGACAAACACACGCACACACAAACATACGCACACACCAACACATACACACAAACACATACACACAAACACGTACACACAAACACGTACACACAAACACATACACACAAACACGTACCTACACACAAACACGTACACATAAACACAAACAGATACACACCAACACACGCACACACAAACACGCGCACACACCAACACAAACACAAACACATACACACCAACACACGCATACAAAAACATACGCACACACCAACACAAACACATACACACAAACACATACACACAAACACGTACACACAAACACATACACACAAACTCATACACACAAACACACCAACACACGCACATACTAACATACGCACACACCAACACAAACTCAAACACATACACACCAACACACGCACAAACAAACATACGCACACACCAACACATACACATACACACAAACACATACATACTAACACATACATACTAATACATACACATATACACAAACACGTACAGACAAATACACGCACACACAAACATACGCACACACCAACACAAACACATACACACAAACACGTACACACAAACACGTACACACAAACACATACACACAAACACGTACCTACACACAAACACATACAAACAGATACACACCAACACACGCACATACAAACACACGCCCACACCAACACAAACACATACACACCAACACACGCATACAAAAACACAACGCACACACCAACACAAACACATACACACAAACACAGAAACACATACACACAAACACGTACACACAAACACATACACACAAACACATACACACAAACACATACACGTACACACAAACACGTAGGTACACAAACATACGCACACACCAACACAAACTCAAACACATACACACAAACACATACACACAAACACATACACTCAAACATATACACACAAACACATACACTCAAACATATACACACAAACACATACACACAAACACATACACACCAATACACGCACACACAAACATACGCACACACCAACACAAACTCAAACACAAACACACAAACACATACACACAAACACGTACACACACAAACGTACACACAAACACGTACACACAAACACATACACACAAACACGTACACACACACAAACACATACATACAAACACATACACACAAACACGTACACACAAACACATACACACAAACACGTACACACAAATACATACACACAAACGCACAGGATTGCATCTTGGGGGGGGCTCAGAATATTTTTTTTATGAAACCTGTAGTACGGCATAAGAAAGAAATGCGCCGCAGGCGAAATTTTTTTATAGAGTTCAAGGTCAAACACCTTTAAATTGAAAGTTTCATTTTTTTAAAGATAAACAGTTGCACGTTTTACTCTCTTGTGCACACTCTGAGCAGAGTCATGCCAGTTATATAGAAAAATTGAATTTAAGTAGGCGTGCATATTCTATACATGCTAAATAATTATTATCAGTATCAGTTCTTTCTTTCATCTTTTTAGTTTCACTCCCAAGTGCACCGTTGTTTAAGTTCAAAATTTCATCACAATGTTCGCATTCTTATTAAAATATTCCAATAATCGTACACATGCGTTATATACTAGAGTGTATATTATTGTATATTTGAACTATTTGAATTTAAGATAATTATAAAAACAGAAAAAAGGCGATTATTTTTAGTCTTCAGTGAACTTAAATAATCTTACATAATGTTTAAAATGTTGAATAAAAAAATTTGAAAAAAGTCCAGTCGTCTGGGGGGGGCTCAAGCCCCACGAGCCCCCCCCTTGAGTGCGCCCCTGCAAACGCACACACCAACACACGCACACACTAATTTTTCACATTACATTTTAACTGAGATTATTTGCAAGTAACGAAAGGAGTGTTATATATTAATTGACGACCTCATTTTGTAAACCATCTTTATTAAACCCATTTTACATTGAGCAATATTGCAGATGCTAGTGCAACTTTTGACAAGTTGCTTCAATATTGCATGAGTGTAATACAGAAATTATAAAATTATTATTCTAATGTCCTGTTCACACGTTGCTACTTTGAAGACACATTCGTGCTACTGTAGCAAGAAAAAATCTGAGTCGCTTGTCAAATAGCAGCGCTGCTAATTTGTAGCATCAAAGTATCAAGAACTACTCGTTGATAATTTCACATCGTTGATCGTTGTGTGTGTAGATAGCGATTTTTTGCGGTAATTGTTTCGATTTGAATTTCTTTTCATGCTACAGTAGCACGTATGCGTCTTCAAAGTAGCAACGTGTGAACAGGGCATAATATATCTGTCCGTGTTCATATATAATATAATATTGATTAGAATTTGTTTAGATCCTACCGAACTAAACAGGAACATTCTCAGACGACAATACCCAATATCAGTCTACATGTTTAATTTAAAATTATTTTGTAAATTGCTGAAAAAGAAAATAATTGGTTATTAGCTAAGAATTGCAAGTAACAAAATGAGTTGATATTAATTTATGACCACTTTTTGTAAACTTCTTTATTACAGAAATAATAATAATAATACAACAAATTATATAATTAAAAATAAAATTATTTTTAGCTATATTTACATCAAATTTAACCACACAGACCATAAAAATTCCTGTTATCGGCTGTAACCATATAGACTGCGCCATCTCGTGACAGTTACGACAGCTAACGCAAGATCTAGGTTTAGTTCCTCAGTATTATTTTTATTATTAAACTAATAGAAAAATAATATTAAATAAAAAATTAAACAACACAAATATATAATGGCAAAATTGTAGTAGAAATAGTAAATATTTAAAATGTAGAATCTTCAATAAGAAACCATTTGTCAAAGTAAATGTTGTCGTGTAAAAATTGTTCGTCTTGCATTTCGCCAAAGTATAAAAAGTTTAGAGTATACCCTCCGTAGTTTCATGTACCACTCACGTTTATAAACAATTTGGTATAGTTTCAAACATATATAAGCCCATTTGGTATTATATGCTTCTTCTGGTCTTCTTCCAATTTTTCTGTTCATTATTTCCTTGTATAATTATGTACATACATCAACTTTTATATCATGCGAAGTTTATTATTAAAGTATGAATAATAATATTGATGTTATGAGGTATTATTAATGATAATAATAAGAAATAATAATGTATAAATAAGATGAAAATCATATACCATGTACTAATATAACGATAACCTAAAATTTTTTGACGTAAACTAAAGCCAGTGTTGCCAACGTAGTTGAGAAAAATAACGTGCAAAATAATCGTATTTACTATAAAATGATCGTACAAATGATAATTTAATTAAATATATATATATATATATATATATATATATATATATATATATATATATATATATATATATATATATATATATATATATATATATATATATATTTAAAAATAAATTTGTATAAGTTATATAGGAAGTAATTCTAATATGAATAAATTGAAATAAATTTGTAAAATATTTAAAATTAATATACAGTTGGTAACATTGACTTTGCGTATAATGACGTGTGTATGTAATACCAACATAAATTTAGTAATTTTATTGGTAACAAAGCAAATTAATGCATATTTTAATGAATTATAAAAAACTCCGACGTAATTGAGAAAAATAAGCTTTAAACGGGTTCTTAGAATTTTTTTCTCATTAAATTGATATATATGACATAAAGCGAATATCATTATATTATAAGTATATTATAAATTAACGGATGGTTGTGTAACCAGTGTAGTAGGTTATACTCGTAATTTGGCTTAATTTGATTTTAGATTTAATTCATAATCGAATAAATTTAATTTTAAATTTCAATTATTAAATTAATATACAGTTGGTAACATTGACTTGACGTATTTTTCGGTTGCTAGGCAATGACGTATATATGTAATACCAACATAAATTTATTAGTAACATAGCAAATAAATGTGTATTTTAATTAATTATAAAAAACTCTGACGTTATTAAGAAAAATCCATTTTAAACGGGTTCTTAGAATTTTTTCTACTTTAATTTAATATATAATATATTATATGGATTGAAAGTTATAAAATGTATGTATGTAGATTATTAATAGAGTTGGTTGTTTAACCAGTGGGGTAGGTTATACTCGAAAATTGGCTGAATTCGGTTTTAGATCCAATTCGTAATCGGCTGAATTTAATTTTAGGTTTCGATTATTAAATTAATATACAGTTGGTAACATTGACTTTGCGTATTTTTCGGTTGCTGGGCAACAGTAATGACGTGTTTTTCGGTTGCTAGGCAACCGTAATGACGTATATAGGTAATACCAACATAAATTTAGTAATTTTATTAGTAACATAGCAAATGAATGTACATTTTAATGAATTATAAAAAACTGAGGACATGGAGAGAAAAACGCGTTTTAAAATGATATATAATATGTAAACTCTGATTGATTTCACATAATGTTTGCAAGTATATTAAGAATAAAAGTTTTAATAAATAAGAACTTGTACTAATATAAGTCAATAACCTAAAAAAATATCTGACATTTAGTAAGAGATCAGTGTTATAGTGTTGCCAACCTAGTGGAAAAAAATAATCATATATGAAACACAAAATAATCATATTTAAGACATAATTAACGTATAAATAATAATAATAATAATAATAATATAAATATAAAAATAAGTAAATTATTTATCAATTATATATTATATAAACATGAAATAATAGAAATTTAAAAAGTAAATTTCTAAAATTATTATAGAGTTGGTAACATTGCATTTAAGACTATAAGATAAAAGTTAATTTTATTTAATTAAAAAAAACTATAATTATGGAGAGAAAAATGCATTTTAAACGGGTTCTTAGAATTTTTTTCTCTTATAAATAATATATAACATATTAATATAATAGAATTTTATATAATGTTTGCAAGTAGAATATTAATAGTAAAGGTTGTTTAAAAATAATATATAACATATTAATATAATAGAATTTTATATAATGTTTGCAAGTAGAATATTAATAGTAAAGGTTGTTTAACCAGTGTAGTAGGTTATACTCGTAATTGGCTTAATTTGATTTTAGATTTAATTCATAATCGGATAAATTAAATTTTATGTTTCAATTATTAAATTAATATACAGTTGGTAACACTGACTGCGTGTTTTTCGGTTGCTAAGTAACAGTAATGACGTGTTTTTCGGTTGCTAGGTAACAGTAATGTAATACCAACATAAACTTAGTAATTTTATTAGTAACATAGCGAATAAATGTAGATTTTATTTAATTAAAAAAACGATAATTATAGAGAGAAAAATGAGTTTGAAACGGGTTCTTAGAATTTTTTTCTCTTATAAATGATATATATCATATTAATTTATTAGAATGTATTGGTATTGTTTGTAAGTAGAATACTAATAATAATGGTTATTTAACCAGTGTAGTAGGTTATACTCGTAATTGGCTTAATTTGATTTTAGATTTAATTCATAATCGGATAAATTAAATTTTATGTTTCAATTATT